>VXBO01005782.1:308019-399167 GCA_013400135.1 Rhinoptilus africanus
AGTTACTTGCTGTCCTTTTATTTAAAACAAACAAACAAAACAACAACAAAACCTCAAACAACACACCCCAAAAGGCACACAAGTACATTCCAGTCAAACTGAGAATAAGGACAAGAACCGTAGCTTTTTCAATAGGACTTATTAACACTGATTGCTTCCCAAGTCAGAACGCTACAGAACTGCACCGCGTGAGAGCACAACGCAGATACCAGTCCCTTAAACATTTAAAGGAAACTGTTGTTTCTCTCCCCACCTGTAGCATGTGATTGGAGAATTCACCATTGGTGGTTACAATCAACATAGGCTTTAGCATCAATCTGCAGTAAAAAGAGCCAATAGTATATCTAGCATCCAATAAAGATTTCAAACTCTTTAATACGAGCTGTGCTAATTTGTACCTGCCCCTCCTCATAACCAGCTAAAGGAGAAAAGTATCCAATTCTTTAAAACTGCTGAAACTGCAACTTGTAAGAAAAACAATTCTTGTATAACCAACTGGTCAGTTATTGGCACTTAGTAATCCCAGCTACTGTTTTTGTACTAGTAATAGGAGATCTGTCTACACAAGTGACAACTGCCTCTTTCCACGGAATTGTATTGACTGGTAAATAAACCATACAAGATGGAGCTTTTGCTAGAGGCACTAAAATTAAGAATAACTTAATACAAACCTTCAGCTTCAGAAGTGTACAAATTAGGTACAAGGAAGTAATTTTTTTTTTCCCCACACTTTTGTCTGGACACGTACTCAGAAGTTCAAACAAGCATAAACATAAAGCTATAGAAAAACTGCTAAGAATACTCAGTTGAAGATGCATATAAAAAAAAATGAATATGTGACTCAAGCAATACAATTTTATACATCCCCTGGCTTTCCATATCTTTCCTAAATTTTCTCTTCGACCTTTCATCTACTCCTTTTAAGTGCTTTTCAGTCTCATAAAAATTCTTGGACTTGAGAATCCTGCATTTCTGAGTTCATTATGTTCTGCTTAAACTTGAGTAGAACATTTGACCTTCAAGTCCTGGTGTCTTAACAGCTAAGACTATGCTCCTTCAGAACAGGCATACGGAAGTTATTTGGACTATTGTGAACTGTCCAGGCGATTCCTTATTTATGCATTTTGACACTGTGGCAACATCCATTCATTCAGTATTTTAACTTATGTGGCCTGCATGACTTACCAAGTCCATGGTACCCAAGTCAACGTTCAATGCATAATCTTCACAACTAAAACAACTTTCCGCACATTATTTTAGACAGAGACGGAATCCAAACCACTGCAGAATTGTTTTCTTGGACTTTTAGAGAGCTTAGCTTACCATCCCTATGCTCTCCTGTTGAAATCAAAATTAACTAACTGAACTGCAAGACAAGAGCTAGGCTTGAAAAACAAGGATTCGGTAAAGACAAAACTGATACAGGAGGGACAACTGAGGTTAGAATAAGGGAGGGTGGGAAGAAAAGGAGCAGTACTAGAAGTAAATATTTTCCTTACACCGCTGAATCCTCTGCTTGTTATTCATAACTTATTCCTAACTTTGTACTGTCATATTTATCATGCTAGAGACCACAAACTCAGACTAAACAGAAATTTAGGGAAGGGAATATATTAGTAAAACTTTCATCAACAAAAATTTAAATTCAATAGCTTATTAAAATCTGATTTCAATCACTCTCTCTCTATTTTTTGTAGCAAACACCAGTTAGACACAGGACAAGTCAGCATAAGAACAGCCCAAACAGAAACAATTAAGGAATTAATTGGGTTTTTTTATTTAAGCATAAAAAAGTCAAATATGAGTCACATGCTTAGGCAATCTCTTAAAGGTACTAAGAGTTTAAG
The DNA here is from genome assembly GCA_013400135.1 of Rhinoptilus africanus. Lineage (NCBI taxonomy): Eukaryota > Metazoa > Chordata > Aves > Charadriiformes > Glareolidae > Rhinoptilus > Rhinoptilus africanus. The sequence goes on from VXBO01005782.1 coordinate 309,867, forward strand.
AGCACAGAAGCCAACTGAACAACAAAACAATCACAGGCCTGACATCAACATCTCAGAAAGATACTACTACATTCAGCAGTTCCAGTTTTGTCATGTGTCTTATCATGAACTCTATTTACATTGCAGATGAAAATGGCTTCAGAATCAGCTACATCTGTACCTTCCCAAAAGCACAGGTGTGAGAATTCTGGGATGCTCATTCAGTTAGCGTCATACATTCCACCACAGTGCCAGCTTTACAGGAGAGTTTGTTGTTCCATGCTGTTCCTATAAACTACTTGAAGAACTAATGCACAAACTATTAATATTTGTGAGCAATTCTTTGCCACATGTCCTCAGACTCTTTCAGGTCAGACTAGGGATACTAATTAGCCATCCTGAAAAGGTGTGTTTCACCAACCTCATATATCTTATTGTATCCACTACTATAAAGTAGCTGCCAAGCTCTGCTGTTCCGAAAGTTTTTCTAATATATTTATGGCATTTTAGTTAAGAGCAATTCTACCACAAATATGGAACCTGCTAACAGCAGGTTACCGTAGCAAGCAACTCTCACGTTAGGTCATCATGTTGAAATTTACAAAATGTAAACCAAACACCAAGTTTAAGTAGAACTAAGCAGTAAAACAAAACTGTATCTTTAGAAATCACACTCCAGCATGCTCAACAGTAATTAAGAGGAAAATAACAGAAGGCCTAGAATAGTCCAGATAAAGAAAACCCCATATAGTACAAGTATTAGCGTAAATCTGAGGAGTTCCAATACAGAGATATCCAAGAGGCTCTACAAGGGATAAACTCAGTCCAGCAGCTCCCAGGTCAGTGCTAGCCCTGATACGCCCCTGGACAATCTACTAAAGTATACTCACACTNTAATCCATCCACATATAATGACCATTTAAGTGTTCTTTTTCATTTAGTTTGTTTCTTAAGGAGTAGAAGTCATTTCAATGGACACCCACAAGAACAGAGGTTAGCCCTCAAAAGTTATTGCTCCATTCTAATAACTCTTCTTGCAGACATATTTAAATCTCTTCTCTTTTTCACAACACTTAGACCTTAACTATACCCCAGATTGCTACCTCTTTTTCAAAACAGTATTTCTAAACAATGTTTTTGTTTTAGTCTCTTCAGTTAGTTTTGCAGTAGTCAAGTCTTCTGCATTTCTCAAGACACGTACACAAACATCATCATACCCCAAAGAACTGCAAGACTGACTGTAGTATCACAATTTTGTGAAGGATGCATAGGTGGTTGCTGTTTTCTAGTTGAGTTATTGAAGGTCCTCTTGGGATTTAGTTTTGTTTGTTTTGTCCTTTAAAAAACAAGACTCCACACCAGAAATGCCTACTAAGCAAGGATACATATACATACTTTAAAAAAACAGTCATTTCACAGCCTACCATCACTTCAACTTCCCAGTAGGAAAAATCTGGTGTTTCCAGTTTGGTTGACTGTTCTATCTTCTTATAGTATTAGGTTAGATGATTTATCAAACGTAACTGTAAGCAGTGGCATGTTTAGGAAGCAATGATATAGGAGATTACAGCAGCTCACGAAGTGAGGAATTCTCAGTTAAGCTATGGGAGATGAAATTACTTTAGAAAAAACATTTATTGTAACCTCTTTCTTATAAATCCAAGTTTATCTTGCCAAAAACTTTGTGCTTAGTGACTGAACAGGATTTTATACTTAGCCACTGGGGAAGTAGGATAAAGGAAAAAGAGCAAACACCATTCACATTAAGAAGTTCTGCAGGCTTAATATACCCTGCTCCTCTTCTAACTAGTACTTTGTAACCCTCTGTTCCCTCCTTGAGGGAAGCAAATATCTCTAATCTGTGTGGGTCCTCCTTACCCATTTAACTGCACATTTGATTCATCTGTTCCCATGAAAGCTTCTGCTTTCTTGGGATATTTCAAAAATGTGAGTGGATGTACGTGGGAAGAGTGCAGAATTCCTTCATTCCCTTCAATTCCTGCAAAGACACCTCTGAAGACAACATATGCTGGCTATATTGAAAAGGAAGACATCAAAGAAAGCAAACAGTAAGAACTACTTTTTAATCTAGTTATCATAAAAATAGATGACACCATTAAGTGTTAGCATAACATACTAACTACAGTACTTCAGTAGAAATTTAACATTTACGGTAAAGAAAAAGTTGACACAAGTCAATAAACAAAGACCAATAAGATGTTTCTTACAAAAGAAGACAGACATTTTACAGGACTATTCAAACTTTACAATTAATCTTTCACATTTTTACGGAGTAGAAGACAACAATGTCTTCCAAATGCACAGACTGGAAGCACTGAGATCTCTTTTGCTAAGCAACAAAACAGTATCATTTGGCATTAGTCTGTTTCACTGCCACCCTCAAAACTACTGTTTCTGTGAAAGATTCTGAATAATGTATCTTTAGGAGATTGCAAGATCTCTTTACACAGAAATACATAAAATGCAAATGGAGACTCTTCCTTCTGCCTCTGTATCCTTTCTTTGTCCAAGATCTACTGAAGTGGCAGAAACTTTTTCTACTTAAAGAGGATAAACCATGTCATTGAAAAGAAAGGTTTTCACATTGTACTTTAAGTTCCACCTGCTGTTTGAATCAAAGTCTGAGAGCCATTAAGCTACTTTCTTCTTGGTACCTACTAACCAAATCTGAGATTAAAAAAAAAAGATACTAATAACTCCAAAGATAGAACCTCCACAGTTTATTACACACAAGTGAAGATTATCTGACTATCAGAGTTCAACTCTTCTAGCCTGAATGATGACATCCATTTTTACTGTTATTTTTAAAGTGCCCAGGGCCATCTAGTCAGCATTTCAAGCCCTGCCATTCAAATATGAAACAAAATCAGAGGGCAAACCCTTTATGTTGTAATTGGCAGTAAAACGGCAATATTATAGTTAAAAGTTGTATTGTTTTCAATCAAGTAATGAGGGAAAAAGACTAGAACAAGAAACAAAACAAATGAGAAGCTGGAAATCAAGTTTCAGGAAGACAGACAAGAAAGCATTTTATGAAGAAGTAGACTATAAGATATATAAGACTGCCTCCCACATCACAGGCAGAGGAAATTTCTGCTACTGCAAAGTTTATGTAAGTAAAATTCCTGAATGTTAAATCATACTTAGATCAGAAAGCAGCAGGGAGCAGAAGCCATACAACCAATAAGAAAGACAGTCAAAAGAGAAGATGCAGCATGGAAAAGATACTTTTTTAAGAACTGTAACTATGAAAGCATGATTTGAACTCAGATATTTCATTAATTTAGGAATCAAGAGTGTGAAGTTACAACTGAGGCTTCTCATGTAGTTCAAGGATTTATAGAGTTCTCTTGCTCCTCCTCAAAGTACATTTCCTGTTGTGCAGTAAAACATAAGCTCATTCTTGTACTCTTTTCTTCCCTGAAGGTATCTCCCTTTACTTTGTTTAGTTTCACAAAACCCACCAGTACCCATGTAAAACCAGAAATTGTCCAAAAAATTAAGAAACCACTAGGAAGGAAGAGGGACAGTCCAAATTTGCTCATATAAGCTTTGTTTCCACAGGAAGCCGTGCTAAGAGTTTACTAGCCCGCAATCTGTCAAGAAAATGTAATGAACTGAGAAGAAACCATTAGACTTCTCATGTTACTGGCAAGTAGGATGCTGACCAGCTGATGACAGAACGCATACTTGCAAGCAGGAGAAAAGAATGAACAAGATTAGTTCACAAATAAGCAGAAAATTCCCACAGTTTATTCACATTCTACATTAGAAGCAGTTCTAAAATGTAAGACTGTTCAAGGACTGTAGGCTTCTTTTACTGTAATCATCTAACCACAGAGTGTATCTCTCTTTTAAGGATTTCTGCCCCCTTAGTGCAGTTAGATGATGCCCTTCAGCCTCTTTACTATAGTATCATCAAGGCTGGCTCAAGCCTCTTTCAGTAGAAGATAGAGCTGAGTATTTGACTTTGCACTGAAGCGGATGAAGAGTGATCACATAAGCCCATTTGCTACATGAGATGCAGCGCCACTCTGGAAGAGTGCAAATATAAAAGAAAAAGCTTTGTAATTAGTACTGCAGTGATCTTGTGGACACAAACTCACTCAAGATGGTTACTACCAAAGTTTTTGCCTCAGCAACAGATACACAAGTATTGCGCAGTGAGTTTTCTAGGTATACATGGAATTCCTGTAAAAGCTGTAGCAAGAGTCCAAATCTGCTGCTGGAACACTCTGGAGGCCCCCAAAGTGGAGAAGAAATAAGACACATCAATGTAGTATTCAACTTCATTACACAAACATAGGTACATAACCCTTATCAATCAGCTGAAGTGGGATAATTATATTATTCCCAGTTATTACCTCTAGCACTTTAGAAAGAGAGCAGAGTATGTGAGTGCACAGCCACTTTGATGCAAAGTCCAGTAGCTGAAACTGACAGAGAAGACTATTACAAGCAAATCTGTTGGACTTTGTACTAGAGCAGCTGGAAGTACTTGCACACGTTTCTTTTTGCCAAGAGCGCCACAAGTTTGGGTAGCGCTTTTCAACCAAAGTTGACAAGTGGAGCAGGAAGAACTCAAGTCATCACAGTAAGATATGTCAGCATGTGTCAAGCTCCCAAAGACAATCATTAACTTGTTCAGAGATCTAATTAGTTATAGCTAAATTACATGTAAACCTCTGATCTGATGTAACAGTTTCTAGACCGTATTCCTCAACACTAAGGATTCAGTGAAGCACTATCTTGCCCTTATGCACACTTTTCCCACAAAACTCATTGATAACTGAAGGCAAATGAGGACAGAATCCAGCCTCCAAATGCTACAATGTACCTGAAGATTATTCACCCGTTACACGGGTGCTTACTGCTCCGATACCACTCACCCTAACTAGACACCAAAACACTTCACAGAAGGTTAATGAATTAAGCCTCAACACACCCGGTAGCTTAGCATCACCCTATTAAGGATGAGCCCTGAGGCACAGAGAGGAAGGATAACCAAACCAAGGCCACACATATGCACACACACATAAGATCGGGGAGACAGGACTGGGATACGGGCTGTCAATCCAGAAAGTTTCACGTACTCTCAGCACATAGGAATGCACGAGGGTCGACCCAGGGGGCAGAAAAGGAGCAGAGCGGCGGGTGAGAAAAGAAGGAACCCCAGGAAGGGAGAGAGCTGCGAGGAGGGGGCCCCACCGCCTGCACCCTCACCACCACCGCCGGAACTTCCCACAGAGCCTGTCCCCGGGCAGGTCGCAGTTCCTGCCGCCCCCGCCGCCCCGCCCGGCCGCCCCAAGAACGGAGGGCCCTGAAGGCTCCCAGCACATCCCTCCCTCCCTCCTCAGCCCGCAGCGCCTCCTCGCCCACCCCACGCCCACGCCGCCGCCTCCTCCTCCTACCTTGGCCACGTAGTCCTTCACCTCATCCAAGTCTCCATTTTTGAGGGCCCACATGAATTCCTTGTCAGACATCGCGGCCGCCTAGCAGAGACGCGGGCGGGCGAGGCGGCGGCGAGGNGGAGCGGCGCATGCGCCGTCACTTCCCACCGCCTCGCCCCGCCGGCGGCCCCGCCCCCGGCCGCCCCGGGGGGTGCCGTGGTGACGCGGCCTGCGCCGGGCCCCGCCGGCCGTCTGGCCAGCTCGCCAGCGGGGCCGCCGAGCTTGCCGCCGGCTGGGTAGGCGAGGCCTGTGAAACTCGGCCTTGGGCACGCCTGCGCTTACCTCACCCGGTGCCCGGGACCCTGCGGAAGATTTGGGTTGGGGCGTTGGGTCTCTGCCCGGGGCGCTGCGGCATGGCCCGGGGCGCGGCAGGCCGCGCTGGGCTCCCGGGAGGCGGTGGGCCGCTGGCTCCTGCCTCCCAGCCGGCTGAGGAGCTTACGCCTGTCGAAGTATCCGTTCCCACTGAGGAACTGAGTGTCTAAATAGCTGTTCTGCAAAACCCGAGGCACTGAACGTGCTGCGAATAATTATTGTAATGCTTCCAAAACATGAGTGGGGAGACATAAAAGGAAGTATGTGATAATTAATTAATATGTTGGCACTTGTTGGTTGCATCTGTTTTCTGAAACCACATGTTTTGCGTACGAGGCGTACAGCCTGTTGTGTGAACCATGCCTGACTGCTAGCAGGCAGGCGCTCTTCCTAACCCCCTCTGGCAAGCATCTTCCTGAGTCATAGAATCGTAGAATAGTTGGGATTGGAAGGGACCTTAAAAACCATCTAGTTCCAAACCCCCCTGCAATGCGCAGGGACGTCTCTTGCTAGACCAGGCTGCTCAAAGCCCCATCCAACCTTGGGAATGTTTCTAGGGGTGGGGCACCAACCACCTCTGGGCAACCTGTTCCAGTGTTTCACCACCCTCATTGTAAAAAATGTCCCTCTTTTAGTTTAAAACCACAACCCCTTGCCTTATCGCAACAGGCCGTGCTAAAAAGTTTGTCCCCGTCCCCTTGAAGTAGTGAACGGCCACAATAAGGTTTCACAGAGCCTTCTCCAGGCTGAACAACCCCAACTCTCTCAGCCTGTCTTCACAGGAGAGGTGCTCCTGCCCTCGGATCATCTTTGTGGCCCTCCTCTGGATCTGCTCCAACAGGTCCATGTCTTCCTGGTGTGAGGACTCCAGAGCTGGATGCGGTGGTCCAGGTGGGGTCTCACCAGAGAGAAGCAGAGAGGCAGAGTCATAGAATAGTTTGGGTTGGAAGGGACCTTTAAAGGTCCAGCCCCCCAACATCCTGAACACCCTTGGAGCTGCTCTGCGGTGACTGTCCCCAACATACCCCGTATGAAAATGTACAGATACTGTTTAAGGGTAGCAATGCTCTTATTGAGGGGGCACTCCGCCATACAGCCGAAGAAAATTTGTATGACAGGGTGGTGGTGCCATTCAGCTCGTGATTTTTCTGTGTTTTCTTTGTATTTCTGAACCACAGAAATGTTAAATATGTAGGGCTTTGCAGATTTTTGTCAGGGATTAAATGGTATTTAATTGAAATAGCTAGAATGTTACTTGCAAGGAAATAAAAATTATAACCTTTCAAGTTGTATTAATTACTGATTTCACTTATAAACTGAGAATTTTTGGAACACATGATTTTGTCCTTGTTCCTTTTCCTAATGTCATTAAAGAAAAAGAAAACAAAAAACTGAAAGACAGTCAAGTGCCCTTGCATTGTTTTGTAAATGCTCCCAGAGCACGCATAAGTACGATTTTTCAGTGCTTAACTTTCAGTCTGCAGAAATGGTAAGTGAGTTTGGATTTTTTTATAAGCTAAATCCAATTTCTTCCTTTTTTGGGAGACTAATCCTGAGTTAATAAGTCTGGTGCAAACATGCTTAAAATTCTGTATACTTACTTGGACATTTCAATATGCATCAAAGAGCCAAGTTGTGACCATATTTTTTAAAATGTTGCTGAATACTTCTGTTGCTATATTTGTATTCACTAGCCTGTGAATGCAGTCTTTCAATTTCACCAACAACTTTCCTATGTTATACTTACTCCTATTTCATCACTGAAAAGAAAAACTTTAACGCTTCCCTCTTTCTTTACAAGTTCTGTTACCTAAAGTACATGGTTTAGTCGGACATTTCTCCCCCTCTACCTGATACATGCCTTTACTAGAGGTACACTTATTGGTTAGCTTCAGGACCAAATTCGAAATGGCTTTTGTCTGGGTAGTGACCAATACTGGATCTTTCAGGCATGCATCCAGAAACAAAAACCCACAACCCATACCTGATACCATTTTCTAACTGTGAGATGCTGTCGTATATGCCTTAGAAGCTGCATGCACTGCCTTATGCCTCTTTCTTTTCCTTTTTTTTCGAGCTTAGTTCCAACTCCTAGAAGTCTGTTTGCATGTAAGAGCTTTGGTTCTTAGACATATTAATTAGAAAAAAAATGAGAAATATATTACAAGCAAGAACAGTCAGCATAGCATATCTTTGCATGTTCTCTATGAATCCGTGCTTCATTATCTGATTAAAAACTGTTATTTCTATTCCGCATCCCGCAAAAAATTTTAGAAGAAACAAGAGATGCATCGCCCCATCATTTGAATGTCTGGAAGAGGCAGGGAGTGATAATGAGTTAAGGTGTAGGAAGACTGCTGGATCGACCGACCAACTGTGCCTTCTCTAGCCCGGTTATTCCCGCTGAGATGAAATTCATCTCTTGGTTTACTGGTTAAGCCCTGTTTTGAAGGGCTGCATACCTGCTAGAGTGTCCCATAGACTCACCCTGCTCTGCTGACCAGGCCTTCACTTCTGTAAGTGAATCTCACAAAATATAAACATAATTAATTTTTTTGCATATGTCTTCCTGTATTTGTTGTTATACTTTTGCATAGAAATGTGGCTTTCTATTGATCTGTTTCAACAAATCATAATTAATTGTTATCAATTGTATTCAGTTATACAATGGTACTATTGTATAATGCATATGCTTGTATAAATCATAAATGCAGTACACAAATAGCCTGGAATACAAGACAATTCAATGGATTTAGCTATCCAAATAAAAAAACAGAACAACATAAAAACCCAAGCAAGAGACTTGAATGCATACTGGTGCCCTTGCAGGTTTTATTGAGAAGCGCGTGCTTGATCTCGTATTTACTATATTCCCTTTGTGTAATGCCAAACAATTCACGCACAGTAGCTGTTACTTCAGCAACAATACCAAGCAGTAATGTGAAATATCACCACAGAGAGCGCATTCTATTGAGGAGAAAATAATAAAGTTAACAGATAGCAGACTAGGTAAAGTTATGGAACTGACACGAGAGGTCTAGGAATGAGAGGTGAAAACTGGACAATTGTTTGGCTTTCTGTTTGTTTGTTGGTCACATTTATACTAATCAGTGCAGTTTGTGGTGGCCATTACCAGAGAAGCCACGTCAATATCTTTCCCTTACTTTTTGAATTCAGCAATAATTTTACTTCATCTTAGCCAAAAAAGTTTTGGGCTTTGGTCTATGCACCTCAAACCTTATTATACAGGATATGAACGACAAGAATCTCCTCTCTCCCTGAGTTCTTTCTTTAGCTGTGTGAATCTTTGATGAAATAGTTTAGTATTTGCTGACACTACTGAAAATAAATTTCTTCCTAACCTTTAGAAAATCTGTGCACATATTTGAAAAGTATATATACATACATACATATAAATATATATATGGGGAAGGTTTAGCTTTGCCTGTCTGTGATATGAAGTGTCTGAAGGAAGAGGGAGTGGAAAGGAAAAGGAAATAGAAGTTATTTTTTTCCCTCCCAAGGTCACAGAGGATCGCAGCCATGGAAACCCAACAACTGTTGGCTGTAATTGTTGTGGTCCTTGAAATAGCAGGGGAAGCAGACAAAGTCAGACATATAGCTCCGGTTCTTTGGTGCTTGATCATGAACCCCAATGAGGCTGGACCTTGGAAAATAATGCAGTAACATGAGTGCCAGCCTTTGGTAGTGAGGAAGGGCGGCATGCTGTGGAAATGCATCTTCCCATGGAGTGGAACTGCCTTTTCCTTGGACACTATTTAGTAAATGTGATCTAGTAGTCAGTTTGGCAATTGCTAAACAAGGGACTGGCTCTGAAAATTTAAGCAAGGAGTGAATCAGTGTTGACAAATATGCTCAGAAAGATTAGTAGGTGAATGGTTTGGAAGTGTGACCCATAAATAACCAGGCTGGTTTTATTTATTAACATAGCCTGCAAATCTCCTTTTGGCTGCAGACCTTCTCTCTTTCAGTATCGTTTGAAAATGTCAGTAGATTTTTACAGTTTTCTTTTGTTTATTTCACATTTAAGTTCTGGTATTTACAGGAATACGGGTAGAAGTCATTATTACTGTCTCCACCACTAAAATGAACTAAAATCTTTGTGCCTTCACCCAAGAGAAGATAACCTTTTCCTATAACCTTCTTTCTCTTTTCAGGAGCAATTATTAGGAAATGGAAGTTCTAGAAATAATCTCTTGATAATCTCAGTTAAAATTATAGCAACACAGAATAATTTAGGCTGGAAGGAGCCTCTGCAGGTCATCTGATCTAATCCCTGCTCACAGCAGAGGTAACTTAAATGAGGTTGCTCAAGGCCTTTTCCAGCCAAGTTCTGAATATCTCAAAGTGTGATGAAACCACAGCTTTTCCTGACAACTTGTTCCGATACCTGACTGCTCTCACAATCAAACAAACTAAAAATCCTTATATCTAATCAAATTTTCCGTTATAAGTTCATATTTGTTACCTCTTATCCTATAGCTACCTCTTCAAGAAAAGTTTGGCTCTGGCTTCTCTCTATATTCCCATGAGGTCATTGAAGACAGCAGTAAGATCCGATCCCCCCACCTTAACCTTGTCATCTGAATGCTGAACAAGCCAATTTCTTTCAGCTTTTTGTCATATGTCAAGTGCTTAAGTCAGCTTATCATCTTGGTCGTCTTCCGATGGCCTCGCTCCAGTATGTCAATGTCTTTTTTACTCTGGGGATGCCGAAACTGGAAGCAGTGCTCCAGCTGCAGCTGCACAAGTGATGACTAGAAAAGGTCAATCACTCATTAGTGATTATTCCTTTGAAGGCTGAAGCTGCCTTCAAGCAAACGGTTGCAATGAAGGGTTAAACACGGGCGAGCTCACGCTGGCAGGATTGACAACACAGTCTCTATTCCAAAGCAAGGGACTGTTCAGTACAGCTGAGCATCACAATCAGGAGAACTTCCCCCAAAGCTTTGCTGATGGTGCAAGAGTTTGAATAGCTTGCAGTTTGCCTTTTCACAACAGTTTGGGCTTTGCAGTGCTGACAAAGGTTAAACCTTTTGCTGGTAAGCAAATTACAGTTGGGCACATTAGGGACTGATACTAACAAAGAGGGAATATAAGCAACATCATTTTCCTCACAGTACTCGTTGTTAAAGCAATAAACAACTGGCTACTAAAAGTGATGCCAAAGTGATTTTCTAGTTAAATGAAAATAAATGATTATTGAACTTGCTCAGCTGCATGGAGACAATTCTAAATTCTAGTACTGTAGGTGAAGTTCCAGGATTTTAGAAAAAGTTAAAAAAGTGAAATTGCTTGGCTCTATAGAAAAAAATTGTGTATAGCAAAATTCTGCCTTTTTTGGAACAGAGGAATCGAGGAAAAAGTATGACATCTTCTCTTGCATTTTTTCCTTATTCAGGGAAGGCTTCAGTGTGAAAGTTACAGTTTGGAACAGTGAGTGTAAATTTGTGTAACTTATACGTTGGGTGAATGAACAACTGGAGGGGTTGGGTAACACTGTAAGTAGAACAAACCAACCAATGTTTTAAAGTTTCAAGATAAGCCAGAATAAAGCATTTTACACTTCAGCCTTTCTTTGCGGCCATTTGCATTTCCATCCAGATCAGTGCCTTGAGATAGCAGACAGCTGTGTGCAATCTTACAGATTGTAATTCAGAGAACAGTCATAGGTCTGCTTTTAGATGGACGCTTTGAGTTTCTAAAAAACCTGCCTCTGGAGCTGCTGCTTCTTAGGTGTGAAATTTTCCACTCGTTGACTGTGTAGTTCAGCGTGTGGTAGGGTTTTCTTACCATTAGTGAGCTGAGAATTGCCTGGGACCCTCTTTCTTCGTGGTGGTGAGATTGCAGACAGGAGAGACGTTGACTGCTGGCTTCCAAATCTCGTTCATTTTTGAAACAGTGTCATCATTTTTTTAGTGCTTTAAGCACTGTCTGAAACCCTCCACTTTCAACCCAAATCACAAAATGAACAACTTCCCAAGATACAAAATGAAACTCAAGCATTTATATCACCCACATAAAAAAGCAGAAATACGCTGTATTTCTGCCCTTTGAATGTTTTATGGAACAGTATTTATGGATCTAGCTGTAAACAGCAGAAGGAAATGCCTGAGTATTGTACACAGATTTTACAGTGTACCTAGCCTGTGTGTTTACTGTAAGCTATCATTGTTCTAGCAAGTACATACATTCCGCAGTATGGAATAAATCTTCTTTAATCAAAACCACAGTTTCCAAGTTTAGAATGTCCAAATTAATCAGACAGATTATATACAGAGAATTTAGTGCTTGAACATTTGAAAACACTGATGAAACATGTATGTTACTATTCCATTCATTACCATAATAAAATTGGGACCACCGGTTCCTCCGTGAGATGTAACATTCCAGACCACTATGGTCCTGGCTTTGTGTAGATTGTTCTGTGAGCATCAGAGGGTAAACAAAAGACCTTCGATATAATATAGGAAAATTCATTCATTTATATATGTTTGTGCTAATTTAAATACTCTAATACCTTAAGGAATATTTTGTATATTCTAATGTGTTTGATAAAATGAGTCTCTGCCTATAAATATAGGGGCAAGGACAATAACTTCTTTATTTTCTTGGGGTTTGACATTTTCAGTAGTGATGTTTAAAAAACAGCAAGCAATAACAGTAGCAGTTACGGTGCCACAGGGAGACACTGTTGTCCAAACCATCATTTCCTACGCCTTCATATTCCCATCCATAATCCAATACTTTTCTACAATTGTGAAAAGCCTTGAGAATCTCTGATGAAGGATGCTATATCAGTGAAAAAATATCCTAAATATGTCATTGATGAAATTGTTCCTGACAATCATATGCTGAGATGCAGGATAGGTAACCGAGAGGAATCAGTTATGATTGTTACTACTCGTCTTTGGAGAAGAATTAATAAAAAACAAAAAAGAGTTAGGATGCTCTGTTGAAAAGTAGATTTCTTCACAATATCCTGCTTTTGCAGACTGTTTGTGTCAAAAAATAACTATGTTTGGAAACAGATGTAAGAAAGGCCTTAGCTACACTACAAATATTTGTTCCTGGTACAGCACTGAAAAAGTTTGGTTTTCTACATTAACAAAAATGGCTTTTTTTCACAGTAATTATCCATGTTCTTAGATAGTTTATATTGCAATCATGTATCCAGTTGTATCTTTCTTGTAAAAATATTGACAGGATAAATCAACTGAAAAAGCTGTTCTTGAGATCTCTTTTTGGTGTTTTTCAGATGCCAATGTGATGTGGCATTCAGTTTTTACCAGCAACCTTTTCCTTAGTTTGGAGCAACAACCTTTTTTTTAGCTTTTTCCTTGCCTCTTTCTTTCTTTCTTTCTTCCTTCCTTTCTTCCTTCCTTCCTTCCTTCCTTCCTTCCTTCCTTCCTTCCTTCCTTCCTTCCTTCCTTCCTTCCTTCCTTCCTTCCTTCCTTCCTTCCTTCCTTCCTTCCTTCCTTCCTTCCTTCCTTCCTTCCTTCCTTCCTTCCTTCCTTCCTTCCTTCCTTCCTTCCTTCCTTCCTTCCTTCCTTCCTTCCTTCCTTCCTTCCTTCCTTCCTTCCTTCCTTCCTTCCTTCCTTCCTTCCTTCCTTCCTTCCTTCCTTCCTTCCTTCCTTCCTTCCTTCCTTCCTTCCTTCCTTCCTTCCTTCCTTCCTTCCTTCCTTCCTTCCTTCCTTCCTTCCTTCCTTCCTTCCTTCCTTCCTTCCTTCCTTCCTTCCTTCCTTCCTTCCTTCCTTCCTTCCTTCCTTCCTTCCTTCCTTCCTTCCTTCCTTCCTTCCTTCCTTCCTTCCTTCCTTCCTTCCTTCCTTCCTTTCTTTCTTTCTCTCTTTCTCTTTTTCTCTCTTTCTTTCTCTTTTTCTCCTGTCCATTTGCTATTTAATACAGGGACTGTCCCTTCATATTAACAGAGGCAGAACTGTGGTAATGCTCTTACCATAATCTATTTATGTAACAGTTTGGGATAGGTTCTCCTTCTTTTGCAGAAAGGAATAGCTTCCTTGAGTGGGTGTATTTCTCTTCTTGTTACATGGATCATATGGATTATGAAACATTTTGCTCTCAGTTTGGTGAGGATCTCCAGTATAGCACAGTCTGGAGCAGTGTTGTGTTGCAATGCCACCTCTTCCCTCCTCCCAAGGTATGTTTTTTGCTGTATTCTCCATGGTCTTAGCAGGGAGTGGGAGGAATAAATGACATCCTAACTTTAAACAGCTTAAAACTATATCTTTCACCTTAAGTGCAGTTACTGAAAGCCCTGGCAAACCTGTAACATGCATTATTCCAGCACAATGTGTGGGAATACTGCAGGAGCCTTACAATAGCTGTAACAAGACAGCTCAGTAATGCTGAGTGTATTCTATCAGGTTGCTTATGTCCTGTATACGTCATGCTTCAGAAACACAGCTGCTAATTTTTGTGGTGGTAGGAACAGTGACATAGTACACAGCCATCACTACGGCTAACAGACTGTAACCCTTCCATTACATGTATACCCTATAGACAAACATCTGCATTGCTCTTCCTCATCCTAGGAGATGCTTTGCTGGAGCAGGGGAACCAGCTCAGGTGCTCTGCACCATGCTCTCCAGTGCCTCCCAAAGTGTCTGCATTATCCTCGATAGTGGAAAAGACTGTGCATTGTAGCCCCTCCTGATTCTGCTGCTTACATTTTATTTGTACTTTTAATTAACCGTGCATGTGCTAATGAACACCTTTGTTTAATTTCTTAGCAGACTCATGAGATTATAAAGCACCAAATAACACAGAAAAGGAGAGGGAGAGTCCTATGCCCAGCGTATTTCTGCAGCTCTGGCTATTTATAAAGCTTTGTGCTCATCCACCATGGGTTTGCATAGCCACTTGTTATCCATGCTTCGCCCCATTCAATCAATACGCTCAGGAGGTCTGTCACTATTCTTGTGAAAATACATACTCTGTTTCTGCCAAGGGGGATGGACTATAGGAGCAGCGTGTCGATACAACCTGCCTGGATAAAGTGACACATGCTGACCACAGACTATGTATGCATCATTCTGTATCTGTCCTCTGTTTTTGATATGGGCTTTATTAACCTGCAGAGTCACTAAGAACATCTTACTGGCAGTGTTTTCTTACAATTCCCATTTGGAATGCAATTGCAGATTACATTGTGCACATGCTAATAATAAAGCTTGTACTGCCCTATGCACAGAGCTGTGACATTTATTTCTCTCTCCGTCCACCAGATGTTACTCTCCAATTTCTTGCTGCTGTGCAATGTGAAATTTAGGGCTTTGCAGTGGAGGTGGTATTAAAAACAAGGGAAAATCAGTGAATTTTCCTATGTCTTTAATATTTCCTTGTTCCTCTCCATGGAAACTGGTAAGTGCTTGGCCCTCTCTGTTGTTTTTTTTTTTTTTTAGGAGTCTAAGGAAACTGACGGATATGTGCGTATTTGTCTATGTATTTGGTATAGACTTACTAAAACAGCAATGTCACATATATTAAACATATAGGGACACAGGACCCAGAACAGGCTCTTGTTCCACCGTTCACTTTACTGTAGTCCTTATTCACAGCAATCAGAGGTAGATCACAAATAAGCAAGTCACTCTGAGCCATGGCTGCAGAAACAAGTTTGCACCATTCCAGGTAGCAATTAGACATTCATTTTTGTTTATCTGTTCAGATACAAACCCAGAACAAAAGGGTTCCCAGTTTTCCCCGCTTTGTGTGAGGGCAGTTCTGACAGTGACACAGCTGCATAGAAGACGCAGGATGGATTCTTTAGTATCTGTTAAAGATGACATCACATGTTGTAGGAGGAAAAGGTTTATCAGAAATCAACAAGTATTACAAGATTAGCAGTTTTCCCTTTTTTATTGTTATTGTTGCAAGTAAGTCTAAATCTACTCTGTATCTTTTTGCCTAATACCATTGACGATTTATGTAGCTAATTGCCTCACAATCCATTAGATGGCAAGTACCTTACAGATTTTGGCTAACCTGAATGAAATTTTATTCCTAGTGAACGTGCTGGTTTTGAAAGACCTATCACAGAGAGGTATCTCACTGTATAGATTTACAGATCTATACCAAATTGGGAATGTAGGAGATACAGTTAGATGTGAAGCTTAGTAAGTATTACCAAATTTTCAATCATTTCTTCTCTTCACGCTGGGTATGGTATCTGATAAAACATAGCTATTTGTGAGCAAGCTAGCTAACCAAACCCATAGTAGCATTTTTTCTGTTGGGTTTGGGTTTGGTTTTTTTTGTTAACTGAGCCTACCTTAATGTCAGTGTTAGTGGAATTGTTTTAAATGCTTCCAAGAAAACGCTTTTCCAAGAAATAGAGAAGTTCTGTCAGGGCTGTGTATGCACTCAGCTGCAAATTAGGCAGGATGATGAATACACCAGATAGTGAAGTGGTATATGGGAAAAAGAAACTTGATTGCTTGCTGAAGTTCTCTAAAACATACTCTGTGAAGTACAAATTACTACCTGACCCTTGAGCTTATAGCCCTACATAGGCTGCAAGGGAATATATTGGAGGGGAGAGGCATTTTGATCAGAAATAGCACTTTTGTGGACAGGAAAAGCCTGTCAGGCCAAGGAGGCCCTAGTGACTGCAGATCAGCTCTCCCACTGAGCAGTGCTACTGGTTTTGTGACAAAAAGTGGTCATCTGTGCACCCGTTGAGCTTAACTCATCTATTCCCAGTAACGGAATAGACGTCCCTGAGGAGCTCACCAGAAGAGTAACAGCTGAGTGGGTGATTCAGGGAAGTAGCTGCTGAACTATTTTGAGTATTTCGATATGATATTCTGCATGTATTCCAAGTCTGGGACTGCATTTCTCATTCAGCCAAGAAAAACGGAGTGTCATAGTGGTTTTCTACTTCATACTCTCTTCCCTGGACACACCTTGTTCGATGAAACCAATGTGGAAAAACTGCTTCCCATGACAACTGAAAATCCAGTAAATGTGTAAAATTTGGGTAGATTTGAACACTTGCTGAGGGAAATGATTACGGTGACCAACTTCTATTTATATAGAACGTCCATATTTAACTGAACACCTGTTTTCTAGCTAATAAAACTATTTCATCAGTGCATGTGATCTGCCTTGAATATATCCATTTTCAAGGGGGTGGTTTTGCTTTCTGACATGAAAAGTGGCGACCATTTAAATCTGCTTATCTAAGTGTCACTCTGGTCACTCTTTTCCCTTTCTGACTGCACTCAGGAAAGTCGCCCGTCTCTTGGTGGCCAGGAATTATATCCTGCCTGCCCTCTAGTGGTTTTCTTCCTGAATTGCGTCTCCTCCTGCCTACGGAGGGACCAAATTCCCTTTTTAACGTCTGCCAGTGAGGAAAGGGGTGAGCACAGATTAAGACCACCTCGGGTTTAAGAGGGTGGAACACAAAGAGAAACCACACGGGATTTCAGGACCAGATGAAAATCGGTTGCAAGTTGCATGAAGGATTAGTTGCGTGTGGTTAAAGAATTTAGGATCACTGCATGAGTTTAGGCATATCTTCTGTGCGTCTGTGAGTTGAAATAATGCCTCACAACCTTTATAAAGTGCTTTCAGATTTATGGATAAGTTTTTAATGAATTTAGGTAGACTCGATCTGCCAGTGGTAAAGGCGTAGGGCACAAAAGAGATGCTATCCTGACCTGATGTTATAAAGCAGCAATGATATCTTTGGGATCTGGGTGTAGTCTCAGTGCATTGTTCTGTACGTATTCATCAAATACCAGTGCCTATATACTCAAAGGTTATCTCTGTTACTTGTATAATCAAATTAAGACATCATTTTAGCTATAAATCTCACCTCTTTGCGGGTAATTACGAAGCATGCCTTTATGCACGCACGTACATGTAAATTGTGCAGATATGTGTGTGTACGTATTTCTGCACGCTGAATCTACATACAGATTCCTGTACGCTGTAATTTCATTTCAGTGGGTGCAAAATCAATCTAATGTCCCAAAACCTGTTTTTCCTTTGAGCGTTAGTCATATTTCTTTTCTGTGCATTTAAGCATTTCATAACTGCCTGCTTACTTAACAATTGCTGTTACAAACTATGGATGAAGCATAAATAATTCATAATCACCACAACAGACATGGAAATAGCCAAGAGTTACCTGAGAAATGAATGGGCATGTATTCACACTCCTGTTCCAGTGACTTGCCTCTCAGCAAATCATCTCCACCACATTTCCAGATGCTGCTGCAGTTTTCCATCCAGAATCTTTTTGGCTTTATTTGCTATGCTAGTAGCAAAGCAATCTTGCTGTTAAATGTGCATCTACTTCTAAAAAATGATCCACTATATATAGTTTTTCTCCTAGAAGAATGAATGTGGCTTTAGAATGTTTAATGTCAGTGCATATGCCAATTTCTCTTGGTAATGATTTTAACGTAAGCAGTTCTGCTTCAAAATGTTGACGTTACACATTTTTTTACCCTGATATTAATGTTTCCTGTCTGTATTACAGATACTAAAATTGGTATGAGAAGCCTTCCTGCATTTGAGAAGGGGTTTCTGGTTAAAAGATCCACCAGATTGGGTAATGACATAAAATCTCAGTGCACCATTGTTTAAGAAGGAAATAACATTTTCTATGCAAGTGGCAAAAGCAATAGGAGAAAGTGTGGGAATGTACTCTGAGTAACAGTAAGCAGATTTTTTTTTTTTTTTTGCTTTTCTCTGGAGCCTGTCGCTAGGTGATTAGTTGTACCTAACTGCTGCTTTAATAGATTAAATTTTAAATTAAATTTTCTGTTATTGCACCTTGTATGGTCGATGAACCAGCCATGGCATTTGAAAAATTAACTTAGGAAACTGCAGTTTTGGAGCTGAACTGAAAGTCCTGTGTAGTATTCCACACTACCGTCAGCGAGTACCTCTTCCATTTGCTTATGGTTAGGGGAATTTTACTCTGTGATCATCTGACATAAAAATAAGAGCAGTAACTAATATTTCAAGTCAGCATTACAGAATATCAACAGAATAGAATCTGAATTAAAACTCTTTTTAATAAAAAATATCAGTGGATTAATCATGAGATTGGGGGCAAGATACTTCTGTACTCCATTGGCAGTTTTGATATTATCTACTTTTGTAGCCTTGGGCTAGTAATTTTAAACATATTAGGTCAAGATTTTCTGAATCAGAGAATTATGAAAAAAAAAATATATATATAGTCTAAGTATATAGTGTCTGTGCAGAGTTTTGACCATGGTAAGTAGGCTTTACCTGCTCAAGATAATTATTAATGAAAGTAGATTAAGATTGCAAGGTCAAGCATTTCTAAATTAGGATGTACCAGACTGATTATTGTTCACTTCACCATTATTAACCAGTGTCTAAAACTTAGCAAAATTAAGAGGAATTGTGATGATGGGCAGGCAGCCTTAATTAAAATCACCATTCACAGCTCCTGTGAGAAAAAGAACTAGACACAGGAAAATGATAAAATTAGTTTTAGCCTTGCTGGCAGAGATAGGTATCCAAACGGTTGGGTGTGATGGTACTGTAGATTCACTTTCTAAGGATCTAAGAACTGTATTTTATCTGCACTGGTGTTTTGAAATGATTGCTTATTTTACTAGTGAACTTCAAAAAACCCCATATTATTCCCTACCCATGGTTTGTTATGTATCTAAAAAGATACAGGGCATTTTATCTGAGAGTCGTGTATTTTTCAGTGCTGTCCTTAATGGAGCGATTCCAATTGAAGGAAACAGAAAGAGTTAATTTATAGGTGTCAACACAGCACCTGTAATGAAATGCAGGTGGCAGGTTTGTGCTGGTATCCTGTGCTTTCTTCAAATAGGGTCAGTACTGCCTTCCTGTCAGAATGGATGGAGGCAGCAGTTAGCTTCTCCTCCTGTCCTTAATGAAATGTTAGAGCGTTAATTTTGGAGAAGCCAAAACTGTGATTTTGTACCTTTTTTTAATTAAATGATATTAGACTGAGTGCAACTGGAAGTTATTCTGCACCGGGGTGGGAAGGTGAGGGAAGAAAGGGATGGTACAGGGTCCTGCCTGCACCTCAGTAAGAAAGACCCAACAACAAATGGCTCAGTAAAATAACTGCTTTCATAAGAAGAATATAGATAGTGAGTAAATCTTATGTCCTTTCATATGGTGGGCACGCTACGTTCGTGCAGCATTGTACGGAGCCTGGATAGATATTCCCACAGTGCGCTGCACAGAGCAGAACAGATCCTGTTGGTGGAGAGAAGCTCTCCCTTTTGGTCCTGTAAGCTGCTATATATTTTCCTTACAAGAAAACAACTCTGCTCCTACAGGATATTCTCAGGAGAACAACTCGCTGCCCTTTTAGATAGAGGCAAGGCCAGGCAGGTGGTGCCAAGTGGGAGCTGCCCGCGGGCTCCTCAGTTGCAGTGATCTGGACGAGGATACCCTCCAGCCAAGGACCTCGTGCAGCACAAGATGGGCCCGAGGGCCACGCTGGACGTGAAGCACAGCACAGGCTTGCAGCAACTCGGGTTAGCTGTCATGTGGATTGCCGGCTCCTAAATGTGCAGAGGTTTCTTGGTTAGCATCGATACAGAAGAGGGGAAAGAAATAGGTTGAATCTTTCTGTGCCATGCCTTCCTTTCTAACTTGCATCCCTCTGCAGGGACGACAGACAAATTGATGTGGCTTTTTTTTCAGAGTTTTGCTAGCACAAGAACTGAGTGACTAAACCCAAAAGATTCTCATTTCTTTCCCTGTTTTTCTCCTGGCATTCCAGTAAACAATTTTTCATTTACTTCACGTATAAATGCACATTTTCTCCTGTTGCCTGGCTTTGCTTTATCAGTATTTTCTATGTCAACTGTGTCTAAAGCAGGTTTTTCTCACTGAGAATTAACTGAGCCTTTCAGATGCAGGAGGCAGTGCCGAGATCTGTAGAAATGACGCATTTGCATTAAGCCCTTTAGATCTGACAAGCTATAGGATTTTCATGCAGTGTTTTGTACACAGTTTTAATATTTGTTATTTTAAGATGAGAAGATAAGATTTCACTCCACGCATTGCAAGTAAACTCTGACAAAACTTCAGGCATAAGCTTTTGAATGGGTAGAACAATTAAAGTTTTCTCTGTAATGTACTCATGTCGAAGCAATCAATTATCCTGAAAAATTAAGTGAAAAAGCAACATCTGTCTGTTAAAATAATGCTAGGTTATCAGATAAACTATGCACAAATTTGAGAGGTGAACATCCTCAAGCTGTTAAGGGATGCAATATCCCTCCTTTATCTTCCACAATGTCAAGGTAACCTTTCAGTTCTTACCGTAGGAATGGAAGGAGATCCAATAGCCAGCAGTGACAAGGTACATCATGAAATCCACATTAATGGGAAAATTTTTGTTAAAAGACAGAATTCTGCTCTCTAGAAAAATACATATTTGCTGTCAGGTTTAAAAAGAGGACTGTTGAACTAGCTGAGGAAGATAAAAATAACGCCTTGTGTTGTCACTGTCACTTCTTGTGGATTGCAAAGGATTGACACGCAGGGAGGGCATGAAGGGTTATCGACACCACCGTCTGTTTTGTCCCAAGAGCAGGAGTGATGAGTAGATCTACACACCTGCCAAGGCTCAGCCCCTCTGCATGAGGATCCTTCACTCCTCCCCACAGCAAGGTCTTGTGTCTCCCATTCTGACAAGGTTTGCCTTTGACATATCAAGGCCATACCCCAGTTGAGGGCAACTGTGAAGTAGATGCCTATGAGGGCATCGCCTGAGGTCGTAAAATGGGGAAGAAACAGAAACACCATGTTGCTGCCAAGGAGCTGGTCACTGGTCAAATCCAGCATGTGACATTGTCCGGCTGAGTGGCACAATCTGCAGCCACAGCCCGGAGCTGTGGCTTTTCCCAGCCACACCACCTGAAGCACCAGAAGTGCCTCTCGGCTGCCGGGCAGAGGCAGCGCTCTCTCTCTTGTGCCTCAGAAAAACAAATCTGAGAGGTCTGTGTGTGCTCAGCAGCAGAATGGCTGAAGGGATTTACTGAACCTTATTTCCAGCGTGATTTTTCTTAACAAAAACATTTGTTTGTGCTTCCAAACTGGGATCTCAGTTTAGACGTCCTCAGAATCTGAAAAGATTCACATCTCTGTGGTTGGAACCGTCTCTAGTCTCTATAGATCTTTGATCTGTGGGGATTTTTTCCCCAACAGTTATAGCTATGTGACAATTGCTGTTAAAGTTCAGTGTATAAAAAGAAATTCAGTTTATAAATAAGAAGAGCTGTGAAGAGGCTATAAAATATATAATGCCATTTTGTGAATAAATTTTTCATTTAATACATTTTATATACCAACTAGCTTCCTTTGATCTATATTTATTATCTGCCACTTGCCTTGAAATGAGAAATGTAACTACTTTGATAAATGGATTTGAAAGGTTATCTAGTTTCATGGAAGCTTCTCTAAGTTACCATTACATGCTTTGCTGAAATGTTATTTGGTAACTTTCTGAAGGAATACTTTGGTGCTCTGGGGTAGTGGTAGGTCTCTCCTTTTCACTGCGTGGATATGTGTGAGAGGAGATGTGAGAAGCAGGAACTCTGTGCCGATAATCATTAAAATAGTCCAGTACTCTCTTCACTGGTACGTGGAGGTCACTCGCTTAAACCCCTTCTTCAGACCTTTAAAAACCACTCCAGTTCATTTTTTTTTCCTTAAATTTGAAGTGATCCATGACTTTTAGTTTTATCTTGAGCTGAATTTGTCAAACAGAAGATAAACTGACATGCTTGTAGATGTGCTTATTACACGATATACTTCAGGGTTTTTAAAAATAGTAATCATTTTTACTTTGATAAGAAATGTTCCTTTATACTGGATCATTAGCTCAGCAGCAGAATTTATTGCATCTGATATTAAAGAGTGATTCAGTGAAGGTTTTTCAGTCTCCATATTTATATTTTTTAGAGAACCAGCTACTGCAGAGGGTTCACACCAGAGATGACAGGGTCTTGCAGGGCCAATGCTGAGTGGTGGAAGGTCAAGCCAGCTAAGGGACAGTCTCTCCATGGGATTTTTCCTCACTGTACCCAGGGAGGACTTTCCCATTGCCTCCAGCAGCTGCAGACTCATTCTGTATGACCAGAACCACAGGCCCGTATATCAGTGGTAGTCTTTCACGCAACTCGGGATGAAACAGATTCCATATGCAGAATATGACCCTAGTTACATCTTGATGTATCCAGAGACTTGCACTTGTCAAATTATTTATAAAAGCTCTTACTCCTTCAGCCTACTCCCTGTTGGGAGACAAAGGGCTGGGAAAAGTAAGATGCTTATCTGGGGAAACATTCCAAAAAAGCAACAGTTTCAGGCACTTTCTGTACTTTTGTTTCCACCAAAAACATACTGTACTCTTGCTACCTGTTAAGAAAAGACTGTCCTGTTTTTCATTATTGTAAATGGCATTCCCTAGTGAAGACCTACCATTGATCTTATGCAGATAATTAACATTTATCTATACATATATATATTGCAACTTTTGTCTCACAATTTATTCTTCACTCTGGTTTCTTGGATCTCTTTTTCTTCCTCCTTTTTCACCAGCAGCTCTTGTACAATCACTGGCTAAAACACCTATCTATTAATCACAGTGAGATGTGCAGATTTATAGTGGATCAGCTGTACACTGTTTTATGGTACCTGCTTTCTGTTTGAATCATCCATCTCAAGACAAAGGACTGAAGCGGGACAAAATAAAAATATAAGTACGATTCAGCACTCTGCAACTTAAATAATCCCCTTTCAGAAATGCTGAAGGAGATTGGCAAGGGTATCACAATGAAATATAAGTTTGTTATTCATCATAATAGAGTGAGCTGGGAGGGTGAAAAAAACTGCCTTGTGTGGGTGTATGCATATATAGCAGGCAGGAGAGGAAGGCAGGTTTCTTAAACTGGAAACAATAAGCTATTTGTTTCTGGATGGGCCAGAGAAGAGAAGAAGGTTCAAATTTTGGACCTAAGTTTTCCAAGTGAATGTCTTGTAGGCATTTAATACAATTTTTTCTTTTTTTTTTTTTTACTACTTCTCCACATTTTCTTTCCAGTGGTAATGTTATTTTCTCTAGCCTTTTGTTTTGCCTGCCTATAATGAAGCCTCTTTGAAGGCTGCTTACTCGACCATTCCTTTTCTCTGCCAAGTCCATGCGAGGAGAAAGGACTGCGCTCTAGTGGGCTGATAAACTACTGCAGCTTAAAGGGCAGCAACAACGGGACCTTTGTCAGGCACTGTCTGCCCTTAGATTAACCGACAAAAATATTTGCCCTTGGAATGTAAAGTTCAGAGCAGCTAGAAAACATGTCAAAGTGCCCGTTCAGCAGGGGACATGAGCGCGTCCTTCACCGTGCATTCTTTCCTCTGCTATTTGAAGAACTTTCTTCAGCTTTGCTCAGCTATGGGCAAGGAAGTTGAATCCTTCTGCTGAATCAGGGTCTGTATGTGAAAGGTAAAGTTATAATATGAATATGGAGGAAGCTAATTTAAAAACAGGAGGAAAAGGTGATAAAATCTTTTTGTTACTGGTTCATTGCTAACTGTCATACAAAGCCCTTTTCACTAAGAACAGTGAATGTGATGCAGTTCCCAAAGAACAAATCTGATGACAAGGAGTCTTAGGTTTCCTTTGTATTTGCCTGAAAGAGTAGCAATTTAGACCCAAGTGAATAATTCACAGCAAACAATTTATCTGATGAGTTTGGCATCTTTCTTAGAACATGAAATATCCATGAGCAAATTGTAACTTCCTTACATGTACACATTTTTTTTTTGTTTGATGAGTGCATTTTTGAATTTTTCATTTTGAAGCTTATGATTGACAGAAATGCTTTAAATACAGAATATGTTGTAGTTGGTCATATAAGTCAGAGATTTTCGTGTTTTCTGACTCTGGGATGCTCTTTTGCCTCCATTGTCTCCTTCTAAATATGATGGGGATAATCAGTGGGTCTAGAGCTTTGGGATTTCTCTTTTCCCACGATTCCTTCTGCATCCTCTGCCTTTTTAAACTAAATAGAGTAAACATGAATATTGAAGCATATATATGAAGAAAACATGAAAGAAACATGGAGAGAATTCATGTGGGTAGGAAAATTACCAGAGAGATAAGTGAGAGGAGGCTGATTGATATAAGCTCCTGCCCAGGAGGTTATATTTTTTGAAGTTATAATTTCTGTCTGCCAGTATCTCTTTTTTTGGCTTTTTCTTACACCTCCCTGCCCCCCTTCTCCCCCCAGTCAGTGATGCCAGTAAACTGACTGGCTAAAGCCCATTTGTAACACAAAAACAAGAAGAGGCACAAACAGTACTGAAGTGAATTTCATTAAAACTATGAATGAACATCAGCAGATATTTTTCTTACACTCATTTTTTCAGTTCTTGTGGTAACATAAAAGGGCTGCATACAAGTGACAGCTGAGGAAGGCATGGAAAGATGCTAGCTTATTAAAAGCTTTTTGTGTGAAAAGATATTCCATCATCGTGCTAGCAAGCTCCTGTTATAGTTTTCTGTGTCAGCTAATCCTTGGAGATCGAATGATGAAGCTTTTCTACAAAAGGAAGAAATCACCAGCTAGGGAAACAAGAAAAGGAGCAGAAGGAAAGGAAAGCAAGAACATTATTATGCCAGATGCTCACTTGCAGCTGATTGATTATATAGACTCATTCTAATGCAATGTACTAACTTATCCAGCTGGGTACGTGCCTGCCTAATATGATAGTATTACTGTTAGTGGGAAAGAGGTCCTGGGCCTGAGGGTTCAAATAAGGATTCAGAAAACTAGGGCTCAGTCCCAGTCTGATAAAAGTCTTAGACAAGTCTTTTATCATCCCATGTTTGTCTTCTCCATGTGTAAAATGGGTCTCTCTTCCTTTGTCTTACCTACTGTCATACCTGTGTTGTCTGCAGTCCTCATGGGCAGAAACTATTTCTAGCATAAGCTCGTCCTTTTAACAGTCAGAGTTGTGGATAAAGTTAATTACTTAGTAGCACATATCAGGCCTCCTATTCAAAGAGTGGCTGTCAGCAGTGCCAGCCAAAAAGCACCCTTATCCACCTTCAATTTGGGAAGGGCACAGTCTTCCCCACCCTGCTGCCTCTGGCTTCTCACCGTCACCTGTTTCTGCATGGGATCATGTTTACCTCCCACCCTCAGACCAGTCCTAGCCTTCGCTCCCCAGCTCACGCTGTGAGTTTCTCGGCAGGCGGAGATCCTGGCACTCATTGTCCATCTGGAGCAATAACAACAATTTGTACAGTGATCATGCTCTCTCCTAAAAGCCATATAATATTTACTTAGAATAAAATGTTCTCAAGAAAAGTGTATCACAAAACCAGCAAACCCCAAATGTGTGTGTATACTTGTTATTTTTCCTAAGTCTTAACATTTCCTGGATCCTTAGGCTCCTGCTGCAGACTGTGCCTGTCAGCCTGGCGGCAGTTCTGGTAACTGACCTTCCTTCCCTTCTTCAGAAGGGCTTTCAACCAGGTTACAATCCTTTTGATCTGCAGCCTGTGACTTTGTTAGGAGAATGATTGCTATCTGTTGAAGAGAGGACGCTTGAAGCTAACAGCCTGCCTGCCACATTCTCACTGGAGAGTGTGCCGTATGTCTTCTGTCTCCTCTAGATACGTTGTGTAGCTTTTCTGCATGCATTCCCAAAACCCCAAATCAGTTTTTAATCAGTAAGTCCCCGTAAGGCACAGTGATACCTCACTGTAAGCATACAGTGACTAACCACCTGGGCAATATTCCTGCTGTAACCTGCAGTATTTGCACAATGACTGCATATAAGTTGTCCTGTATTATTGCCCAGAAGTCCCATATATGTGACGATAAGGACGTGAGAAATGTCCTACTGAGTAAGACTGATGGTCCGCCAAGCCCAGTGCTGTATCTCAGATGGTGGCACTATGAGACGCTGTTTGGAGAGTGTGTGTCAGTCTTGACGCTTTCTTCAGTACATATCCCTTATACTCCAGACATCCAGGATTATGGTACTAAGGTTGTCAGAGGTATCTGCTTATGGACCAGTTGTCTATGATTTTGTCTAACGATTTTTGAACCTGATGATACACTATCTACATCCACAACTTCCTTTGATGATAAATTCCAGAAATTCATTACCCTTTATGTTAAGAATTACATTCTTTTATCCATTTTAAATTAATTTCCTAATAGTTTCAATGGGTATTCTCTAGCTCCTGTATCTGTGGTAAGGTGAATAACAGTTCTTCATTCACCTTATCCACTGCTTTGATTATTTTGTAAAATTTTATCTTACCTTCCATCATCCTTTTCTTCTCCAAATTGAAGACTTCCAGACTTTTCAGTGTCTTCTTACAAAGTAGCTGCTCCATCACTATAATCATCTTAGCTTCCCTCCTCTGTACCATCTCTAACTCTAGTACATCTTTCTTGAGTTGCAGGGACTAGAATCTCACACAGGACTCAAGATCTGGGTGAACACGTGTTTTAAACAGCAATAAAATAATGCCCTTAAGTCTTGTTCTAAGTACCCTCCCAAATGATGTCAAATATTTTTTTTTTTATTTGTTCACAGCTGCTGCGTATTGAATAGATGCTCTCAGAAAGCTGTTTCTGGGATCTTTTCAGTGAAGTATTTCTGGCAGATCTGAGTTTGGTATCCTGTAACCATGGCTCAGATTATTCTTTTCCTACGTTCATTGCCTTACATTTGTTGTAAAACATGTATCTACACTCCTGCGAAAGATCTTTCTACACTGTCCCTCTATTTTGTCAAGTTCTTTTGGAGTTCTGCACTGTTGACGTGTCACTTGATCACTTGTGAATCTCTCAAACCAACATACAGCAGTCCATCAGAAAGAAGTGTATTCCCAGGGNCTCTTTCAGAGTTCTGCACTGTTGACTTCAGAAAGAAGTGTATTCCCAGGGTTCATACAGAACCCACATTTTCCTGCTGGCGGCAGAAATGCAAGAGCAGGTGAGAAGGCCCATATGCCACGTCTTTTCCAGACCATGCTTTTGTGCAGGGCTTCAAAAACATGGCCTCAGCAGTTTGATTTAACACAACTGCTAGAAAATTCAGCACAAAAGCAACTACACTTACCCTCACTTCTTTCCATGGAGCCAAAGAAAATCAAATCATGTCTATGTAACATCACACTAATTCTCCTGACATTTAATGTCCTGAAAACCAAGCACAATACCTTTGAGTTAAGAGCCATGTTCCAGACTGTACTTTCTGCTCTCTTATTCTCTGGACCTTAATTTTTGCCTTCCACTATGTACAGAACTTAAAACAAGTGAAGCACAGGTTTGTAAGTGTCAAGATAAGCAGGATCCCAACTGGCGCTGTAGCTTGATTTGAAGGTTTCCTTGAGTATATGTATTACAGTTCTTACAATAGGTGGTCCTAATCCGTCGTGGTGTCTTGTAATTCTCCCAGCGCCCATCAAATTATGCAGGGAGAACACATTTTGATCTAGTATGCTAACCCTCACAGATGGCTTTACAGTGACTAGCATAAATCACCCCTCCTTTATGGGGATAAAGAGGTAAAGTAAGCAAGCCTGTGATCATGGGGAAAATCTTTGCTGTGTCCTAAAATGCAATGGCCTGTTGTAGAAACTTTCAAAAATCCCCAGATGCCTCACATAGCAGCTGTAAATTATCAGCCTTTATGCCTTTATGCACATGAAGTGTCCTGTTTAATAAATTTTCTATGGTTTTAAGGGATGTATTTCTTATTTTTCTTTAACAATCAGCAGAAGGCATAGATTTTACACCACAACAGAGTTAAAAGTCTGCACTAAATTAATGCATTTCCAATGACACTTCTCTTTGATGAGCCTGCAGCAGATTAGTAGTCTAAGATGTCTTTTGTTCAGAATGACATGCTTTCTAATTTATTACAACATACTACCATCCTGTGCTTTAAAATTAGCAAGTGGAGCTTTTCAAAGCCTCAGATGTGATTTACATGCCTGATTTCCACAGAAAGTAAGTGGGACTGAGGTATACAGTTGTCATTCATGCCTTTGAATATCTTTTCTGCTCTTATTGGTCCTCATAAATTGTTTGGCTAAACCTACCCTGTTTTTAAAAAGAGGACCCAGGAGCCTCCAGTAACTTCCCACGCAAATCGTTACCACATGGGTGGCCTGACCAGGAAAGCTTGGCAGGATTTTATGTCTCCACAAGCTGCACTAAACCAACAATCGTGGCTTTAAATGTGGGCCCCGAGTGCTCTGGAAGATGCTTTTCAAACTGCAGTAGGGAGTTGGGCTTGCAGGTTTACTGTCAGCAAAGACAAGGCAGCAGGGCTTAAGCGTGCCTTTGGGTGTTCTGAGAAGACAGCAATAAGCATACACCTCAGAGCTCTTCCCTGCCCCATTTGTTGTGGCTTTGTCATCAACATTTGTCAATGAAGACTGATTTTCAAAAGAACCACGTTCGGGAGTCTGGAAGTAAAGAGCTATATGTATGAAACATCTTTAAAGGTAAATCAATTTTGTGGCCTAATCAACTGAACAGCATCTCTTCAGCTTCAGCATCAGAAATGCTGCCATGTATTAATCTGCAGAATTTTTCTTTCCTTTTTCTTCTTTCTCTGGGACAATATGTTCTTGACTACTATTTCCATGGCAGGAAAAGCAGATACGTATCAATAACTGTGCACACAGTGGTAATTTCTAATAAAAAGGTAATGAAAAAGGGCAGCCAGAAACTTGTTTTAACTCTTCATCCTAGTAGCTACAAGAAAAAGCTTTAAATACAGTAGTGGAAGATGGATGTGTCTGCTTTGTTAAGTATACTTTTCACTGTGTCCAAAATTTAAAATTAAATTTTAAATTAAAATTTTAAAAATGTAAAAATGAGTCAAAGTAAAGAATGAGTTTAACATTGAGACTTATCAGCTTTGGTTTACCTGCAGGTAATCTTAAAATTCATAATAAATATCCCCAAAATGTTGATTTAGCAATGACTTAAGGTATTTAGCTTGGTAAATTTAATTTTGTGACAGATATTAACTCAGACTCTAAAGGTCTAGATCCATGAAAAGTTGCAGATGCTCTACTCCTACTCCTACTCCCTTCCCCTCACTTCATGCCTAAACATCTCCCTGGATCTGATCTCTAGTGTCTAAATTTAATTTCTGTTGAATGAATAAAAGCCCTCAATTTTCCTAGTAATTAATAGTCTTTCTTAAACAATACATTTGTACAAAACATACAGTTTACTTTAAATGCAAGCCTAAATCCCATTACATGTTTGGTTAAATATAAAAGATGAGTTTAACTGAAGCCTAAAAATTATTATGTGGTTTAGGACAATCAATGTCTACACTGGAAAAAGGCTGTAAGAAATTGTACTAAAGAAATCTGTCAATATTTCTCACTTAGAAGCACTAGTGGAAAGAGGGATAGCAGAGACTTGGAGACACCTGCCTATCCTCCCAATTTGGAGCTGGTCTGGTTTACAGGTTTGGTTTTGTTCCCCAGAACTCACAGTGCAGCCAGAACTACATTGTGCTGAAGCAAACAGCTCTTAAAGTTTACCAGCTTTGTTATTTCAAACACACAACTTTATTTTGGTATTAATTTGGATGCACCACATAAAAAAACCTCAAACACAATACATCACCACAAATTAAGAAAAACATTAATACTTTAATACTCTGTGATCCTCTATAAGATTTTAAAAGTTGTCATTTAGGATTGTAAATGCTGTTCTGAGTTACGTGACATTTTTCCATGATGTACTAAAATGAATATAAAATCTGAAATTTGGAATTAAGCTTCATATTGGAAAGATTAGAAATCATTACAAGTCATTAGAACAAATTCTGCATTGCATTCAGTAGGTAGCCTGCAGAAATTCGGCGCATTACGTTTATTTCATTAATCTTTCTCTCCTTTCCCACCCCTTGCCCCTGAAAGGAATACAAATATTTCACAGAGATAGGAATGCTGAGTATTCAGTGAATAAGTTCACCCTTATATCACTGTTGAGAAAATTTACACGGAGGAAAAATGAAGCAAAATGTCTGTGTGTGTTAATGACACTGAAACCCTCAAAAAACAACTTGAACATGACTTCAGTGGTGCATACGATTCTACCTACTCTGTTATGTAAGTAGCAAAAAGTGTCTAAATTTAGGTGTCTACATCTAAGCCTCCCCAGCAGTTTAGTGATTTTATCCTTTTGTTTCCTCGGCTTTTGTTTCAAACATTTGTAAACAATATTTTGTTTGACCATTTCAATAAGGGAAGAAAAAGTCACCAGCCAAGTAAGTGGAAAAGAAGACAGTCCAGGTTAGTAAGCAGGGAAAAATCCTGCTTTTGTCAGTTCTACTTTTACAATTTTAAATTGCTGCTGCATATAGCGATAGCTGTATCAAGCCCAGTTCTGCCCTTTTCTACTCATGCAACCCAGTACAATATCCATCAGAGTCTTTCCATCAATTTCAGTTAAGACTGATAATGGTATATTTTCCATCAGAAGAACAGGTTCATCCTCGTAAAAATCTGATCCGTGCAGCTTACACCTAAACCACTTAAATAATGGATGCTGGTTGTTATAGTCACCTACTTGTGTTTTCTTTACAGGCTAAAAAAAAAAAAAGCTTTTTGCAGAAGGCTTTTTAACTGCAATACAACACTGCTTCGTGTCAGGCAGGTATCTTTTCTATATGTAAAGATGAACAATTGTCACTTAAGCTGCTTTTACAAAGAAGATTTATTACTTGCTTCCCAAGTGATATGACAATTATTGAAATCTTAATAGTGGAATCCCCAGTTTGCAATTAACGGGACTTCTGTTACAGCAGGCAAAGTAGTAAAGCTTAAGCCTCTTTTTTTGCACCGCAGTTTTTCCTGGAGAACTATTATAAATCCTAGCTGGAAATTAATAGTTTTTGAAGAGCAATTAGTCCAGCTGCATAAATAATAATAAAATCAAATATTATAACACAGCGATGTATAACTGCATGTGCGTAAATAAATAAATGACTGCATTGCTTTGTTATCTATAGTTTTGTGTATAAGAAGTATATACACTTAAACAAAATATGATTAAGTGTATTCTAAATATATTTAGAGAGAAAGAGGTAGAGATGTTCAAAATTATATTAACTAAATATTAAGGCTGCAGAGACTTCAAAGACTTACAAGTCAAAGAAAATCTGATTTAGTTTTTTTCTTTTTCTTTGTGTACACGCATTATTACATCATGCCTCCTTATGTAATCACTCCCTATTTTTAGGGAACAAAAGTTTAGGAAATCAGTCTACCAGGGTATGGTAGCACCTCCTAAAAACTTCCATATCCAGTGGCAAATTTCAATCAGAATCCAGATTCAGAGGTTTCAAAAGCAATTCTGTTCTGCTAGATTTGCTGAAGAATGGGTGGTGGAGGATAAGAACCATTCACTTAAAAAGACTTGTAACTGTGTCCTGGGTAAGTTTCCATTCCTGTGGCTGTCACTGCTCACATACATGTCGGTAGAGAGATAATGCCGGCACGGGAAATAGATTACTTTAGCCTAATACTTGGGATGCTTGAGTAGACAAAAGAGAAGGTTTCTTTTGTTCCTACTTTGCTGGAGGATAGTTGGAGGGGG
Organism: Rhinoptilus africanus; assembly: GCA_013400135.1. Classification (NCBI taxonomy): domain Eukaryota; kingdom Metazoa; phylum Chordata; class Aves; order Charadriiformes; family Glareolidae; genus Rhinoptilus; species Rhinoptilus africanus. The sequence continues at coordinate 342,310 of VXBO01005782.1, forward strand.
AAGAGAAGGGAAAACAAGTTACCTTAGCTTCATAATCCATTTATATATGGAGATAAAAGAAAATGTTGCTATAATTCAGTTAAAAAGTCAATCAAAAGAGAGATATAAATCCAGAAGAAACAAAGCTTTGTCAATTTTGGTACTTGCAGTAAGATTTGTTTCCATGGGAAATTCTAAAGAAGAAAAAAATTGCTTATTCAGTGACTGGACCTAATGCTAATACATTTTTACTTTTTGTATTTTGTGGCCTGGTGGGATACTTTGGGTTCTTCCCTCTTTTCCTCCAATGTAAACAGAATTATTCATTTCCTTGGGGCGTATTTATGATGCCCTCACTCCATTAACCTAGGTCTTCACATTCATTCATGGATGTTACACATGCTGCGTAACACAGTAAGTTGAAGAGCGTTTATAATGCACATTTTCCACATCTGGAACTGGGGTGGAGGAACTAAACCTCTCAGTCATTAATTCATTCAAGGCAGGGCTGGAGTGAGCATCTTTAGCCCTGTTTCTCTCCTTGGAGCTTTTCTCCACGTGCTCTTTACAACCTCCACTGGTTGCCCACAACCCCCACCTTGGTCCTTTCTTTCACCGGGGAAATATTTGAAGGCTGAGGCAAGGGACAAATTGCACAGGGGACGAATGTAAGTGACCATGGGGCGCAGTAGCAAGTGTGGGAAGGAATGGGGAGCAGGTAATATCATCTTGTAAGCCCCATATGTTCTCCTTTCCCTTCACAGCTTTCTCAGGTCATGGCTGCTGCTGTAGAACAGCTCTCAAGCTATTGCCCATGGAGTAGCAGTGGAGGGCAACGAAGCAAGGAAGGTTCTTCTCAATAGTTCTAGACCACATTCATTACTAGTCTTACTACTGATTACCTCCTATTTCCATATCCTAATGACCCCATAGCAAGATGTTTAAAATGTCCCCTAATATTGAGAAGATTTGAAAAAGTAGGAGAATGGTTATTTGTGGTTTTGGAGCCTTGCGCTTCCTTCCTGCCATTGCTTTTCTCATTCTCTCTTCCTAGATGTTGCCAAAAAAAATTTTGTCATAACATTAGATTAAGAGAAATGTCTGATTCTCTGTGGAAATGATACATGGTTTAGTAGGTGAAACAGTTTTTACCAGTACTACAACGTTTATCACTTTTTCATTTCCCACAGGAAAAGGAAATGTCACAAGCCATTTTGTAGCAGAATTGATTTCCCCTTTGTTTAATGCTGACTGTCTACCCCTTGCAAAGAAATAGACTGTGCTTCTTTCCCGGCCTCCACTCTGGCATACTTCTGTTTCCCCCAAACCTGACCCATATTAGGTAGACACAGATCAAATCATAAATATGCCTGGAAAAATGTGGAGCAGCTGACCTGGGATCTTTACATTGCTGTACAGTCTTAGCGCGACAAGGCTTCAGTTGTTTTTGTCTCAGTGCAGCGAATGAGAGAAATTCTAAAGTCTAAAATCTGAAGTTTACTTTGATTAGCTACACTTAATTAAAAGAGGATCTTATCTCTATGAAGAGTTTATACCAAAGCACATATTTAATGCATCCAGCACCACGTCTCAGTACCAAATTATATGAAAGCCCTTAAACACATATTCAACTTGAGCTGTGCTTTAATTACAGTCATGACTATGGATGTCTCATCCTTTCCTAATGCTGGATTTTCTCACAAAACCATCCTTTTCCACAGACTTGGGCCTTGCTGAGAACAGGGACTGAAATAATTCATGTTTTGCCATAACAAAAGAAAAGCAGAACACAGACCCATCTGAATTATTCTCTTGGTGGGCCGGGAGAAACATTATTGCTCTCCCTATTCGACTTGTATATATTTTTCACGCTCTGACAGCTCTTGTGATGAGGAGCAATAAGTGGAGCACTTCTGTATTAGTCTGTCAGTGGAGATGGTTTCTTGTCCATGCTGGAGAAAAGGCAAGTGTATATCAGGGGCAGCAATAGAGCAGCTGGCACGTGGTACCCAGGGATGGGGATAGGAGGCAGAGAAATGGGATGTCAAAAAAGGTAGAAAAAGAGGAACAAGGAAGTGAGAGTATAAACGATCATCTGAAAGGATGCGGGTGCAAGGAAACAATACACAGAATATGGCATGTATAGGCCGGCCTATGGAAGGAAACAAAGACCACTACTTTGCTATTAACCATGTCACCAAACTGGGTTCCTCCTTCTCTTCTACTGAAGTAAGAGGATAACCAGAACTCTGTGAGGTCTGGGCTGAAATCCAATTTCCCCTAAAAGTTTTACTTCGAACTGGTTGGACTTGGGTTGTGAAAAAGACCAACAGCGCTTTCTCCTTCTCTGACAGCTTTGCACATGTGTTAACCTACTCGTCATATTGAAGTTTTAACCTCCAGTTGACAGCAGTGGCTTGGTGAGCGTGATTCAGCATCCTGGCAAGCAATGAGTGAAGCCACTGCTCTGTCTCAGCAGCAGCACTGGCAGCTGGGGCCCCACGCTGCTTGCCTTCGCCCCAGGGACCACTCCAAACTCCACTTCTTCTCTGACCTAGCTCTCTTTTTGCCCTTCGTATGAACAACTTCTTTAATGGTGATGTTCACTGCTACCGCTAGGCCACAGTCTCACCGGGAAATCTTTTGTTTTGGAAGGGTTTTCAGGCATTGTGCTGAGTGCTGCCAGGGAGTGAAGGCTGAGAAGGGGGCACTGAGAAGAGGAAAAGCAGTGCTTTTCCATTTTACTTATTTAATTTTGTAATCGCTATCTTATTCCAGAGCAGCCTTTAAATTATTCCTATTAAAGTTTTCCCCATTAGTTAGCGTTCACAAAGGCCAAGGTTGCTCAGCTACATGAAGGAGGTTCAGCCTTTGAGGCCCTTCCTGCAGCCCCCATGCTCGCACAGTCCTCAGCTGCCTGTGTCCGTGTCCTGGAGAGTAAAACTGAAACCTGCCAGCATATTTGAAGGATGGGGAGCTTTGCTGTTGCTTTCAGTAAGGAAGCCACACTTCCCCCACTTTCTATGCAGGCAGGATTTTGAGAAAGGACAGCAATGCAGCAAAGAATCGGAAATCCAACTGCTGGATTCCAGTCTCCAAATCCTTGGAGAAACCTGTGCTGAGCCAGGTGTCTCCTTGCTCTGTCACACTTGAGGGGCCCCTCCTCCCACCTTTTCTAGATCAATATGAGATGTTTCTAACATATAATAAATACAAGTTCAATGCCTGCATTTTTGAGGAATGCTATAAGATTATGCTAACGTATGTGAGGCTTTTTCATAAACAAAACTTTAAATTAATCTAGCCATAATGGAGCACTGGCTTATAATGCAAGCCTGGCCTATGTATGTGTGAAAGGATCCGGGAGGCATCTCAAAAGCTTTGAGATGCCTCATTCCAATTCCCTGAGTGTTAGATGTGGAAAGATCTTTAAAAATCTGGATCATAGCTCCACAAGTCTACATCTTCTTGTGAACTACCAGGCAGGGAATGTAATAGGAAGAGATAACTTAGCATCAGATCATATTACTGCCTCCTGGAGAACGCACATACCAACACTTTCAGCTCAGAGCTCTTGTATATACTCTTTTTTTACCTTACCAAAAGCTAGAAAAACTTCAGATGTCTTGAGTTTCTTTGCTATTGTCCTAAACACCTCCGTGTTAATAAATATCCTTTACAGATGAAGACTCGGACTAAGCTGTAGATTGGCACAATTTTTTGGTGTTTATCCTCTCTAGCTAGTGGGTATACTGGAATTGATTTTCTTCTTTGTTTATTGTGGAAATGTGTTAAAAAGCTGTCAGTTTTGCTGACATTTCAGTTGGAACCTCCTCTCTTCCCAAATTATATACTCTAGTAATGCTGTAATTTTTTTGTTTTGATGTTGTCAGAATATTTGGGGCTATTTGGTCCAAAAAAAAGTTTGGAAATGAAATACATAGATGTTCTACATGAAAGGCTTGACACCAGGATAAAACAACAGAAGCTTCTCTTTTATGAAAACAAAATATTTTGATCTATGTCCATTTTTTTTTCCTTCTTTGCTGCTCCCCAGCTTGTGTTTACTTCACAGCACAGCTGCTTCATTTGCAGTTTTTCCTACTAGTTAAAAAATAAAATACAGTGCCACTCAATTATCCCTTTTATCCCTGCTACCTCCTATCTATTCACTCTGTTCTTAGTCAGTTAACCTTTTCAGTGTCAGTCCCTAGAGGCTACATCCTCAAACACAATGAATGCCTCTCACAAATTACACCCATGCTGACACTGAAGTTATAATTGTAATGAAATTCAATCACAGTTTTGCTAAGGAACAAATCTATAGCCTTCACTTTAACTAGGCAGTCATTTACGATGTCTCAGACCACGTAAGATACTTGGAAAGTAAAAGCGATAAGGCGTGCATTTTACTGCCTCAGTGAGCCATAGTGGAGACCATACCACACCTCTAACAGACAGCACAATTGCAGTCCACCTGCAAAAAAAATTGGCGAGGTTCTGATATCAACCACACAGATAACAAAATCATGGCTCCAGTCCAATTACTTCAAAATTATATTCTATAACTGAGAGTGGAAGTCAGTTTACTATAGCTGAAAAACTTCTTTTCCAACTTTGCAGTAGCAAATGTGCTCAGTATGGAGAAAGCTATTGCTTTTTACTTTTTGAACTTTTTGCTTTTGAACAGGTTTTTATGTTCTCGGTTTCACCAGTTGCAGATGATATTTTGTGATTATTTCACTTCTGGACTGCTCAACAAAATTGTTTATTCCCAAAGCTAACTGAAGTCAGTGAGAGCATGCTGGGGGTTCTGGATCAAGTGATAGGCAATCCAGCGGACCATGACACTGTACATTCCCATTTTAACTGCAGGATCAAATTCTGCGCTTACTGTGATTGATTTTGCCACAAATTTATCAAACTTTACACTACATTTTCTTTGCTCTATTTCTAGCTATCTGCCATCTGTTGTGTAGTAGTCCAGCATATATTGATGCTTAATGTAAAACAGAATACCCTTCTTTCAGCACTTCTTGGTGTTTCTGATCTCTCAACCATGTAGAGACAGATAAAATATTTATAGCAAATATCTTTTGGATTTTGTTTAGTTCATGGAGTACTTCAAAGATATAATTACATTTTTTTTAAATGAAATTATAAGCCTTTTGCTGTCAAGATGATAACGAGTATATAAATAAGGATACACACACACACAGAGGTTTATTAGACTCCCTATGCCATTTCAGTTGCAGGTTTGTCTCAGAGAAGAGATGATCAAGAACAGGATTCAAAGTGCTAGCAAAGTGCTTAGAGAGTTTCGCAGGCTAACAAAAACCACTGAGGCCAGTAGTTTCCTTTAAGCCTGCTTATCAAACATTTAAGGAGTTTTTTCTGAGATTCGGAGATGTGTCCAAACTCCTCAGAAGATGAAGCACAACCAGAAACAGCTTTTTTTCCTGGTAGCTCAGCAGACCAAGCATTAACCTAGCAATAGCCTGGAAAAGAGAATGAAAAGGAGGCAGCCAGACTCTTCTCTGTAGTGCCCGGTGACAGGATAAGAGGCAATGAACATAAATTAAAAAAGGGGAAAATTAATCTCAGCACAAGCAAATGTGTTTTTACCACAAGGTTGGTCAAACACTGGAACAGGCTGCCCAGAGAGGATGTGGAATCTCATCTGTGGAGGTATTAAAAATATGTCTGGACATGACCTCAGGTAGCGTCCTGTAGGCAACCCTGTTTGAGCAGTAGGATGATCTCAGTAGATCCCTTCCTACCTCAACTGTTCTGAGCATAGTGGCCGCTCTTTGAGCGGATACTCTTATTACCAAAGTTATAGCAAGCATTGCAATGCAGAAAAGCCTCTGCTTTCCAAGGAAGTCTTGAATCTTCTTCAGGGTTTTTGAAAACAAGATGGGACAATGGTGTGGAAAAGAGCCAAAATAGTCTAGCTTTTCTGAAATGTAGGTCCCAATCCTTGATGTAACAATATTTCTTTTAATTAGGGACATACTGGAAAATTGATTGAAAAAAAGGCCTCTGAGTTCCTGGAAAATTCCCCAGCCATCCAAGTAGTTTCAGTGATTTTCTTTCTTCCCCCTCCCCAAATTAAATCCAAGTCAATTCAAATTCATGATGCTTGCCTTTTTGACCATTAGAATATTGGCATGCTACTGCGTAATGCCTCAATGCTTTCACACAGTCACTTTCTGCAGCTGTCTTGTAGCAACACTTGAGGAACCTTTAACAGGCTACTGGGTTATCATCTCACTTTCAAATGCCAGCAAATGCTCAAATATTCTTCCCTCTGGAACATTTTCAAAAGGGATAAGAATGAACCTCAGGTCATGCTCAGAGATCATGTATGTATCAGGGTAAAATGTAATACTAGCTCTCCCAAATTCCAGCTGGGTCACTTACTCATTGCACAGTAATGTAGCAACTGATGCAAAAGGCATCAGAAAGTGAAATCTTGTATTCACAGCCTGAATTATTAAAAATTGTAGAAGATTAAAGTAGCTAAAGTATCCATACTCCTGAAGTTTTGCTAATAAGTAAATATTTCTTGAGAGTACATTTGTGGTCCCTTTTTTTTTTTTTCACCATTGGGACCTATGTTTTCATCATTTTCTGAGGCAATGACAAATGATGGGCTTATGACTTACTGAAAGTGAAGATGGTTTTATGATCATATGAAAGCCTTGGCTTTTGTTTTAAAAAGTTTTGGAAAGGAGTATTCCAGAGAAGTATTACAGTCCCACTTTCCAGGGAGCTTTGAAACTTGAATATTTTCTTGCAGTTAGAATCCAGTACAAAGCCAGTTTACACAAGCTGCTGTGCTTGGCGTGCTGTCTGGAAAATCCAGAAGGCTTCTGGGAACACAGTGTTTGCCATGCGTTTCATCTTTGCCATTGGCAGCAAGCTCCAATAGCTCAAGTGACAGGACAGAGTAAAGTAATGTTGGTATACCAGAAAACGCATAGAAGATGCATGCATTTTTCCTAGTTTGTGTTAGAACTTGAGTGCTACAGAAGTAGAAAATATTAGGAAAGTCACAATAAAGACAAGGAGAAAGGGCTACTTTCTTGGCTGATTCTTTGAGCCATGTAGAGCTCATTTCAGTCAGCAGGACTTCGATGGACCTTAGGCTGGTAAGAGAACTTGAATGCTTGCAGCTGAAAAGAGGACGTTGCACATAAAATAGCCTCAATAAAATCATCCCTTAGTCTGATAAGAGAAGATATGAAAATGTTTAACAATGGCTCAAAAGTATTGAGTGATCCAAGGACTGGATGTGAAAAGGAGTTGAGGTGTTGAGAGTTATTTTTCTCCCTTTTCTGTAACTAGTGATGGTTGTTTACCTGGTCTTGCTGACCCCTCCAAAGGTTTAGCAAGATGAGTAGTCCTCACCTAAAAGACCTGTATGCAGTAATAATACAGCGTTGCTGGGGTTTTTCCCTAGCACCTGGAGAATTCATTCTGCTATCCAGTCTTGACTCTGAAGACAGTACAAAAAGGACTTTCAAACAGAGCTCAAGAGCATGATCTGGTCAGATTTACTCTTTCAGATTGTCTACAGCTACACAAACTTAAGCCACACAGAAGTGTATGTCAACTGGTTCCCATGGAGTTTCCAGGCTAAGAATAAGGTGGAGACTCTTGTTAGGCTCAGAACAATAAAAACACCCCCTGTGTACCCTCTCCCCACTGCCACGCTGCCCTGCTCACCCCCCCCCCCCCCAACAACCCACAGTTATTGATAATGTAATAGAATTGACACAAATGAGGGAAAAAAATAATCTTCACTTTTATATGTTTGTATTATTACAGTTAAAACTCAACATGCTGCACTATTAAATAATACTCTGTAGTGTGAGTAAACTCCTTCCTCCTCTGTTTTTCAGAGTTTCATAGTTTCATGGAGCCCCAATTGCTGTTTTCAAAGATGAAGGTACTGCATCATGAGTACTTTCTAATCATCCAAATCCACCGTACCTGGTGATTTCAGTTAAAATCATTGCATGTTTCAGATGAAGTTGGAAAATCGAGAAAGAAAAGATTAATGATAATAGGAATGAAAAACTACAGGCAAACACTTCAGCAGGCATGAAATCTTAGGTCAGGGTTTGGAAACATCCTTTTCCCAATCTCAAGGAAAGGAAGCATTAATGTTACAGAAGAATTGGATTCTAAAAATCAAAGTAACTGCAGGGCACCTGCATTTGTGGGTGACTGCTGTGCAATCCAGATGTGCTTGGCGCCTCCTGGACACTAGCTTACACTACAGCCCACACAACTCATCCTTATCACAGCATATTACTCTCAGGTAGTGTGATACTGAGGCTGAACTGTGAGACAGTTGAGAAAGGGGTTTAGGTAAGGTTAGAAGTAAGGAAAGACAAACCTTTTTAGTTTAGTTCTTAGTTTTATGCCAGAAGCTGATGTGTAGGAGAATGTTAGAGGTTGTTTTTTTTAGACAAACTGTTATAACAATATCAGGTTGAATCTGAAAGTTGAAAGTGATTTTGAAAAATGGACTAGAGCTTACAAGGAAAAATACTTCTAACAAGCCTAGCAATTAAATAACGTGGACACATGAAAGAATAAGCCTGACAGTTATACAGAGAAATAAATCACCGTATAAGAAGGAAAAAAAAAAACCAAAATCCAGAACACTTCTGAAAAAAGTACATGCTATATCAAGAAATAGTTAAGAAGTGAGAAAATATGAACTGATAGGATGTCTTGATGTGGCCCTGACTGCTGTGACATTTGTGACATTACTGGTCATCATCATCATCAGTGGGGTTAAAAAATAAAACAAAAAAAGTATTCTCTACCACAGAGGCAAGAGGTTAAATGTATTAGTTAACTGCCCCAGATGGGCAGAAATAGAGTTAGTGACAGTGACAGATAGAGGAAGGATGTTCTGGGCATCCTATGATTAATGTCAACGAGGACTCTCATGGCTGATGAGTCATTTGAGATAGAGTCCACTTAAGACAAAAAAAAGGCACTAGGGAATTGCACTGAGTAAACGCAATGTATTAAGAGGATTAGTGGAGCCAAATATCAAACTCAGGAGGAGCTCTTTGTAAGCATTTCACAGTATCTCATTATCTCCCTCAGCCTCCTCACTGAAATGCCCCTGGCCTCAGGAAGACTAGAGGAATGTTTGGCTGCTGACATGCCTTCCCTTTTGATCATCATGCTGAGTGATATTTCCTCATATGTTGTTATGCATCCATGTCTGTCAGCAGTCATTTCTCCTATCTTGCCTTAAAGTTGTTTCTCTGGAGCCAGGAGCAAATTCGTGTTGTCTGAATAATTGGCTTTGCACAGTGATCTGGGCCCATCACCGCTGCTCCTTGTTCCTGTACCATATAGGGGCAGCAATCCTTCAGCGGGCTAGTCTGAGAATGAGCACAGACAAATGGAAAGGGAAGGACGCCTTCCTATTTCAAGACATGTCTGTATAGCTTCTGACATTCCCAGGTCATCATGCAAAAGCCCTCTGCTTCTTATCAGCCCGCTTATGACGTCTGCAGAGAAACACGTGCTAAAAGACCGATTTTTGTTATTTTCAGTATGTCCCTTCATTAGGCTTAAAAGATAAAAGAAATAAAATCCACATTAGCTTGGCTTCTTTCAAAGCTCTCCGTAGATCAGCCTGGGCAATCCACCATATGAAACATTTGATTTCAGGGTTGTTTTAGAAAGTAATACAATTGTTAAAACAAGAATTAACAGTGATTAATTTTCAGTCTTGCTGTATAGGCTTTCCTTGGGATCTCAGAACTGTTATACAGCTTTTTGAAATTAAGCTGTATTTAACTCCAGTTTCTATTAAACTTTTGGGGGGATTTTTTTTTTTTTAAATCCAAAACCCTAAATCTGAAAATAGTTAAGCACTTATTTGCGTTGTGGGAGTTGTTTGATATAATTTGGAATATATATGTGCATTCAATGCAGCAAAGGCAAGCCTGGAAGATGTTATTTTAAGTGTCACAGGAACCCATCTTATCCAGTTAAGTTAGCTGGCCAGCCTGCCTAAGCTTCCTAAAAGTGGCTCCTGCTCTGAAAGAGGTTTACCATTCCCAATTGGTTGCAGAGTAGGCCTAAAAAGACTAAAAAGACTTAGCCAGCCTAATAGTATGTCTCAACTTAGTAAATACAAACATCTTCTTTAGCTCCAGGGCTGTGTGAAACAGTCAGGGTGCAATACAGCAAATTGCAATTCTGGGCTTTGTATCTCCAGCAGGAACTCTTGTTGGTTGAGAGTTATTGTACAGGTAAATATTAATTTTGAGAACAAAAGGAAAAATTACTTAGGCATTGGCTGAAATGTATTATCTTTGTGAGTAAGTACATTGGAATTCTGTTATATTGAAATAAGCCTCCTTGGAGAATAACCACATTACCTGAAAATTCCCTGAAAAAAATCATCTATTAAACTTTATCCTCTTTGGGACTCCCTATTAAATATGTTCACTCTGTGGAAGAAAACATTAAATTCAAAATATTTTCACTATTAGTATTTTAATCAAGTAAGATACATCCCTCATGGATGCTTAACTGGGGACTTAAAAATCTGCATTTAAATTGAGATTCTAAAATATATAACCCAAGAGATTATGAATACCTTTTTCAGACATATTGCATGTGAAGAACACGATGCTTTAACTTATTTGTCATAACTTGCTAGTTATCAGGAAGCCAAATTACAGATTTAGATAAAAGGAGAAATATGAGGTTTGGGAAAAACAGCTGAAAAATGATTAGAGACTCATTTCTTGCCAGCTTGAACAAAAGAAGAATTCAAAAGTTAATTTTAGAGGTGATGATTTGGATTTACCATGACTATGTAACCTGCGTCATCCTTTCACTGAACGGGAACAGATATAACTAATTTGGAAAATGTTTTGTGCTCATCTTTCCTGGCATAAATATGTATGCACAATGGTGAACTACCAGTTGCATAGAAATGTAACTATCTGATATTCACCACAAAATGATGCTGTTCTCCACTGATACAAGCTGGCATCACTGGGCATTGAGCTTTACACAAGAAAAGGCTCTGACGCAATGGAAATATTTTCTTTTCCATTTTCCTGAGTTGTCAACATCACTTATTTTGTGGCAGTAAATGTTATTCCTTGCAATGAGAAAGCAACTACGTACTTGGATCTTCATTCCAAAAGTGCTTCCTAGCATCACATAAATGTACTAAAAGTAAAAAAATTAATTGAAGAGGAAAGCCAGATTCTACTCTTCTGCAAGAGCTTTCACCAGCTAGGTGAAAAAACCAAAAAAACTAAACCCAAACCATTGCCTTGATCTATGAAGGGTCTGATATTTTCTCCAGCTAGCAGCTTGGGCTGTCTTCCACAAGGGTCCTGAGCCCCTTCTTACCCAAACACTTAACTCATAAGCATAAGGCTGCTTCTCACTCTGACTTGGACTGCTCAAATATGCTGTACATCCTAAAGTGAGAGAAGATTAGGAAAGAAGAGGAAGAGCTGGGAAGGCTTAGGAGACCTTAGAGCACTATGAGGTTGAAAAAAATCCCTGGAATGTCAGAGACGCTTCCATCATCAAACAGAGGTACTTAGGAAAAGGTAGCGTGATGCAGAAAAAGAACCATGCTGGCGTAAGTCTTGTTAACTACAGGTATTTATGAGAGCTGTTTGGGCAAACAAGTGAATAATTCACAATCCTTTTAAGCTTATTCACCTGTTTTGCTTTAAACTTTTAGGACAATGAATTTGCAATTGAACCTAGGATCCATGGAAGCTTTTACAGTTTTAACTGGGCATTGGAATTAAAGAAAACAGAAATAAAAAAACCATTGGCTTCCCTTGTCAAGATTTGGTTGCTTCAGCTACAATGTTTATTTATCACATCAACTGATGTACCTGTGAGTGGGTGGTCATAAGAAGAACACCAGACTGTTTCCTTCTCTACCTGTGCCACAAGCACTTCCTCTGTAGCTGACACTGAACTGCCTTTGTATGTCCCAGGAGGAACTGGTGATAGATGCTTTACATTTTTATTCATGGCAGGTACAAGTGGCAGGTACACTATAAATCACTGTACTCTGTGCTGGTTTTAATTCCAGACCACTTTGGCAATCTGTTATTACTAATCCTCAGCAATTAGAATGTACTTTCAAACTTGTCTGGGAAGATTTACAGGTAAGTCAATGTACAAGGTTTATTTTGAAGCATTTAAAAGTGATATTGTATGTTTATATTACATAGGTGTCATCATGTTCCAGCCAGCCACAGAAAGTAAAAATAAGAAAAGAAGATGTAAGGAATGTCTAGCAATCATTTACACAGACAAAAAAAATATTATAGTGATAAACCCCTCCCTTCCTGTTGCCTTGAAGTAGTTTAATTATAACTAAGTCAGTGACACAGAAGCTTAGCAATCCATCTGAGGAAAGTTCATGGATATTTTCCTGGGTGTTGTTATAGTGAACAGAAATCAAAGGTCCTCAAGCACACCTATTTCTGTTCCTTACTTATTGTCACAGAAGAATTGTTATTGTATGTTAATTTATTCTTCACCAAAGCACCAATCAAAGTTTTATAACACATACTGCAAGCTGACGCCCCTTGAATAATGCCCCTTTAGCTCAAATACATTTCATTATTTAGGAGCCTGTTACAGGAGTCCAACTAAGGTTTGACTGCCTCAGTTAATAGCTTTCAGCTCTGCAGCAACAGCACCTGACCGTATCCTATTGGTGTCAGAAAACTCTATCAGGCTTGTACCCATAGCCCTTTTTCTTAGAGGAATAAATCACTCTGATGTAGCCCAGGTTATGAGTTTAAACCCTTCCTTACTATAAACTGAAAAACTATATTTTTCTCTCAGAGAACTTTACTAGTCAAAACAACCCAAACACAAGCACAAGAAGTAAAATGATTAAGATGACCAAGGGGATAGAAAAAAACCTTGCAACATCCAACTTCAGTTTCCAGACCCTCAGTATATCAAGGGAAGGGATCCTTACCTGGGTGTGCTGAATTATCTCCTGCAGGACTCCAGCTCTCTCCACCCATTATAGAAGGAAACTGATAGCCCCTAGTGCCCAAATTTAAGCAGGTTAGCTCAGGTGCCTAAAGAGAAACAGCTGTGAACCTCCCTTTAAACATGTTGTGGCTCTCACACAGTTTACTCTTCATTTATTAGAAGCTGATAAGTGGAAACATGAAAAGAAAAGTAATCTAGAAGTTGAGAAGCTAGGAAAGAAAACTGATATAAGTGGTCATTTGGAGGAAGAAAGATGGCCTAGAGCCCAAGCAGGGGAAAAACCTCTGGGTAAATTTTTTGTACCTAGGGTTATTAAGCACTATTTTGTTGTACTGTTGTATTGTTTCAGGTTAAAGTAAACGATGCTGTCTGTTGTTAGTCCTGTTCCAAGGCTGCAGCTAACCTGGAGTGTGGCGCTGGGAGCCACAAAGCTCTGCAGCAGTGTGATGCTCAGTGTGGGCTGCGTAATCCAGCAGCAATCCTTCCCGTTCCAACAGCTTTTGCAGACCAGCCTGAGCTCCCTGCTCCTGCAGTTCTGTTCCTCTTGGTGTGTGTATTAAACCTGGGTAGGTCTGTAAGAAATGTTTTGCCTTTGACTCCAGCAGGGATAGAATAATGATGTGCAATTAATGACTGCCCTTGCTGCTGCCTGGAAAATCTTGAAAACGAAAAGAGTTCTGAAATGCTTTCTCTTGGATTAAGCTATAAAAATACATTGCTTTGGTTAACCCAAATACTTTATTTCTAAGTCTTTTTTTCCCTTCCTATTTGGTTGGGGTTTTTTCATTTTAAAATAATGAAGGCTTCTTCAAAATGAGAATTTTCTTTAGAAAATGAAATATCTTTATACCTATCTTTCCCCTTTTTAATCAAAACTATTTGCTGAATTCCACTCAGCTTTTCACAAGTTTTTCTTTTCCTTCATGCCTTTTTCTGACTAAATTTTCTGGGTCAAAGTATTGTAATTCAAGTCTAGTATCTATAATTCTTTCTTGCTACCCGTGTTATATTGGTGGGTGAACAAAATCCGTCATCTTTTATGGGGATTTCAAGCAGAACTTAGGTCTTAATTTGTTTTCCTTTGGTAGACAAATCCATATTGCTCACCATGACATGTCTGTTTTTAAGAGGCTGAGCTGAGTGACCAAGCCAGATTGGATGTAAGACTGAATCTGTCACTGTAAGGTGACCTGAAAAAAATGTTAACATCAGTTTCACTAGCAATATGTGAATTTCAGTGTCCCATAATGATAAAAAACCCACAAAAAAATCAGCTTTTCCTGTGAATGCAGGAAGAGTATACTAAACAACAACAGTAGTGACTGACTTCTTTGGGATATGATCTGAAAAAAGAAAACCACCAGAAATTCTCTCCACAAATTTAAAAGGAAAACAGCAAAAAATTATTCCTTCCTATGTGTGCACAAAACATAACAAATCCACAGCATGAACGTATTTTTGATGTGCTGTGTATGCATGGCAATTTAATATTGTTTAACTAAGCAGAGGTACAAATTCTTCTGATGTTTAAATTAAATATATGCTACTTGCAGATTAACAATTTCACACATTTTGCAAGAATTGTATCTCTTTACAGATTGTATTGTAGCAGGGGAAAAAAAAGGAAAGTTAAAGATAGGGACCATTTAAAAAGGGTCATTTGGTATAGGAATTAAATACACTGGTGGTTAACATCTGAAAACACCCCTAGAAAGGAGATCTAGGCTGTCATGAGTTCCTTTTACTTTAAAGGCAGTGGAAAAGGAGCAACTGAGTTTAGCAATCTCAGAAATATATCCAAAATTAAGGAACCAAGATACGGAGGACTTCAGAAAGAAAAGTTAGTATGTGTAGAACTGAAATAGCATCTGGTAAGAAAAATAAATGAAGTGATTCAACAGATAGAAAGGTTGCAATACTGTTTTTAACGTGGAAAAACTAATTTTTTCCAGATGAAACTTCAAATGTAGAATCTTCTCTTTTGTTTATAAATGAGGAAGTTTCAATTAGCTAAATTGGATCTCATCAGCAAGGTTTCCCAAATCATTATCAATGACCTGACAGTCTCACTGATATCATTGCCATACATACATTGATTTCAATATAGAAATTTAAGTAGGGAAGTTTTTCCAGTGTTTATGTTTTTTCTTACTCTCTTCTATGATGTAGGTCTGCATGTATACATATCTATATTGCAGCCCCATAGTTCAGAGACATGAGAAAGAAAGGTGATAGAGGGCCGATGCATCTTTCCTCTGAATATTACATGAGTAAGAGAAAATAAGAGTTCAGGCCACCAGGCTTCTATCGGCAGGGGATGGAAAGGTCTTTGCTCCTGAGATCATCTGCAACGTAATCAGTGATAAAGCACACGGAAGAATTATGCTAATAGAACCTGTAGGTGTTAAACAGCAAGCCAGGATTTTGAAACCTTCTGAATCTTTTTTCAGCCCTTTAAAAAAAACCAAATCAAACCAAAGCAAAACAAAACCAAACCCAAACAAGATTTTAAGGTGGATTCCTTTCCCTGTGGCTCACAGCTGTACAGCTGTGGCCCAGTCACTCCACTGACCCTTGTGACCAATTCTATCAGTCTCATCTAATGATTTGGAAGTGAAGTTCAACCACCTGCTCTGAGTAATTCCCTGCAGCAGCCACACTCCATTCAAATTACTGCACACATGAGAAGAAGAAACTTGTAATGATTTTATATCAAAAACCAGAGGCTGGAAAATTGCTTTGGAAGGCTGAGAATGATTTCTCAGAGGCTCTGCATGCAGTAAACATCATTCACATTTAGTAACGTAGTGACTTTGGGGTCTAAGGAGGTTGGATAGTAACTCATAAACTGGACCTAAGAAGTTTTTTGTGTTTTTGAATGTCTCACTTTCATCTTAGTCATTGATGAACATTTTAAAGCCAGACTTGATGGCATCTCCAGGCTCCCTGAGCATGTGCAGCTTGGTAAAGTTTGCCAGTTTGAACCCAGGATTTATCAGGTAAGTTCTATTTGACTCAATTTCAGCAGCAGAGACTTTTATAGCAGCACATCAAAAAAAATACAGAATCGTACAAGTCATTAAGATGGCTTGCAAGTTGTTTTGCCCTGTGCTTGCAAATCCACCAAGTCTTGCAGGTTAAGCAGCCGTGGCCTGCACCAGCGTTTACAGAGGAACCTGCAAGAAACGTCTGTTATCAATTCAATACCCTTTCATGGATCAATGAATCCATAATCCACTCCCGTGTGTGTGTGATCCAGGAGTTCAGGGAACACTGGTTTTGGCTAGCACATCAATCTGTGGTCCTGTTCCTCTGTGGCCAGAGGAACCATGGCTCTTTCATAAGATCTGCTTTATAAAAATTCTCAAAGATATAAATTCATGAATACATTTTCCACTTTCATCCTCAAAGTATACTACTTCTCCTAGATTTCAAAGCCAGGCGCTGTTTAATTTTAGCTTTTTTCTTTGAACGTCTCTTCTTTCTCCCACCCTTTATTCCACCTCATATAATCAATAATCAAGTAGTCCTTGCAGTGTTTCACATTCTCTCAGATCTATGCATTCCCCCACATCCCAGGATACCCTCTCCCCATCTATTTATTTAAATAAAATGAATGAAAACTAGCTTTCTCAAAGGCAGACTTGGGCAAACGACTTGGACAAAGTTGCTGATGAATGAGTACAGAGGCCCTTCAGTGCCATGAAGAAGGGCATTCAAGGGAGAAAGCGTTAAACTATGCACAAGGATGGGCCTCAACAGAACAGATTATCCATTTCCAATTTAGTTTCCTCTGTACAGAAAGTACAGTTGGTCATATGGATATTCCCACCATCTTCAATAGTACTGTCTGTAGAAGCTATAATCCCTTCTGTAAGAAAGGACGTCCTAAGAGAGGCTCAGAGACTGCATCTTTCCAGCTCCGGTGTTAGCTACCTTGCAATACCTTTGTGTTGCACTATGCTTTCAAAAGACAGGCTTTTTCAGTACAAAATTTTATTTTGTGCTTTACTGGTTATTGTGCTGCCTGCAGAATCCCTTTTCTTTCCCTGTCCAAAGACTATTTAGTGATGGTGATGTGCTTTATTAAATTACAGCTTTGTTCCAAAGGCTGCACTTTGGAAGAGTGTGAAATGATCTCTATTATTCATTTGTAAAACATTTTGTAAAGAGAGTTACTCTTCATGTATAGTCTTACTGTTGGTATTTAAATTTGAAAGCTGACTCTCCACAAAGAAAGTATCCCCTGTATGTTTTGTTGGTTTCCTGTCTATTTTGCTGGTATTTTTGTTGTTTCACTCCTCCCAACACTTTTTGAAGCTGTTGGATTCAGTTTGTGATTCAGATTGCTGAGAGGTATTAAATTCCTAGTAGGCCTGTGAGTATGAATAGCAGACCGAGGGACAAATATTGGCAGTAATAATGCTATTGGTAGAAAAGCAAGAGCTGTGCCCCTTACCCAGAGTCAGCGATCAGCTGGGCAGCCCTTGTGAGCCCTTTGGTTTGCTAAGCTTTCAACACAAAATTCCCAGACAGGAGTGGATTAGTACAGGCTATAAAAGAAAGCTGGGCTTGGGAACATGGGAGTACTATAAAAGGCGTGGGCTGTGGGAGAGAAGAAGACATAGATTCACAGCTTTGTCAGTCCCACTTACGAAATGCTGCTCACCCACATTTAGTATTTTGGTTGGTGTTTAGTAAAGCTTATCATTTTTTATGTATAGATGTCTAGAAAAGGTGGTGTTTTCAGCTCCATTTAAATGAATGAAAATGAGGATATAGCAAGGTCAAGAATCCACAGGAATACCGCATCCTGTTGTTGTGTGTGTAGTAGGGGCCCCCTGCTGCTGAAACTTAGACCCCTGCTCTCTGAGACACGTATCCAGGTAAAAGAAAAGCAAACAATGAAAATTCCAGAGCCACGAAGCAGCGTGGAGAGCAGCGGCCATGCTCTTTGTCTCACCATCATTAGAGACCAGCATTAGAAATCTAACTGAAAAAGGCCTCTCTCTGATGTATGGCCCTTCTGATACTCGTGAGCAATACGGATTTTATCACACGAATATGGTTCGTGTATAAATGTGCCTTAATGTTTATACTTGGCAAGCTTTGGCACATTATTTCCCTATTTATTGATCCTTGCTTCTATATTCCTCAGCTCCACCTTGATATGCATGCCCCATATTGGCAGGCAAATGAAATACTTGCTCTAGTCAAGAGTAAACAAAGCCTTCCTTCCTGAACATGAAAGCTGTAAAGAAACGCGTAATGTAATATTTTATTAAAAATACATGTTTTAGATAAACATAGTAAAAACATTGAGCCACTATGTTCCTCGTCTCAAGCTTGCCATCTGTGGATGATGAGTGAGGGAACTATATATAGAAGTGGGCTCACTGTGTACAGTCTTCCTTAATTTATGGGGCTACAAATACATTAACATTTCCTGATGGCTTAAAAGAAGCAGCAAATTACAGTCCCACTTTGCTGGTATGTGTCCTGTTAAACCAACGTCTTGGGAAAAGAGAGCTTTTCCTACCTATTGCAGGTTAAGGGGAAGAATAAAGGAATAAAATCCCCTGGTTTCTCAGAGTCTGTGCCTAAAGCCTGAGCAGGAAATGCAAATTTGTAAAGAGGGGTATAAAGGTTACCTATACATTTATCATTCTTTAGAATTTTTGCTTTCTGGAAATATTTCTGGAATGGCTAGCATCCTCAAAAAAACAGTGAATTTTAAGCACACAAGATCTGGACTGTACAGAGTAACTCTGAAGCAGAACTGAACAAGTATTACTTCCAGAAACCTGGAACTAAAAATTAGACTCAAGTCTTCAGGACACGTAAAGGAAAAAATGTGGGTTTGACCTTTATATGGATCAACACATTTCATACTGTGAATGCTAAGGAGTCAACCAACAAAGCGCTCATGGGAAAAGGAGGCATAGAGTCTTCTACAGAAATCCTTCAGTCTAGCACTGAAACATGAAACACATCAAGCAAGTTAAATGTAGCTTGAGAAAAAATCAATAAAACCAAAAAAGGTCTAAATTCAGACTGAACTATGACATCCTCTTCAATAGGGAGTATTTATTCACTTGAATAAAGGGAATGGATAATTCAGTGGGAATATTTGTGGTAGGTTGTGAAGGGAGTGTGTGTTAGATGGCCTGAAATTGCCACCTACCTTTTATGCCCAGTGACATGCTTAGCATGTCTTTTTTTGATCATTCAAGATTTGTGTGTAGATTCCTATATGACTGTCTGCCTCCTGACCATGTATCCTGTGTTCTGAAATCAGCAGCTAAACGGTCAAGAGCGAAAAATAATCCTCTCACCCACAAGCAAAACATGCCACAAGCAAGGTGCTGCTTGTGTTTTTTTAATTTGTGAGTTAGTGGGAAGTGGAGAGGAACTCAGTGACTATGGATGTGACACTGTGGCATAACAGATCACTGGAAGTGGTCTTTTGGTGTCCTGGCATTGCAAAACACAGTGGAGGTTATCACAGCAACTGTTAGAGAAGACCAGGATGACTCAGTGGATTAATGGTAGGTGCCACGTATATCTGTTTTATGAGGATGTTAGCTCAATTCTGAACGCTGATGGTCAGGAAAACATCTCTATGCTGCTAGTGTGAAAAAAAAAGAAGTCAGTTGTCTAGGGAGGATAGATAAAGTATTCTTTAAAAATTTCTTTAAGCTGTCCAGTATTTGCTATAGTCTTGTGTCTTAGCAACTATGTTTGCTGTGTCCTGTGGCAATGAATTATTTTCCTTTCTGTTTGATTCCTAAATTTCTGGTGCAAGAAAAATTCCCGTTGCTTTCAGAGAAGAACAAAGATACCAGCTGTCTGAATGAAAAATCCACAGTAAAAGAATTGTAGAGAGTGATCATGTAAGAAATTGGACCGTTTATCTAAATTCTTCATACATATAACCAAGATGTCAGATAATTTCCAAAGTTTGTACCCATCACTGAGAAGTTAGTGTTTGACATCAGCCTTGTTTGTGCAGTTAAATATTTTGAATAAGATGATCCACAAGTTTTATAGGAGTTTTGGATCCAGTTTTCACAATCATGTTCTTGATAAAAACCATAAAGTCCTGCCTGCTTTTATAACATACCTCCTCCTTCCTGTGGCTGTTCCACTGGTTCCTTAGTTCACAGAGATAGCCTTTTTGAAGAAGACCTATCAAAAACAAAATTTCCAAAGTTTAGCCCAAGTCTTAGGTTTCATTTTTGATTAATATTGATAAATATGAATACTCTTATTTCTTTTCTCCTGGCCTTTGCTGCTGGTCTATGTTGTTCTTTTGATTCTAAATTCTTCAAGGCAATGACTTAATAGATAACTAGAAAATTCAGGCTAAAATTTCAGCTGGTTCTACCTTAACTCAAATATTGATGACAATTCTTAATGCTGATCACAGAAAATAACTGTCCTGTCATTAAAAGGAGTTGGATTTGGGCAACTGCTATTCAGAATGTGCTGGAAATTTAGCCCTGTGGGTTCAGGTCACAACCCTAAAGTGTGTGGTATTGCTGGAGACCCATCTAGCCAAGGGGTGTGAAGCCAACCGATCAAACAGAAGTGGTGGTCGGCCTTCCTTAAGGGTCTCCCAGGTAAAGTATGGTCACTATAAAAGGAAGAAGGGAGAGGCTACAGTAGGCAGGTGGGACCATATCCAGTTTTATGCTGTGTCCAGGGCCTCAGATTGCCTTAATCCACCTGTAAGGGTAGTTTCAGGACTGGGGCCTTTGCATGGAAATAAAAATAGTAAGGCAATAAATAATTGATTTATTAGATTACATTCAGCTAAGGCTTTGTGCTGTTAAAAAATTATGCCACTTGCTCCATTTAAAGCCTTATAATTAATAACTGGTTGTAAAAAATAATAAAAAAAAGGTTGACTAAAAAAATGCTATGAAGTTCATATTGACATGCTGAAGGAGTTGCATTTGTTACTTAAGAGTCTACCTGACTGCATATAAAATCTTGAATTATAGCCAAGTAACGCTGTATTTGGGAATTCATCTGTGCCATGTTTATGACTTTATTCTCGGTCTTCCAATTTCCTCCTGTTTCATTTGTATTTTCTAACACCTCTCAAACCTTGTAGGGTCAGATGTTTTGGGAGTGGGCTGGGCTGGACTTTCAGACTTTAAAAGAAATAGAACTGTAATTCCCTGCACTGAGTTTATGACTCTTAATACCTGTTTTCAGCTTTCTAACCCACATAACAGAAAAAAGTTAAAACACCTCATTTTGTCTCTGTTATCCAGACCTGAAGCATCAAGTCACTGTCTCCACTGGTAAGTTTTCTCTGCCAGGGATGGCTGATGCCATGAGTTTCCAAAAATGTTTTAAGGTACTTTTGTACCCAGTATTGCTGGGAGTCCTTTTCACATCTCTCATTGCACAGTCTGTTTCCCAAGGTTTTAGAAAAGCCAACTTTGCAGATTGACCAGGGATGAAGTTTTGTGGCTTTTAGGGGAGGTCCTTTAGTGGCCACCTGTTTTGACAAAGTAACCACATTTATTTTCAGAACTTCTAGGAAATAAATGGTACAAACACAACAGTTACTTACTTGACTTGCTTACCAGTACTATGTAGAAGCTGGTCAATAGAAATAAATCCAAAGTGTGGCCTTTTAATTACAGAACATAAAGGATTCATGCATACATAGACAGAAGCCATTTCTGGACAGGGCAAGCACTTGCCTGCTGTGTCTCATGCGACAGCTTTCTACTTGACAGCTTTTGTAAGAATCTGCTTCTCATGGATAAAACAGCAGAATTGGACTAATATGGGCTCTTGCAGAGATTACCTCCCATTAACTGTCTTTTGCACAATATAGTAACTTTGTCCCCATTTTATGGATGGCGGGGACAGCTGGAGGAATGTGAGAAATTACCACAATATTCTCCAATATCTAAGTTAAGCATATTATTTTCACAAGAGGAATTAAAAACTTCAGAACTGCTGTTAGCTAGATTTCATTCCGTCACTCCAAAATCTTCAAGAATTCAAGGCCCACATATTTTTATTTCTTAAAGACCTTTCACCATTACATAGAACTAAAACCTCTAATTAGCCTATCCTTCAAAGTCTAGGCCAGGAAGCAAATTTTGGAGGCTAGTTTATCTAAGCAACAACTATGGGAGTGTTCGCTTGTTTTATTTTTTGAGGGAGAGGGAGTGTTGAACTCTGCTCTGTGCTATAACTCTGAAATACATTCTTATTAATTTGGCTTAATATGCACATTGTTTTAATGTGAAAGTTCCCTATTTCCATAACTAATGTTACAGTGCTGTACACGTTTGCCTCCAGCTCGGTTGTTGCATCTTTACATCTCCATAAGATGTTTCCTAGTAAAAGGTCCAAGGACATCCATTTGGGTGTCATATTCCCAGCACATAGAAATGATCCACGAAATACTTGTATATTACATGAAAAGTGTGTCAGAAAACATGAAAATAATCAACTTCTGAGGGTATTCGGAGAAAGATTCCTTTCTTTCCAGGTTATTAGGCTAACTGGAAACCTCTTTTGTCTTGGTAACAAGCCCTTTGCCTCATAAATGTCCACCACTTAATTTCTAGTTTTGCCTTGTCCAGAAAACTTTAGCAAGTGCAGTCCATACAGCAGTGGCAATGGCAACTGCTTTGTATTTCTATAATCTGAATCAGTGATGCATATACACAAAGGGAGCAGCCTTTTGATAATCTGTATTTCAATAACCAGGCTGCAGAGCACTGATTTAAATCCAGGGAAGAATGGACTGAGATGCTCAGTGATAACATTTCAATTAATTCCTGCTCTCTTATCAGAGACTGTTAATCTTCTGCAAGTGACCCTCTGTGCTGTGCACACTGGCAAGCAAACTTACCTCAGGTGTGAAGGAATCAGAAATTTGGACTGCATAAAGGGAAGGTAGAAGGGATGTTGGATGGAAAATGCTTCCTGTGTATCTGTAAGGGTGAGCATGCAGCTGTCTTCTTTATTATTTTGTTTTATTCTCAGATTCTATCCTGAAGAATCTTCTGTCAGCCTTGGGCTGGTTTAGAGCCCTTTCTGTCCTGACCTTTCTGTGGTCCTTTATATCGGAGACTGCACCCTTCTTAGGTGGCTAGTTTGGATTCCTGTACTGATAGGGTGGGTTTCTGGTAAGCAATGTGAGGAAGTTATGCTGTGGGGTCACAAACTCCCAACTGCAGTTTGTTTGGAATTGAGAGATCACAGTGGCAAAAGAAAAACAGACTTTTAAATAATAGCGCAAAGTATTATAGTGCGAGGTGTACACCTAGGGTTAAATGTTGCAATGATGAGAGCGAGCTACAGACACAGACACCTGACTCTCCCTCCTCAATATGAATTAATTACTTTACTGTGCATTTAGAATAGAAGATTTAATTATAAAATTGAGCTATAAGCCTGACTCAGCCCAGGAGCCATGCATCTGAACAATTTATCCAGCCTTTTAAAAATATTGATGTCATGGCATGTATAAAATAAAAGTGTCTTTCTTTCTTTTTTTTCCCTTTTCCTGAGTCATTGTCCACTGCAGCCAGTGCACAGACAAGAGCAGGTATCAATGCATTATTCTAATACTTCTAGAATTGAAAGGTCTGTGTTTCACTCATGGTTATATGGCACCTCTGAGTCATAGGTAGGGAGGTGTCCCCTAACACACAGGAGTCCCCTAGGACACCCCGCTAATGTTCCTGTCAGGTCACCTGCGGCCAGCTCCAGGAGTTTCAGCTATATGGAAAGTCAGGGATTTTGGCCTGGAGCCCGTTCTTAAAACACAGTGTGGTTGTTCTGCTCACCAAAATTAGAGTTATGAGGAGAGGGAAAAACAAAGTGCCAAAACCAATAGTCTAGTTTTTAATTTTAGTAACTGGAATCAACTGTAAAACACAGGGTGGGAAATTACAAAGTTTCCTTTTCCACTTCATGTTCACTGTCCTGATTTCATATGGGCACCTTTTTCATGAGGTCTTTCTCACCAACAGCTGAAAATTGCTGAACAAATAATTTTGTCTATTTTTTTTTTTTCCTAACGAAGAAATAAAACAGAACTGAATTTTTACATACCGCTATGCTGCTAGGCATACAAATACCTGGGGGCAGGGGGCACACTGATAGTAGGATCAGGATTGGGGGGCAAAAGTGCTTCTCATCTGAAGAGAATTGCTCAACTCAGCTGGGCAACTCTGATTAACAATATGGAGGTGAAGGCCTGGCACATCTTAGCAGCTCAGCACATGAAAAGGTTGGTAAACCTGTATTGTAAAGACTGTTGCCCTCTTCCCCTCACTCTGCTGTCGGAGGTAGTTCCTGCATGGTTATTTCCCTGGATAACTGTTCTCTTCATCAATTAGTGCATCCCTGGTAGATTGTAGGAGGACAAACTTACTGGTAGGAATCCTTCTTGAATCCAGCAGCAAAGCTGACTGACATCTGTTGCTCAGCACAAGTGGGGTCCAGGAAGAGCTAACATCTCCTGCAGTGTCAGGGTAGTAACTGATTTAATGCATAGTCATACACACAAAGCCTCGCAGCCATGTGCTCCGCTACAGACACCAGGTCCAGCAGATGTTCTATTTACATCCCCGCTTTCATCGTTCTCTCTTTGGGAGCCTTCAAATCATCGCATGTGAATGAGAAGACAGTTAGCCCCTTGCTGTTGCTTTAGCATAACTGAAGAGCCGAGCAGCAGAGTTCTTCACATAATACCAGTCTGAGAGAGGCTATGTCCATTGATTCTCCCCACGAACCTTCACTGTCTTGTGAGGAGGACACTGACCAGGCAGGCTCCTGTCATTCTCTGTCCTCGAGGTGACTGAATCCACCTTCTCAGGCATGTGGGGCCAAGCCTGCTGCCTTCTCTGCAGGTAGCCTGGGATGGACAAGCACGTACTCGGAGAAGTGTACTTGGCTCCTACTATACACAACTCAAGAGCATATTTTACTGTGCTGTACGTATGCATGTATGTATGTGCTTGTCAGTAAAAGCGTATCCCACTGCCTCAACCAAGAAGGCTGGTTGAGAAACTCCCAGCTGATTGAGAAACTCCCAACTATCTGTATAGATGTCAGGTACTGCTCCCCTCCTACGTATCATGGCTTAAAACAGTAAGGGGGATGTTTTGCTCGCAACAGGAAGCTCAGCTGATCAATGATCCTTTTGCTTCCACTGATTCTTGGTTAAAAATCGCTTAATTTAAGAGCCCCTTGAGATTAAAAAAAATATTTACATCCAGGGAAGCTGATATTTAGATTTTATATTTATTTTCTGATAAGCAACAAAGTTTGCTTTTAATTTTATTCTAAATTTCCTAATGAAAAGAGCTAATTATGTATGTTTTTAAAGAAGCATTAATGTAGAATCATCTGGAGACAGTCACTTTTATGACATGCAATTAACGTCTTTCTATTTCATTACTTGTGTTATTTCAATTGGTTGTGAAACCACAACTCTCATTTTTTGTCAGTTGAAAAATCAAGCAGTTGTTTCACAGTTTTAATGAAGAAGTTCAAGAATTTGCATATATAGTTTTGATCAGGGACACAAATTCAAGTCCAAAATCCTTCAGTTCCTTGAGGGTGTGCTACTATGAGGTAAACGATGAGGTCTACCTATTGATCTGAGCTTTAAGGTCCTGGCTCCTGTATTTTTCATTACTGAGTAAAACACAGTTGCAGTTCACAGACCAAAGACAGCAGGAGACAAATATGTAAATTATAATGTTTCTCAGCTCAGAAACTTTGGGGTTTTAAGCAAAAGAAAGAGGATCACTGTGGTACAGAGAGGTCACTTTTTGTTGAAGGCTGCCAGAAGACTCCCAGGCACGTTGAAGGGAGGACTGCAGCATGCTTATTTTAAAGCCAAGTGAAGAGTATCAGAAATCATCTTATTATATGAATATAGGTGAAATGAAAATTGGTTTTACTCTCCCAGACCAGGATCAGGCAGCGACCTTGTACTTAAAGAGAGAAAAATATGGCTAGGTCGCCCTTGCTGTAATTAATTCACTTTGCACCCCTGGATTTAGTAGGCTGGGGCTCAATGTGCTGCATTCTTCAGCCCTCCAGGCAAGCAGCTTGATTCCTCCATGCCTGAGATTTTATTTATTTATTTGTTTATACTCTTTTTACTCTCATCACTGCTATTTTCATACATTTATGTGTTTGTATGAAAAAAGCTAACAAACTTATTAATGAAGATCCTTGCCATTGTTAGCACAGGTTCAAGGACAGGTTGCACAGTTTTTACAAGAGTTTAAGAATTATCTACATTTAAAATATTGTACCAGGTGTCTGAGCGCACTGGAGGTCATACAGAGACAGATGCGACTGAACACACCCACTCTTTCAGAAAGTTTGAGAAACACTATTCTAGCAATTTCCTTCACTGTTATCTTCTTTTCTTTCATGTCCCAATTTCATTCTGTCTTATCTTCACTGTATTTTTTTGCCTCCATTAAGTCTATTGTTTTCTATCTCCTTCTTATTTCTTCTTTTCTTTACTTATGCCCTTTTTCCCTTATCAGCTCTGGTTTTATAATAGTCACAGTTGATAAATGCCACATAACCAGTATCTTCATCTTATTCATCCGTGTATCTCCTTTTCTATAGGGACCATTCTTGTATTACCCAAGTACTATGCTTGCTTACTTATAAAAAAGTGAAATAGCATTTCAGTTGCAAAGCCAATCAATGAAATGTAGTCAAACAGTGATAGAAAGAAGCACAGGCAAAATTATGTGTGATCTTTTCTTTTTTCTCCCAGCTATCGGAGTTCAGCTGCAGGTTGTGCAGGGTAGGGTTCACCAGTGGCTGTAAATTCTTTCATCCCTGTGTCTATAGCTGGCCTCCATCCCACTCTGCTCTCATCTACCTTTGCTGCTGTCCTGCCCCTCTCTTTCACCTCCTGTTCATGGTTTTCTTCTGCTGTTCAATAACTCCATTACTCTTTTCTTGCTCTCTTCTCTTCCGCTGCCTTCTACCTCCTGTTTATAATCTCAGTCTCTTCCCAGTTTTTCTGTATCCTTGCCCTATTCTGTTCTTGCAAGCTTCCTCATCACCATCCTGTTTCTCTTGTGGGGCACCACTAGAGGGGGATTTCTGCTCTTGGGTCCGTGTTCACCCCAGTTTAAAGTCATGCACAAGAGCAGACAGGAACTCGTCCTGCCCTCAGAAGGGCTGGAGTCTGTGCACAAGGCTCAACTTCTGGTGCCTTTCTGCACTCTTGGCAAAGAAAGAAGGTGAAGTAGAGGGAGTGAGGGCAGGAACACGTTTCATAATTGCCTTAAGTCCTGCAGAGAGTCTGTGAGGCTCTGCTCCAGAGCTCCCTTCTCCCTTTTTCTGAAAGAAAAAAAGAAGATACTGAAGAGAAAGTCCTGCTCTGTCCCTGAAGACCCAGGTAAGAACATTTCACTGCAGACAGACTACTCTCTGAACTCTTAACAAGCGTTGATTGTATCTGTGCATAGAGAGAATTTTCAAAGCCTCTAACCAAATGTGGGAGAAATTTCCTGGGAGCCGTAAAATGCATATCACTGCCATATGCGGGAGAGAAAGCAAAGGAAGAAAAGGAGAAGCAGCCCTGCTTAATTTCAAGTGTCATCTTCAAAGGACAGTCCTATGAAGTGGTTGTTAGGGCATATTTCAAATGGGCAAACCAAGGAATTTTTTCCTTCTTGTTCTCTGAGGTAGCCAGGCTATTTCTTGCATTATTCTCCAAATATATTTACCTGCTCCTGGCTTTGCTGGGGTTATCTGAGATTTAGAAAAGGGCACACGTGGGGATGGTGGAATGTTTGACTACCACTGTAACTCCATGAGCCTTATCAAGTAGAGTCTGGTCAGTTAGCACTATTCTTCAATGACTAGAGATGAAACACCGCATGATTAAAAATACCTTCTGAACTGCAATGTCTGAAGGCAAAGTAATCAGTTTTGTCCAAAGTGACACCAGGGAATTTCCCGACTGCTCTTCACTCATCAAAAAGACCTCAGGAGCATTCCATAGCAGAGACTCTAAGATTGCTGCAAAGCAAGATTGCTTGACCCTTAATCAAGAAAGTCTGGAAACTCATCCTACTCTCATCTTGGTGACTAATCGTTATGTGACATGACACACTTCCTCACTACTGAATGATAAAGTTGACTTCATGCGACCATGTTTAGAGTGAAAAGAGACTGTTCAACTGCACAATGCACCGAACAGGAAGAATTAAATTTTCATCTCTTTTAATAGTGTGCAAAGTACCAGGAAAGTTTTAAATGAACAGCTGTCACTCTAGAAGGGGAATAGGGAATAGCACTCCACTGCTCCTCTACCTCCGTGAGTAGAGGAGGAGTATTTTCAGACATGGGAGAATATAAGAAGTTAAATGTTCACAAGGCAGAATACAATATAAACTGACTTGTAAGTAGGCTTCAATCCCAAAACTGACTCCGTCTTCCCATTTGGCAGTGCAGAAGCTTCAGTACTTATCACACTGCTCTGATGCTGCTGGAAGAATGTGGAGGAGACTGAGGGCAGGAATGATGATGTTGTTTGCATTCATGTTCCTCCCAGGAAAACTGCCTTTTAAAATTGAGCTATTAATGCGCATAAAGACATTTGAGAGGTGGCAAATATGAGAAAAATTGATTTTGGCTCGGTAAATGTTTTTAGTCCATGGTTAGATCTGTTCATGTTAGTAAATAAAGTAGTGTAGCTTCATGAGAGCATTTTTGTGATCTTAATTTATCTTTCATCTAAGCAAGTGCAGTTAGAGCCAGTTATAAAAATGTTGGCCACCCAAAAAAACCCACAACATCTCTCTACAGAAAATGTGATGATTGTAGCATCGTGGAAAGCCAGTGTTCCCAAGCTATTACAGCAAAATGCTTACAAATGTCTTGGGGTCATGAGAAATGTGTTAATTAGGTAAATTCAAGGAGTTTACTTTGATTTTGAAACATCATTTTTTTTTTCAAAGTAATTTTTAAATGCAATTTTGAAATGTTTTCTTCCAGATGGTTAAATATTTCATAAGCATCTATCTGGGGTTTTTAATAGCATTTCTAATCAGCTTTGTCAGAACTGCATGTTGGTAAATATTTAATCAACTCCTAATAAAATTAATAAGAAATTTTTATTCTCTCCCACTAGGAATATATTAACTTTAAGACATAATTTAATTATGAGGCATTTTAAGTAAAATGTCAAGTAAGTGGAGATTATAGTTATAACTTCATTTGTGTTTCAGGCTAAGGGACATACATCTAGTGCAGAGAACTACCTACAAGCATCTTTTTATCCTCAGCAGAAAGCTAGCTAGGAAAATTGCTTTGGCCTCCAATTTGTTGTATTTACACTAAATAGGAAAAAAAAACGGAACCCACCCACAACCCAAACCCTTTTCTGTAAATTTGATGAGCTTTGCCTGATTTTCAGCCATAGGCCTATCCTGATCATTATTAGCAGCTCAGCTGTACCCCAGAGCTTTTCAAATATATTAGTAGGAGACGGGACCATGCTCAGAAATGTCTCTCATCAGGTAGCCAGCCTCCTATCAAGTGATTTTTGGCCCTGAGCTTGTCCCTCCAAAGGTGAGATCACTCCTACTCTGTGTCCCTATGGGACACCAGGTCCCCCAGGCTGTCCCATGGGCACTAGGCACATCTGCACCACCAGCAGTATTGATGGGGATCTGTCTCGTGTCTCATCAGCTTGTTACTCTGCTCATGGGGCTTGTGACCCTTCCCTTGAAGCCTGACAAGTACACTTTCTGTTTATTTTCCTTCTGCCAAAACTGAGATCAGCACTCTCAGTCTGCCTTCTAAAAAAAGAGTGACTTTTTACCACAAAATGAAAGACCAGTGCCTGAGCTGGCCACAGAGGGTCAGGCTTCATAAAAGCATAGCTGCGTTGCATAACAGCAGGAGCAACAGGCATCCATGATCTCTTAGCATCATCCTCTGTGATCACAGTGGTGTGGTAAATACAGAAGGTTTTAAAAGGGGAATTACCTAAGGTAGTGAAGGGCACACAAACAGGAGATTGAAAATACGGTTTTTGGTTGGGGTAGTGTTGTGGTTTAACCCCAGCTGGCAGCTAGAACCATGCAGCCACTCACTCACCTCCCTTTCCCACCAAAGAAGGCTAGGGAGAAAAGGAAGAAAAGGAGGAGAAAAGGAAAAGACCTCATAGGATGAGATAGAAAGTTTAATAGAACAGTATAAGAAAAGGAAAACAAGAACAATAATAATAATAATAACAAAATAATAACAAATCCCTCTCGCCATCTAGTGAACTGGCACCGTCCCAAGGAGTGGCCATGAGTACCAACCCCCTGGCTAACACCATTTATATACTGGGTATGACGTTTATCATAGGGAATATTCCACGGGCTATTCTGTCTTTCTTTCTAGGCTGCTTCTCAGCTTCTATGGGAAGCCGAAATAAGTCCTTGAAAACTATAAACATCGCCAGGCAACAACTAAACCAATATGTATTATTGACATTCCTTTCATACAAAATCTGAAACATAGCAACCACAAGAAGGAAAATTAACTCTGTCTCAACTCAAACCAGGACAGGTAGTTATTATAAATAGATGAAATCTGAACTAGAGAAGATTCTTCGATCTTTGCAAAATGTTAGAAAAACAGAAAGTAGCAAGTTCCTTCCATTTCAACAGCATTTTCCTCTTCATTTGATTTATACTCCTCATGTCACATTTTAATGAGGTTCTGAATGATTGTTTTCTACTGTTCTAATATCTTCACTAAATTAGAGCAGCACATTCTCATAGATGTAAGTGGAAGAAAAAAAAAAAGGAGAAATGGGTAAGTAAGGAGAATTGCTGCTATATCACAAACACAAAAAATATGACAGCATTGCTTAATGCCAGGTGTGAAAAAGATCATACATATATTTAAGAGCTGATGAGAAAACTGAGTCTTCAGAGGAGCAAGGTGTAATTCTGAACTGTATTTCTTACCAACGCTGGCTAGGATGGATTGGGGGGTTCAGGGCAGAAACATGAATATGTGTGGCAAATGGATGGTTGCGTAGTGTTCTCAACAGTAAGCAGGGAGCAAGGTACGGTGCCTCCTGGCACAGTTTGTTCAGGCAACAGTGAGTTATTCCTTTAGCAAAGCAACTGTGCCTTATTCTGCAGCCCACAAGAACTCCTGGCCAGTGGGTGAGTGAAAGCGAAGCTGGCTTCGTGTGTTCCCTGTTCTGTCTTTCTAGGGGAGATACTCTCAGTGGAGCATCTTGTTATATTCCCTAAATAACAATGTACATTTGGGGATGATCCACCCTGCAACTGCACAAGGAGATGACTTGCTAACCCCCTGCACAAGCACATCCCCAAGCATATCTACCTGAGACATACGAAACAAGTCATAACCAGCACACAAATGCCTGCTTATGCTACAGAGGGCAGTATCTTGTTCCTCACTTTCTATGGTGAGCACCGTGCAAAGCCTTTTGTGGGAAGGTAATAAAAATTACCTTCCAACCCATCTCGCTGCACTGACTGTCCTACTCTTAGAAGTAGATGCATTTTTATGCATTTTTTAATTATGCAGTCTTCTAAAAAATTTCTCTCCACTCTGTTTTTTTGGCCCGTACGGTGAAATCTCCTAAGATCCAGGTGTGGTATGTTATGTGGTCCTAACTGTGTCATAAATAGTTAAGCACCTTTTTAGAAAATGGAAATGATGGTTTGATAGCTCTTTGCCATGAAGAGTAATTTTACTTCCAATCAGATGATTCTCTCAATATTATCCAAAGTCAGATTTACCTAATATAAACTAGCCATTTAAATGAACTGACTCTCGAAACTTTGTAATTATTCTGAAAACAAATTTCAGCAGAGACCAGGTCTTGTTTTCCAGTTTTGAAGGAAAATTTTTCTGATTCAGTCCCATATGAATAAATCATACATATGTCTGTGTCTGAAAACTGATGCTCACCAGCAATACCTCTAGAAACCCAGGCTGATGGCAGTATAAAGAATAGATGAAATGGTTCAGAATCCATTAAAATCGGAGGCTGGAAATATGCTTCTCAACCACAAATACATATGGAGCTGTCTGCTTTGGTGTGTTTTAGATAAATATATTTTGTTTTGATTCAGAATAACAATACCATTTATTTGGCATTGAGATTTATGATAAGGAAGTATTATAGTGCATTACATTTTTTTTACTCCATGCCTACTTTCTTATTAAGCACCTCTCTACATGAGTAGAATTAGAATCAAGCCACTGATTTTGTTGTACTTGTTTTGTTTTGTTTGCTGTTTTGCTTGCTCACATATAGTGTTCAGAAAACAGAGCAAGAGTGAGTAATTGTTGGGCTCCCCCATTGAAGGCCAAGACCTACTACTGTGCATATTTCTCAGTCTGAAATGCTAATCCTCTTGGGCTTTTGTGATTCACCGGCAGTAGCCCTGACACATGAATCCCCCACTGTGTCCATTCCACATCAACTGGTATGAGCTGTGCTCAGCTTTTCATAAAAGGACCTTTATGTTTCGTTCAATACGATGCAGAGTAGATTGAAATACAGATGTAAAACACCATCTTTGCAGGCACTTTGCCTTGGGCACTTTAGTAGTTGTTTAGCAGCATGCTGTTCTTTGGATTTATAGGTCCTCCAGATAAGTTTATGGACCCCTAAAATAACCGAATTTTTGTTCTTTTGGGAAAAATATTGATTTGGTTTTGTGTAGATTTCTAGTGCCCCTCACTGGACTTCAGTACAAGACTATTACCAGGCACTGAGGTGCACCTTAGACTCTGACTTTTCCAGGGCAAGGCAGGAAAACTTGCCAAGTACCATCACATTATCTGTGATATACCCTTTAGGGAGAGTCCCACATGTCCTGTGTTCAACTGCAGAGGGGTGTTTTTAACGAATAAACACTTGCACTCAAAATATAATGTGAAAAATATTGGATGAGGAATGTCAGCAAAATATAAGTGACAGTTATGACATACAGTCCCTACAATCTCCAAAAAATATTTGCCTAGTACTATATTCCCCTTTGTGGAAGTCTCTGTTTTAAGGTATTGTCATGGTTTAACCCCAGCTGGCAACTAAGCACCACGCAGCTCGCATTTACCCTCCCCTGATGGGATGGGGGAGAGAACTGGAAGAGTTAAAGTGAGAAAACTCACGGATTGAGATAAAGACAGTTTAATAGGTAGAACAAAACCTACAAACACAAGCAAAGCAAAACATGGAATCCATTCACTGCTTCCCATGGGCTGGCAGGTGTTCAGCCATCTCCAGGAAAGCAGGGCTCCATCCTGTGTAATGGTTACTTGGGAAGACAAAATGCCAGCAGCCTGAATTCTTCCCCCAGTGTTATATACTGAGCTGAACATCATATGGTATGGAATAGCCCTCTAGTTAGTTGGGATCAGCTGTCCCAGCTGAGTCCCCTCCCAGCTCCTTGCATGTCCCCTGCCTTCTTGTCAGGTCAGTGTGAGAAATTGAAAAAGACCTTGACTGTTTAGCAACAACTAAAATATTAGTGTGTCATCATTATTGCCATCCTAAACCCCAAATCCATCACTATACTAGCTGCTAGTAAGAAAGTAAACTCTATGCCAACCAAAACCAGGACAGGTATCTATAACTATCTATAACAAAGTGTTGTCGTGTTGCAATACAGGCATCTACAAAGCTTGAAAATGTCCCCTGTTGAGGTTACAAGTTTTATTTTATTCTTGTTAGATAGGTTGGATCACAGCTGGTCAGCTGCCAGGGGTGGTTTACAGAACAGGTTAAACATGCCTGTGGTCCCATGGTAGGCTCAGATCCCAGCACATTTGCAGAGAAACTCAATCCTTTCTTCTGTTCGGGTAAAAACACACCAACTCTAAGCTGTTTACTTTTCCAGTTTGCAAGAGAACAAAGGTTTCCTAATTTGTATTGCAGCAGGAGGAATCTGTCCTTCATGTCCTGCTCCAAACTCTTCCACCCAGCATTTATGGAAGTGTTTGCCTTCCTTTCCCACAAATATGTAAGACTAAGATCTAAGGCATTGTAAGATTAAATGTCACTGCATTTTTTATAAATATTATTTTTATACACACTTACACACACATACATAAATAAGTATCAAACCAGCAGTAATAGTATTACAGTTTCTATGGCTGTAACAGCCAAATTACAACACTGGCCTTACACCCTTTCCCTTGTTTTATATACATATATTTCCATGTGTGTATATATGTCTATACATATAGTGAGCGACAGTCTGTGCCCTGATGACGTAAAGCAGGCAGTGAGGCTATGGGAGGCATGTGTCAGGAAGAGCATAAATATCATCATCTCGTCTTTACTGTCCCTGTGATCCCAACTCCGGAAAAGATGCATGCGGGTTCTTAAGCCTATCTCAAAGCCACACAAATATATCCCTAGCTTTTAAGGATATGATTAAGCCTCACTGCAAATTTTATTCACAGTTGCTTACACGATTAAGTGCTTTTGTGAATTGGATCCTAAATCGTTGGCCAAAGCTGCCTGTGATTTTGGGTTGAGAGCAGGTATAGGTTAACACCATGCCAATGCAGATAGCCCTCCAACGTCCTCTCCATCCTGGTATTTCCTGTGACATTAAATATGTGAATAGTCAATAACTGCCCAGCACTTGTTTATTTTATCATGCGCATGACTGCGTTCGTTGATGTGGGTATTGGTTTTACATTTTTCACTGCAATTAGAGGCTGTCTGCTGAGCCAGTTCATAGATTTGCTTCAATATATTTGTGTTACCATTTCATTATCAGCTGACAATTAGCACCTTTTTCATGATTAGATGGCAACAATATTGCTGACTGTTATTACAGAATTTCTCCAAGGGTGACAAAAACAGTTTGTTATTAGGCTCTTCCTTCATTAGTAGCCTGTTTCCTCTGGGCTGTCAGGGCCCTAATGACCTTGACCAGCCCCACGTGGGGTCTCACCCCATGCCCTGCACATGGGCCCAGGGGCTCAATGTAAGGTCAGCCCTGGTCCTCTAGCCTCTGCCCAAGCCATGTTGGGACAGTGCAGGTCTCCAGCTCGTTCATGCCTCTTGTCTGGTCATGGACTCTCTTGACCCAAGTCCCAACTTGCAAACTGACCTCCTGCCCCAACCTTGGACCCACCTCATCTTCTGACTTTGATGGGTCTCTTGTTTGGACCTGGCAACTGACTGTGTCTGCCCAGAGCACACTGTATTGAAAACTGGTAAGCGTATGTCACCTGCTACAAGCAAAAGTGTGGCTCATTTACCCAGTGTGGGCAAGATGGGGGGGAAAGAGGGCTCTGGAGGAACAGGACCAAGTGACTAGGCAGAAGAAATCACCAGTCCCAGTTCTCCCAGCATGTCCCCACCTGCCATGATGCTGGCATGGAAGGTCTGCCTGCTGTTATACCTGTAGAAATTGGTATTACCAGATTGTTTCTCACTTCTTAGGTCTATTCTGTAGTATCAAGGTGCTAACTTTAGTACAGAAGTACCATGCCTCTACTGGGGACTATTTTTAAGGATTTTTTTGACCCTTTCAGTTTCAAAATTGCTCCTCACTTCAGATACACAAACACGTTATATTCACTGCAGTATAGTGCCATACCTGTCATTTTACTCCCTTGTGTTGTTAATAAGGAAAGACATTAATGCTCAGCTTTAATTCTTATTAACCTCTAGCTCAAGGCTGATCCTGTGAAGTGCTGAGAGTCCCTGGAAGATAATTAGCATCCCTGACTGTCAGTGGCTCCAGAGAGAGTCACCCACCACTGATAGTTACTCATACTACTTGAGGAGTACCCATCCCTGCCAGGATAAGGCTCCTGGAGAATAACTGGTTCTTCAGCAGATAGAAAAGAACAAGGAGCCTATTATAGATGATGGAAAGAAAGCATGTAAAATACATCTGCAAATGTTCTTAGAAAACAAGCTTTTCTAGTTAATGATACATATGCAGTGTTCCAGCTGTATATTTCTATTTTTCCCTTGGCTGTTCACAAAGTCTGAAAATAGCAGTTAGCTATTTTGCAGCTATTTGGGGGAATTAAGCTTATAAGTCTTGGACAGATGTACATTATTTTGATAGGTGGGACCTTCATCTGCCAACACCCTCTTTTTCCAACTAATTTTATCCTCTATGGATTTTTTAAAAAAAGCTGTGAAAGGAAGGTTTCAGAGTAGTGACTACGTCTGAACTGAGTATAGGCAGATACCAAGTAAGATTTCTACCTATCACCCTGCTGTTATTACAAAGTTTTTTTACTCTCACCTGTGTTATTGCGGCGCTGGCTTCTACAGCTACTCATGTAACACATGTGCCCCAAGAGATGCATGTTAGACCATGCACATTTAAATTAATAAGCAGATGGAGCTAGTGAGGCTGAATAGACCCTGAATAGAAATATGGATTAAAAAATGCTCCTTTCTTCAACTTGCCCTGTACAAAGGCTGGAGACAGTGTTTTTTTACCATTCTGTAGGCAGCACTAGGACCATCCCCTCCATATGAGGGTTTGGGCTCAGAAGGTCTCACCTTTCACAAAACAAAAGCTCCTAGACAGCTTGTGTGTAGAGCTGGGCTCTGCAGACCCCATATAGCATTCTTGACATTGCTTCTCAGTGGCAATGAGTAGACAGATTTAAGATTAGAAATTCTGGAAGTAGTGACTCTGGAAGTAAATTTAGACTAGTTGGTTCAAGCATGATTTTGGTGCGCAAGAGAATGAAAACTATCTTGGTTATTAAAAAAAAAAAAAAGAAAAAAAAAAGAAATGCTTCTGCTATTCCAGAAACATACTAAATGGAACTGCAAACAGACATATCCTCTCCCCCTGCCAAGTACTTTATGTACTGTGTATCCCCCAAGCAATATTATCAGGGTATAAAAATTTTTTCTAAAATAATGTCAACAAGCAAAATAGGTTTTAGAAGATAATACACAGCCCAAGAGGGGGGAAGGAAATTGCAATACCTTATTTTAAAATTAAAGGTGAGCAGATCAACAGATATGAAAACTATCTGTTAGCAGCTTTCATTTCACTTAACAGAAGGAAACAGGAAGGAAGAAATAAGACAAATGCAGAGTACATTAGTATTAGGGAAAATGGTAAGGGTGCTGGATGAATGAAATCATTCAATAAAAAATATAAACCACTTTGATATTCACATGAAAATACAATGCATTTCAAAGCACTGCACAAGATGGACTATTTGTTAGGAAATCTGAGGTCTCATGAAATGCAGATTTTTCATTTAAAATCCAATATAGAGAACAAATCAATACCTGAATTGGAGTACAGGAGAGCTGTCAATCACAGCACTCTGCAGTACCAAATAAAGTTAGTGGAAGTTGTTCTGACTTTGATGGGTCCCAAATTTGGTCCTCTATACTTCATGATAATGAGAAATCATGTTTTCTTATCACCTGTAAAGCTAACTTCTCTTATTTGAGTAATAAAGGAGACTTTGCTTACTTTGTAGAGTCATAGAACCACAGAATGGCTGAGGTTGGAAGGGACCAACCCCCCTGCTCAAGCAGGGCCACCTAGAATTAGTTTCCCAGGACCACGTCCAGCTGGCTTTTGAATATCTCCAATGAGATATTTCAAGATATTCCAGTTTGTACTGTCTTCTTTGGGAACCTTTTGGGGTTTTTCTTTATTGTCCTTTTTTTCCTTATACTTATGTATCTTCATATATTTGGGTGAACATATAAATGTGACATACACAAATATGCAAGTGTACCTGTGTATAAATCCGAGAGCTGCACAGAGGCACTTGGGTGGGTGGAAGGCAGCAGGTGGGCTGGGTGCTGCAGGGCTCCCCAAGAGCCAGCTGCTGGGGCCAGCAGGTAAGCCACCTCTTTTATATCTGCCCAATATAAAACAAGAAACAAATTCCTTTACATAACTGCTTTTTTAAAGATCATTTCTACATGTCATTTTAAATAAAGTGGCACAATAGGTGTCAAGCCAGTTTGTCACCCACTGCTGCTGAAGGAGAGTGTTGTCACCGTCTTCCCAGACTGCTCCCACTAATGCGCTGGCCCCTTTCTTTTTTCCGGAGGAATATTCATGCAGCTTCAGTGAGTTTGATCAATAATTAATCCAGTTTAAACCAAAAATAAACAAACAAACCCTTCAAAAATAGTCCAAGTTCCTTCACCCCTGTGCCCAGCGTCATTTCCCTGAACAATTGCATGAATTTTCTACCAGAGCAGGTGGATAGGCAGGCACAAGTATGGCAATGAGGAAAGGTGAGACTACCTTCTTTCTGAGGTTTCATTATGAAATGACAATGTGTCATGGTTTAACCCCAACCAGCAGCTAGAGCCACGCAGCCGCTCACTCACTCAGCCCGCGCTGGGATGGGGAAGAGAATCAGAAGGGAAAGAGTGAGGAAAAACTCATGGGCTGAGATAAAGACAGTTTAATAGGTAACGCAAAAGCCGTCCATGCAAGCAAAGCAAAGCAAAACAAGGAAATCATTCGCCACTTCCCACAAGCAAGCAAATGTTCAGCCATCTCCAGGAAAGCAGGGCTCCATCACACATGATGGCTACTTGGGAAGACAAAATGCTGTCACTCCAAACATCTCCCCTTTCCTTCTTCTTTCCCCAGATTTACATACTGAACATGATGTCGCAAGGTATGGAATATCCCTTTGGCCAGCTGTTGTCAGCTGTCCTGGTTTTGTCCCCTCTCAGCTTCTTGTGCAGCCCCAGCCTACTGACTGGCAGGGCAGTGTGAGGAGCAGAAAAGGCCTTGATTGCTTTGCAATAACTGAAAACACCAGTGCTTTATCAAAAGTATTTATCATCCTACATCCAAAACATAGCACTATACCAGCTGCTAGTAAAACGTTAACTCTATCCCAACTGAAAACATGACATAATAGTAGAAAACCTCCGTTTCTCAGAACAGTTTACAACTATTAGAACATCTAGTTGTATGTAGATGAGCAGTTAAAACCCACAAAGGATCCTATATCGCAGAGAATACTTAAGTGGTATTTAAGAATTTAGAGGTACGTAACACAGGTAAGTACCAAATAATATGTCAGAATAAGTCTTAATGCTTAAGTCTTATTTCTGAGATCTGAAAGTCAGAACGTGTAAACACAGTGCAGCAGTACCCCTTCCTGCCTCCATGATCACAAGACAGCAATATAGCTTATTTATCAATTCATATTAACTATATTTTGTTCTATTAACTATGTTTTGTTTTGCCTGTTATTGCTGATGCTGTACATAGGTTGAATTCTTGAACCAGAATGTTAAACATCAACTTCTTAATTCTCACTCAAACATGCAAGTGAAGGCTCACATTTGATGGCTCAAATATCAGGACAGGAACCTACTATTAAACACTAAGGCTTAGAAATGTTAGCCCACCCTAACAAGGTGATGTTTGGAGTTGTCTAATAAAGAGTTGGCAATATTCATTATTTCCATCAGTTTTGTAATAGCATCATTTTCTAGCAATCAAAGTGCTCTTAACAATCCCTTTTTTATTATACAGTGGGTTACAACAGAAGCAGTTAATATGAGTGATACCATAGGATTAATGCTAAAAGCAGACTCCAGCAATGTTGTATTTGGCATCATAAAGACAAGCTGTGCTCAGACAGGGCTAACCTGTACTGCTGGGAATGCAGTAGCTCCATGGGGTGGAGCTGCAACTATTGATAAATTGCCTGTCTGGATTCTTTTTGTCCTTTGGCCTCGATACCACTGGGGGAACACATACCAAATTGGATGAAAGGACAGGATGTGTAGAACAAACAAACAAACCACCTACCCAGCAAAGTTACCACATGCTCAAGCCATCTCACTTGGAATTTGGAGATGAAACAAAACACATATGAAAAGATTAAAACCACAGGACAGGCAGAAATGTAGCTTTTTAAAGCCTGTCCAGTATTTTAGCATTCAGCAGTTGTTTGCTTGAAAGCTCTGCCAAAGATATGTGAGCACAGAAGCGAGCAGTATGTTTTTCCTTCAAAAGAAAAAATGTAGCTGAGGTAGGAAAAGAGAAAGAATCCACTTGTGAACTGTTTTGCTTGGCATTTTTCAGCTGTTCAGAGATGACAGTATCAAGGAAAACTGAATGCATAAGTACAAAAATGGGGAGGGTGGAGTATAGAAATACTGAAGCAAGTATTTCACAGAAACGCAGTGAAAGCATGATACATCGAAAGAACTATTTTGGCTATGGAGAGAGGCGAGCACTCATTAAAGAACTTTGTGTTAACACTTGTGAGCACCCCTCAAACACATAGCCTATGAAGCTACGCGTTCATAGCTTCACTCCGTGAAGCTACGGAGTGATTTGCCCACCAGCAAAAGAAACAGCAAAACTGCACTAATATTTAGAAGTTCAGTGAAAGCTGAATGCCTGATTCCCTTTGCCATCAGTAAAGCTTCCCATTTCTTTTGAGGAAAAATGGAAAAGGTGACTATGACACAGCTGCTAGCAGAGCTGAGGCAGGTGGCATAGCGCTGACAGCGTCGACAACTTTCAGATGAACTTTACAGAGGAGATTTCTCAGTCTGGTGAATAAGATATGCAAGCTGCAAGACCAAGAAGTAGTACTCTGGACTTTTGTCCAAGCCAGGTAATTGCAGAAGACCTGAAAAAATAAAAGGGTAGTGACCCTTCCTCAGGTCATCAGGAACGCCAATAGCTGGGGTGGGGGGGAGAGGGGAGGTGCAGGGAAACTTAAAGACAAGTACAAAGACAAAGTCCCATCACTGAAGAGCAGCTGAAGCTACAAGAAACTTGTAAATAGAGCCTCCAATAAGATAGAAATGTGGCAGAGACCTGCCAGGGAGTTGGGCATGTATACTCTCTTATCTACTAAATTACAGGGGCATAGTTGGAAAAGGAAAAAGGTAAAGAAAAAAGATAAAAATAGACTTTACTAAGCTGTTAAACTGCCCACTATGACTTCTAAATGGGTGGAGATGACTCATTGTCTGTTAATAAAGGCACAGGGCCTTGTGTATACTTCCAATAAGAAGTGTTAACTGATCCCAGCTGTCAGCCAGGTCAGATCCACCCTTCCCTGTCACTTTTGCACCCTGCCTATTCTTTCAGCATTGCTGGCTTTTTCATTATGCTGCATTTAGCTCTTTTTCTGTCTCCACGTGTTAACTTTTGAACCTATTTTGAATGGCAACACTTTCTTGCCAGTATATGCTAGCTCTGCTCCACACCAGCAGCTTATTTCTTTTTTCCATATAGCCACTCCACATCCTTATTTCTTCAGAGGGGTTGGAGGCAGGTTGTTTGATGGATCTGGAAAAAGATTGTGTGGTTGCATTTTTCCCTCGGAACCGTTCCTCCTTTCAAGTTGCTTTTTTTCCACTAGGTGCCACTGAAGGCTAGGGGAGCAAATAAACCTTAAGATGATTATTTGCCTTGCCTGAAATCCAGAGCTCCTGGGTTTCCTGGTAACTTGGGGGTTGGGTTTTAAAGTGGCTTAAAGCTTGTGGAAGTAGGATTCCCAATTATAGCCTGTACTGTTGAAGATTGTACCCTTCTGTATTAATCTCTGGAAGATGCAATCTTTGGAAGCACAAAATAAATGACAATTTCCATATGGGAATTTGCAAATGGCATCACTGGGGTCATCCCTTTGTATGACTGTGAGGAATGCTGCTCAGGTTCTGACCAGCTGGGCATGGCTCACAATTGCCTGGAGATGGCTTACAGCAGCTTAAGATCATGGAGCACTAGAAGGGATAAAGCTACTTCTGCCTCTTCCTTATCCTGTTACTGATCCAGTGCCAGCTATAAGACTATGCCTGGGACATTTTAAATGATATGCAGTTGTCTTGCATTGCAGAACAGAGAGTGATCATGAACATTTTTGAGAAATTTTAGTATCAATGCATAATTTTTTAAGACATCACCGATGATGAACAGAAAAGTTTATGGAGTTTTACATGAGAAGAGAAATTAAAGTGTTAACAAGTCTATTTTTAAATGATAGCAGTATAATAATAGTGACATTGATTCAGATTTCCTTTAAAATACTCTGTTTTTCAAGTTTCACAGCTGCAGAAAGGCTCAGCAAACTTTTCCTTCAAATTCCCTCACTCAAAGAAAATTCTACTACATCCAGAGTATTCAAAAACAATCCTTATTCCACTCTGAAATCATACGTTAAAAGGAGTATAGGTATGTAAGCCCAATAAATACTCTTAAGTTTGTGGTAACATCATTCACAAATTTCTTCCAAAAAGAAGACCACTTTTCTCATAAACCTCAAAAAAGCAAAAGAAGGTACCTGTGTTTGCTCACTTGCCCAGTGTTTGCTATATGTGGTGCTCTGTGGGTCAGCAGATGCACTCAGTAGGTAACAGGCAGAATGAGACAAAGAAATAACAGATGTTAGGAGCATCATTCCCCACCTTCCCATTGCCCACTAATTAGGAAGTGAAGAGACAAACTCATCACCTGTTTCATATCCTCTTTGGAAGCCTCTACAGAGGAATTCATAATGATCTGTCCAAAGTGACTGTCCACTCTGCTTGAAATCACACTGCCTTAGGAAAGCCTGGCAATGGAAACACAACCATTCGTCTGAGAACAGAAGGCCTCCTGTGTGTTTGACTTCAGTAGACATGTTATTGCCCTCTAAGGAGAGGTCATGCAACATTCATGGAGGTCGTGCCATAAATACAACTTCACTGGCAATCCCAAAATTTTAAGGAAAGGTTAAAAGGAGTAAAGAAACCACAGAGTCCCAGGATGCCTCAGTAGATATAATGCTGGAGAAGGGATTATGGCACTTGGTTTTCATTCTTGCCCTGTTGAATTACCCTTGACAAATCCTCAAATTCTCTCTGTATAATGTACTGCTCATAATTTTTTTTCTACCTTCGCTCAGTGTTTTATGATACACAGGTGACAAGTGCTCTCTGACAACTGTGACATTCTATGTCATCACAGTCAAGCTAATCTAAGGGAAAGTCTAACATTTGCTTAGGAGTTAGAGTATCCTAGAACTTGCTTGTTTTATCCAGCTACTTGCCTGATTAAAAAAACGAGTCCCATAGCTACCTGCAAATCTGTCCTATCTCATGGTAACTGAAAAAAAAAAAAATGCAATGCAACGTTTTCAATGCTAGAATGTTTTGTATATTCAACTTGCAGCACCACATATTTTTCCCTTTTCTCTCACTAAATTAATCAGTAGTCTCAATGCAATGA
The DNA here is from genome assembly GCA_013400135.1 of Rhinoptilus africanus. NCBI lineage: Eukaryota > Metazoa > Chordata > Aves > Charadriiformes > Glareolidae > Rhinoptilus > Rhinoptilus africanus. The sequence continues at coordinate 385,584 of VXBO01005782.1, forward strand.
GCAATGACTGTTTCTTACAACTGCCTCCATTTCCCCATGTCCCTTAATGTATTAGCATTTTTCCAGCGACCTTAATATGTTCACTGAACAGAGTGCCAAGTGCTATATACTGCCATCTTGCTGAACACTGTCTCTGTAGACAGGTGGGTTCTCAGTGGTGTAAAAGTTACAGCAGGACGAACAGGAACCAAATTTTCTCCGGTATGATACCTCAGCTCTCTGCATATGTGTAGTAGCACTTCCTACACGCTTTCTAAATGTGCTGTTACTTATTCGAAGTTGGAAAAATCAGTGCAAGACACAGCAATGAACTGTATCATTTGCAACAGAGCTGTGTTAGGGTGAAACAAGGATGTATAGATATATTTTGTCCGACACCATACCCAACAGCTTGCCCACACCGTCCCTGCGAGCTGTCAGCTCTTCTCATCCATCAACCTAAACAGCATTCTGCTCCAGCAGTGTTATTATCTGTCTTATCTTCCTTTCTGTTGCACCTGCCAGGGAAATGATGCTTTTTGATGGATTTTCACTTAGGTCTATTGTTTTCTTTCCCCTCCCTTTTAAATAAATATCCTGTGGAGTGCAAGCTTGGACGGATTTCAGGGCAAATTTCACTAGCAGGGGTAAACAGAATTCTTTAACATTTATTCTCTTCAAACATTACAGGGTTTGTGCTTTGTATCAGTGTCTCTGTGTTGATGCAGTGTGTATGTGAACAAGTACACAATGCGGAACAAATTCAGAGTTTCTTGGTTAGTTCATATAGAGCTTTTTTGCAGACAGTATGCTGCTGGAGTGAAAAAGAGCTGTGCAGAATAAAGTTCAGATGCTCCATATAGCCACAGAGAGCTCAGCTGACTTGCAGTAGGTTAGAGGAAAAGTTCCCAACTGTGTTGTCAGTACCAAAGTGGACTTGCTTTCTACTCTGGTAGCAGTGAGATCCTCTTCCTGTGTCTGTCCTCTGAATAGGGAAGCAAGACCAGAGCAGGAGTTCCTGAATGTAGGACAAGAGACTTTCCATACATGGGAACTGAAGATAAAAAACTTAGGCTCCTTTCAAACACATCCTTGTTATCAGGGAACAGGCAGCGTGCTGAGACTAGGCTGCTCAGAGGCACGTATCAACGAAGATGATGTTGTGGAGAATTAACACAGTTCTTTAAGCCTGTGAGCAACTGCTCTGTTACAGGTGTGACCCGCAGAGGGTCTGGGCTGGGCACTGCAGGGAGGACAGTAAGTGCCTGTTATGCAGCTTACTGGCATCTTTATGCTGTTTGTTTTAATCCTACCCCAGGACCTGCAGTCCTAGCGGGCAAGTTTATAGGCCTTGGGTACTACCACTCCTTGACAGGGCTGGGAATGGCTACATGCCCGTGCTGCAGCCCAAGGCAGTCTCTCATCCTAAGTCTCTTTTATCCCTTGCTGGCTGGGTTTGGTATCAGGACCTAAAGGAGGCTTTTGCTTTCTGTGGGATAGGTTGCAAGAAGTAAGATTTCCCCCAGAGATCTTGACTTTTTTAACTTCAGCTTCCCTCTTGGCAAAAGAGAGGTGGGTATCATTTTTTTTTCTCTATGAACACAAGTTGAAGCATAAGTAGAGTAATTCAGGTTTCTGAGGATTTCTGGATCAGTTTTTTCCCCTTTCCTTGATGTACAAAGAAACTACAAGAACAGAGCCAGGATGCAGCCATAGCTTCAGTATTCTGTAATGCCACTTAACACTGCTTGGACGATTGCTTCCAGAGGACTACAAAGGTCTCTCTGCAGCAATTCAGTGACTTCCAAGAAGAAAGCTTGGAAGCTTTTATCTATTCAGGTCACTAGGAGCTGCCACACATCCCTTTAATGTTTAGTCAATGATCTCTATTGCTTTGTGATATATAAAGCAAAAAGCAAATATTGGAATCGATTAGGTGAAACACTCAGTTGAAACTGAAAGCTGCCTACCGAGGAGACTTGCCAGGTAATAAAGCTGATTTTCAGAGACCAAACATACAGCATTTATTTTTTTCCTGGTAATTTCAAATTAATGTTTTTGTCAGTATGCACCATTTCTAGTCTTGTAGTATGTGAGAAGAAGATATATAGTATAAATAAATGCAGAGATAAGATTAAATATTGATTGCTGATGTTGCTGTGGAATTTGCCTAAACCAGGTTCTCCATAGATCGCTGCTGTTTACCTGCTGGTCCTCCTTAAATTCCCAATCAAACTTGCTATAATAAGAGCGCAAGTTACTACTGGATGAGTTGCAACTCCATACTTACAAAGATCAGAGTCTTGATGTTTGTATAAGGAAGTGGGAGGGGAAAAGTTTCTTTTACTCCTTTTGTGTGAGCTTCACCTTGATCACAGGCAGCGCGGCAGCGTCATCTTTCTTGCAATGCCTCATCAGTCTTCATCACCAGCCCCATGCGAGCTGCATCTTGGAAGCAGCCAAAGCAGTTGACTCAGTACCCGAATGAATGAAAGCAGCACTGGGCTGTGTGTGCTTCATAATGTTCAGAACTTGTGGGAAGCCAGAAACTGAATTATGACAACAGATTTTCTTGGAGTCCTCCATCTGCCATAGGGCAGCAAGTCATGTTCTATTTATTACTCAAAGCCTGTGGCAATTTCACAATGAGACCCCAAAGTAATGTGCGGGTTTTGGCTGGGATAATATTCGTCATAGTAACTACTATGGGACTATGTTTTGTATTTGTGCTGGAAACAGTGTTGCTAATCCAGGGATGTCTTCATTATTTCTGAGCAGTGCTTGCACAGGGTAAATGCCTCTCCTGCTCCTCACACCACCCTGCCAGCAAGAAGTCTGGTGGTGCACAAGATACTGGGAGGGGACACGGCTGGGACACATGACACCAGCTGACCAAAGGGATATTCCATACCATGTGTTGTCATGCCTAGTATATAAAGCTGGGGAAGAAGAAGGAAGGGAAGGAAGAAGAAGAAGGGAGGAAGGAAGAAGGAGAAGGAAGAATAAGAATAAGAATAAGAATAAGAATAAGAATAAGAATAAGAATAAGAATAAGAATAAGAATAAGAATAAGAATAAGAATAAGAATAAGAATAAGAATAAGAATAAGAATAAGAATAAGAATAAGAATAAGAATAAGAATAAGAATAAGAATAAGAATAAGAATGTTTCAAGTGCTGGTATTTTGTGTTCCCAAGTAATCATTACATGTGATGGAGCCCTGCTTTCCTGGAGATGGCTGAACACCTGCCTGCCCATGGGAAGCAGTGAATGCATTCCTCGCTTTGCTTTGCTTCCATGGGCGGCTTTTGTGTTACCTATTAAACTGCCTTTATCTCAACTTGTGAGTTTTCTCACTTTTACTCTTCCAATTCTCTCCCCCACCCCACCGAGTGGAGTGTGGTGTGTGGAGTGAGTGAGTGAGTGGCTCTGTGGTGCTTAGGTTCTGGCTGGAGTTAAAACACAAGTGGTAATTTTAAGACCCACATTTTTTTTTTTTTTCCTTTCTTACCCCCCCACCCCCAGGTGGAAAGATAATAGAATCTGGAAAAATGGATCAACTGGGACATGAAAGCAAAAGAATAGAACTAATCAGAAAGACAACATATTCAAAAATAATTCTTGCAAAAAACCTGTTGTTAAATTCCAGCAGCTAATTGTACGTTGTTGGCATAAACTGCTTGCCAAATTCTAGTAATGACCGATTCTGGGAGGCTCTTTTTTTATTGCAACAGTGTTTAAATTAATTTATTTATTTAATAGTTAAAATGCTGCAGTTAAAGAATCTTAATTTCAAGCAAAAGTACTTTAACCTACTGCCTTCCCATCTCTGACTGCCATAATTAAAAGAAGAGCCAGCATATAACAACTATAAGGAAGCCAGTTATATTGAGAATTGCCTGTGGTACAGTAATGACTTGGAAGTGGGTGGCAATAAAAATGCATGATGCATTCAGAAAGGTTTATGGTGACAATTATGTACTTCTTGGAGTATCTAATCCACCATGTATTGCATTATAGACAGCACTGCCTATATGTAGTCTAGGAAGGACAGCGAACGAAAAACACTAGCATGCAAGAAGTTGATAATGGAATATATCTGCAAAATTGGAGCTGTTTCAGCCTGCTGGCTGCACATCAAACACTGTCAACAAAATGATATTTGTTAAATAAAATAGGAAACAGACAGCCAAGTCAGAGGTGACAGTTAATCTGTGGGACCTTTTAATTATCTGAGGCAAGGGAAAATAGGTCATCTGCAGACAAGTCAAAGGACTATAAAAAAATAAATTGGGTACCAACAGCCCAACATCAAAGTGAAAGTGGGCAGGTCTTCAGTGGATAAATACCTTCATTTCTTGGATGATGTATCACTTAGCCATGTTACATTTAAAATTCCTTCCTTACGTTTCTGAGGAAAAAAATTATAAAAATCACCAGTGATTTGAGGCCCTATTTTTCCACTTGCTGAACAAAAAGAGGACAGAGTTGTGAAGGGCAGAATTAAAAAGGGGTGCTTGTAAAGCATTTTCGTTTGGGCTGCTCAAATTCAATATCCCCACACCACTAGCCAGTTTTGACAAATCGGTGTGATGTTAAGTGCCAGCACTCTCCAAGCCTGTTATTTCAGGTTGCCTACCAATTCTGGGGGACACTGTCCTACCAGCTACGTGCAGTACATACTGTGACGTTTATGTGGCAGTTCTACCCTCACCAGTAGCAAAGTTTGGCTGTCCTCAGGTTCCATTTTTTCCCAAAGGAATGTGAAGTTCTGGTTCATAATCTGAAATCCGCATCTTACAATGAACATAGACACACATACATAACAAATTAAATAAATACGAGTTTTTCAGCTTGTTTTGGTGCCAAGAGGCAGTACTTTTCAGCACAGTGGCCATAAATATGGAAATGCTATATATGTATTAGCTAAATTCATGCTTGTTTGTTTTCCTACAGACTTAAACAAAAGTTGCAAACCCTAAATTATCTCTGTATTTTTTATTTTATAAATATTCTCTAGAAGAGTGTCTAATTCATGTAATTAATGATTTCTCTGGTTTGGGCTCACATGTTGTAAATCAGCTACAGTATGCAGGGTGTGAAAACCTCCTTCCTGAGGAAGAGGTGGACATACAGCTCCTGTATTCTCCCAGTGTCCCTGACAGAGAAAATAAATGTTACAGCAAGAAGTACCCTTCTTTCAGTAGCATGTCATACTTGTTAAGACATGTTGTGATTTGACATTTTTGGGATGTGAGATTTTGTCTTTACACAGGTTCTTTCTACCAGCATGAAAGTAATGATTCATGGCTTATTCTAAGACATCCTGTCCCAAATTGGACACCAAGCATCATGCCCAGTCTGGAGGCTGCAAAATGCCAACCACAAGAAATGTGCTCACCTGCCCTTGTTAGTCTATACCCTACCTTGGTGCGAGATCAGTCTTCAAGAACCTGCTTGTCCTTGTTACTCACATCACTGGGGGGAAGATACAGGTTTAGGATGCCTGCAAACTTTGAAAGCAAGATGCTATCTGTAAGTCTTGTGAAAGTCACAAAAAAACTCCCAAACTACTAAGAGGCCTGCCTTTGGGTGACACATCTCGTGAACCCACTCCTGCTACTCACAGTATAACCCCAACTTAAAGGTACAGAGCTGTGGGAAAAATAAGACTGCAACAGTGAAAAAAGGTAAGATGGCATTTCATGTTGTTACTTTCTCTTTCAGTAGCTACTTTCTTGATTAACTTTTCCTTACATTGTTTATTTACTGATTATGAAAAAGCAATAAAAAAGGCTGATTTTTCCTCTTTGTTCAAACTTTGTCTGACCTCTCCCCACTGATAGATTTTGAAGCTGGCACCAGCGTGAGGACAAATTTTGTGGATAATGAAGATTGAGGGCAGAAAGGTATGCAGAAATAGTCTCCCTTTATTTGCTTGTTTTGCTTTTATGATTCTTATTTTTAACTCTGAGCCTTCTTATTTCAGTGCACAATTTTGATAAACTTGGTGACACGGATTTAGAAGTGAAGATTATTTTTCAGCTTGTATCTAACATCAAAGGATGTTCTGAGAATCATATTATGGTTAACAGCTTAAGATTTGTTTATCACATACATATATAAAAATACAGTTCTGGGCCCAAATCATGGCAGCATAACATCTATTTGTGATTAATCTCTGCTAATAATCCCTTACTCTCCAATTAAAATTGCTTTTGGATCTATCTGTGTGATTTGACTTGTCACTACTGTTGCTGTCTCTTGCTTGAGAATACAGAATATTGCAACTTCAGTTCTAGGACAAAGTTCTTTCTACTTTAATTTGTTGTCCACCTGACTTTCCGAGGGACAGATGCTGGATTCCCTTTAAAGACGCAGGACATGGATGACGGTAGCGAATAAACAGAAGAGTTCCAGATCAGGAACCTAATCCAGTTTCTTGCCTGTGTGCTGTCTGGCTACACTCCTAAATAGCCAGTGAAGGTTTCTGGTGTGATGGTGTCCTGGTCTTTCCTCCCAGTGCTGGCTCCAGTAGGCTGGAGAGGCAGTGGAAAGCAAGGAAGTTATCACTTCCTTGTTATCATGGCAAGTTATCACACTGGCCTTACTTGGCCGGTATCTGGGACAAAGAAAATGTCTTCTATACGTATCCATCAACTTCAAGACCTTTTGTTTCCCTGAAGCCCCAGACAAGCTGTGTTAAATGGTGCCTATATTCTCTACAGCAACAAAGATTTTGTAACCTGGATCTCTGCAGGTGACCTGCTCTGCAGGACTTCTGGCTGGTCAGACCCTTGTGCCACATGGAAATACGTTACTTGTCCTTTTGATTCCACTGAGTTGGGCCTTTGACGTGCTCTCTGGAATGTGTTCTTTGGAGTGAAAGACAGGGGCTGCTTTGATTTTCAGCTACTGCTTTTAGACTGAAAGGAAAAGCATGCCAGGGAAAGAATTATTGATAGCAGTGGTCTTCCCCTTGCAAGTTAGATTATTCAGGCTCCTTGAAGAAGAAGATGAGATTGTACGGAGTTTGTAATGTTCACATGTAACAAAAAAGGATGGTATATAATTATTAATCAGGTGTTAACATTCCCATTGTGGTATCAGAGTATATATACATATACCAATGTATATATGTACATTAATATTTTGAGAATATTTAGACTACTCTTTCTAGCCATGGCAACAGTGACAGTTTGCTACTAATTTCTCTGGATTAGGATGATGCCTTTATGAAAGATGTGTATCATGGTGTTAAACAACTACTTACTGCAACACACATAAACAAGAAAATCAAATCTGCTTTGTTATAGATTATTCTCTGAGGCCATTTAAATGAATGATCAGAAAATTATATTGCAGGATAAAAATTTGAAAAGTATCAGCACAAAATGACACATACTCCAGTTTTCCAGCGTATTATCAATAAAAAAGATAGTGGGGAAAAGAAAAGAAAATGGCTACACCTTAAATTGACTACTTGGGGTATAAAATAGCAGCCCTATAAGCAATATTCATCTTCATTACTCCTAAAGAGTCTAAATAAAAAAAATAAATAAAAATTCCACACTGCTCTTCATCCTGAGACCACCAGTAGAAGCCAAGATTGTGACATCATCATTGAAAATATCGTTTACGAGGCTGGAGTGATGAAAATGTTGGAACTGAAAAGTACAGAGGTCACTAGCTTAAGAACAGTGTGAGGCGAATGAAATATGTGACCTGCCTGTGAACCTTAAATGCTTCAATATGTTTGGAAGTCCAGTGGAGGCTGATATGATTTGATTGATTGTATTTTAAGAACTCTTGGGACCAGAAGGTAAAAGTTAGGCTTGTTATGTCTTAGACATCTAACAAGAACTTAGAATGTGCATTTTTTTTTTTTAGTTCAGGTACGGAAGTTAGGAACTATGAGTTATCAGTAGCCTCACCTTAGTCCCTGGAGACATCATGAAGCACATTCTTTTGGAGTCCATTTCCAAACACGTGAATGGCAAGAAAGTACTCAGGAGCACTCAACATAGATTTACCAAGGGCAAATTCTCCTTGACTGAGCATGGTGAAATGACCACCTCTGGGGGTGAAGAGGGTGTAGTAGGTGTAGTGATTCTCTGATGAATATTTGCTTATCATTATGGATCTAGATGGGATGGCATCACTCCCTGAAGTTGTGACATTTCCAAGAAATCTGAACCCTAATTTTGAGAAATGAATAGCTAGGTGCTTAACTTACCCTCTTTCAAAACCTTTACAGACTTCTTTTATGTCTATCTGAGGTCATCAAAACCCCGCAGTAACTGTGCTGCTTATGTCAAAAATGGACTCATTAAAAAACACAAGTGGTGTTGGCTTCCTGCAGTGTTTAAATATAAGCATGGTAAGTTTTAGTGAGAATGCAAGCGCACATACAGCATCGTTGGAAAATTCAGACTCTTCTCATTTCCAAAGCAAATCATCTGAGTCTGTTGCCAGTTAAGACTTACTGGAAATTTTTTTTCTGGATACTTTCCATGGTAGTTCTGTTTTTTGAACATACATTTGCTACTTCCTCCCTGGCCACTTTAAATGGACATCAGCTAAAACTGATTAAAACAGATTTGGCTGGTAAATCTGTTCTAAGCAGCTTGCACTGAATGCTAATTCACAATTCATGATTTTCATTACTCCCTGAATTAACTTACTATATTTGGCATTACTCGGAAATTCTACTGGGAATCCTGGAGCCTACCTCAATTTTGACAAGATTAGGGAAACATGGGGCCTAGTTTCTGACCATACATAAGCAAGCAGACTACCTAGCCCTACTTCAGTTTGAAAAATTGTGCATTTTGATGGAAACTTTGGGCACCTTGCATCTCTTTAGAGATTACACAGCAAACTGTCTTCCAGGAGTTTTTCCCTAAGGATTTGAAGAGGGATTCCTTAGTCAGCTTTTATCTTCCTGAGACATCAGAAGCATTCCTGCAGTCCTCTACAAAACTATTTCATGACTTTGAAAACTCTTTCAAGGGCAAACACAAAGCATTATAAAGATTTCTGCAAGGCAACACTCATGCATTCTGGCTACCAACACAGAGACTTAAAAAGATCTTGATTTAGGGAAACATGAAAATCAGACTTAGATTCCATGCTTCCCAAAGGTGATGGAAAGAATCTTGTTTGCTTGAGTGAGGTTTGGAGCAGGCAAGGATAAACACTGAATAAAGAAGCTTGCTCCAGTCCCTCCACTCTAACAGCTTAAATTCACAGGAAGGACAAGAACTTTTTGTTCTTTCAAATCACACTTACACACAATCTGCTTTTCTTACAATAAAAATTCCATCTTTTTTTTTTCAGTCAACCTTTCTGTTTTACTCTTGCATCAAGCAGATTTTGAGTGTGTTTCTGTGCATATATGTCTCAGGTCTGCCAGTTCAGATTGTCTGTCAAGGAACTGTTTCAAAGCCTGGGTATTAAAGCCCAGCTCTTTTTGTTATTTCTTCTCTCATAAAATGTAAGGCCTGTTCAACTTCATATGTCGGACAGCAGTGCTACAAGTCTAACACTGCTGTCATACACAGAAGGCACCTACTATGCTGCTTGATGGATCTTTGAAGCTCAAGTGTGCTGTGCAAGGGAACCCGATGCCTGCTTGTCAAATTGGCTTGCTAATTGGGAGCGTAACAATGCTTTTTGGACTTAGGTTACAGGGAAATAAGCATCCCCCTCTATTCCTGTAGAGAGCTATAGAGGACAAGGCAAAATAGCTAATCATTTCAGTTCTTCAGTTGGTTTTTTGACAATGCCCTGTGGGCATGGTGTTTCTCCCCCTGCACAGTGGGTTTACAACTTCCCCTAGCTTGCCTAGGCAGCAGGGGTCTGGAAATGAGTGACGCATGTGTGTGGACCACCTCCTACTAGGTTCAAGACAGACGCTGTGCCTCACTGGGGTATGGTTCAGTGTCATCACTTTGGGTTTATGTTGTCTATGAGCCTGGGCGGTTACTAAGGCATGTCCAGCTGCACTGAAGGAGGTAAAGTGTGTATCTCAGCAGGCTATTCCTCAAGACACTAGGCAAGAGAAGTACCAGCATGGCTCAAATCTTTCCTCCTTCATGTCTTAACCTTACCTGAGAAACACTCTATTTAATTATAGTGCGTTAAAGAACTCTCCAGGTGCTTTGTTCCCTAGGCCAGCAAAGCTGATGGCATGTGAAAAAGGATCATATGTTTTTGGGGTAGCACAAGTGACCAGAGGACTTTTAAGTGGACTTACAAGGAAAACATGAATACAGTGACTACTAGGTGTTTTGTCTTAACAGCTGGAGAAGAACTACTGGGAATTATGTCTTCCCCTAGGCAATGACTGCATTCTTCTTCTTTGCAACTGAGTGCACAAGAAAGCATTCACCTATTCTGGCCTTCAGCATGCCATATTTTATGTCTTGTTTCTCTTCACGCTTCTCATTCCTTTGATAACAACCCTTAACCAATAATAAACTCACAGGCTCCTCCAAAGTAAGAAAGTTTGGTCAGTACTTCACAGATTGAAACTGGAAGCACAGGTTAGAATAGAATCTTTTCACCTTGTCATAAATTAAAGCTGTGGCAAAGGCCCAGATATTCTTTGCTTTAAGGTTACTGTCTCATATGCTGAAGAAGCTATCCAGTAGACTGTCCAACTTATGCTGATAAAATTTGATATAGACAATGGCCACAGACTCTGTCTGGTTTCCTACATAGAGCCACGAGATGGACCTAAACTACAAAAAAACTCTGAATTTTGAGTACTATAGCATTCAAGGTGTTTTGGTTCAACCATATAATCCAATCCTTACAAAGGGTAAAACAGCTGCAAAAGAAGATTGCAATGTGACATTTCTATCCTGCATAAAGTTTCAGCTCAGCAAGTTGGTTGAGATCTGTCTTTTCTCAATGCACAAGACAACAGCTATATCTAGATGGCCCAGAAATTAGACTGCAGCATGCCATGGCATCCTAGCTTTCTGGTAGGGATTCTGGCTGGACCACGCTATGCTTCCTTTCTGATCCCTCCACTGGAAGCCAAAGTATAAGGCAAAAGAGAAAGAGCTTATGCATAACAGTATATTTCCCCGGTGCGAGGTGAAGATGCAGTCAGGGTATGACCCAAGTCTGGGAAGGTAGGTTTATTTCAGGGACCCCCAGTATAGTGTCTTCTAGGGCTACAACAGTGTGACATGATTTCTAGGGCTCTAGGAGAGTCAGAGCCTTTGTTCAGTTATCAGAAATAGTTGCTATTCTCAATATGTCAGTTTAGATCATAGGTGTGTAAACACTCTTAAAGAACCAGCTGGGTAAGACTAGGTCCATGCCTGCTTGCACAGTTCTCCATCTGGAGTAGATCAGTGACCACAGGTTCATGGCTCAATCATTGAAGCCTGGGTCAGGTGTCATTAAATAAATAATTACTCCACAGGCTACAATAGTGAGGGGGAAGCACTCCTGCTGGCTAGATCTTTTTTCAAGATGCTTTGTATAGCAGGGTTTTTGGAAAGAAGGGAGCTGGATGGGCAACCCTAGTTCTTACTCAAAAGGCAGTGCTAGTCTCTATAGCTGAAGACTAAAAAGGTTAGCACAAAGTATTGAGCAGTTGGCGGGCAGATTTATTCAGCAGTCAGGTTCTCTCATTTGGAGAGGGTCATGTCTACGTTATTCTTGTCTGGTTAGTCAAAAACCTTAAAACCCAGTGTTAGCACTTCATTCTGTGAACAGTTCCTTCATTCTAAAAGCCAGCTAATTGTGCTTTGGGGCAATTTTAGAAACCTCAGAACCTTTTGGTTTGAAATGAATCAATAATAACCTAAGCAAGGGTTAGGAAAAAGAGGAAAGATTTTGGGTTTTTTTTGTGTTTTGTTTTCCTTTTTTTTTTTTTCCCTAGGGGTAAAGGATAGAGAAATATCTTAAACAGAAGACATAAAGATATTTCATTAGAAGAACAGAAATTTTTCCTGTCTGAAAGCTGTGTTGTGGGAATGATGCTCTGTTGTGTTCCAGGAGCTCTTCTGTATAAAAGCGTGAACAGAGCTTGTATCTCTATAGCTAGTGCTCCTGCAAAAAATGCGTACATTTGCATTCATAATATCCTGCCAAATTACTTCATTTCAAATATATTCTGGGGAGAAGCCCTGGTAGAGGAATTCTGCCTTATGTAAGAAACCTGGTTTCCAGCTATCTGCTAAAACTAATGGATATCATTGTCTACCTCCCATTGAAGAGATCGCCTGAGAAATGAAAATGCTTGTGTCTGACACAGCATTACAGTGTTTGCAACTAGCTGCATGTTTGCAGCTAGCTCTCTCTGTCAAGCCTCTGACTTATGCTAGATTGCTATTGCCATTATCTAATGCTGTCAGATTGATGATTGATAATAATTTCCATATTTTCTTTTGAAGTTGCAGTCCTTCAGATTTAGTGCTTTCATTATTACAAGAGGAGAAGCCCAAACATGGAAATTTTCTGTTTCCCCAAGGTACACCAATGAGACATCAGACATTTCTATTGAATTTCAACTCTCCTTGCTCTACCACGACTGTTAAAGGCTCTAGTAAAAGCAAACACACAAACAAGTCTGAAGTTATTTGAGTAGAGCTTTCTTCCATGAAGCAATTGAGCTGGGTATGAAAACCTTTCACTTAGAGAAATGTATTTCTTGTAGTCCTTTGAGTCTTTATCATGTTTCAGAACATTTCCATAAGCATTTTATCATTTGGGGGTGTAGCGAGGAGAATATCTCCTGTTAACTTCAAGACAGTTTTAGTGTCAATGTCACCTGGGGACACTCGACAGTTAATACTACTGTTAGAGTGGCCCCTCGGTAGACCACAAAGAGCCAGTATAAGACCCTAACAGCTTTAAAAGAGGCAAATGCAGTTAAATACTCCTAGTGTATGAATAAGTTTTATTATCTTTTCAGATAAGAGTTTATTTCTTTTCATGCCATGTGTTTGGGGATCAGAAGGGGAATCCAAACTGACTGAGAGGCTGAAAAAAGGCTGAAAAGACACTGCCAATTTTATGAAGTGATCAATGGCTGAGATGAAAGCATTCTCTTGCTCATCACAGCCTGTTCACTTTGATTAAAATGATAAAGTGAACTATCTTGCACTGTTAAAAATAAAAAGGCATAACTGGGAGGATGTTTCAGGCAGTGCTACCCCTAGCCACATCTGCCCTGAGGATGAGCAGCTGTCGAACAGTGTGCTGCTAAGTTTGCTCATCTGTATCTCAAATAAGCCTCTGGGTTGCGACTGGTTGTGCTGCACATAGCAGCAACAAATCTCATGCTAAGGGCTCATATAGCCTCAAAAGGTTTTATTATTCCTCACTGGGATAATGAATCTCTGTTTCTCTCAAAAAAGATGTTCTTCCTCTTATTTATTTCTTTTTTCCTAATGATAGAGATCAGTAGAAATGACAACCTGTGCTGGTCACTTATACACATTCCCCTTCAGTAGTCTGAGTTCTGAGTATATAGTTGTGGTTTGGCCTCAGCGGGCACTGAAGAACCAGGTGCTGCTCTCTCAGCCTCGCCAATACTGGGAAAATTAACCCGATCCCCTCCGGAACCAGGACATTATCCAC
>VXBO01005783.1:0-178466 GCA_013400135.1 Rhinoptilus africanus
GGCGGCGGGGCCGGGCGGAGCCCCCGGTGGGTGCTGGCGGCGGAGCCCGCCCGGTGCCGGCGGCCCGAGCCGGGTAACGCCGAGGGAGGGGGTGCTCTGAGCCCCCGGCCCCTTCCCCTCCTCCCGGCCCTCCTCATCCTCCTTTCCCTGCTCCGTGCTGGCGTGGGCCAGTCCCGGCGGAGCCGCCAGTTGTAGCCGGCGGTATATGCTGTAAGTAATGCCAGAGCTGGTTTTGGATAGCTGAGAGCAGGGCGGGCTGCAGGCAGGGGAAATAGCGTTTAACGTGTTTTTCTGTGTTGCCACGGGCTCCTGTTTTCTTTCGGGGCACATCCCTCGCGGTGGAAGGGGAGCCGGGGAGGTAAAGGAATGGGAACAGCGGCTGCTCCCTGCTGTTTCCATAACTGCGGTGCTGCAACTGGATCTGATCACTGACAGTGTCAAAACAAAAATATCCGAGAGGGAGAAGGTGCCATCGCGGAGCAGCTGGGTGTAGCAGGAGATTTTTCTTGGCTGTGAGGGAGCGAGAAACCGGAGCTGCCTATTAATGTGCGAGGAAGGAATATAACTTGCGATGTGTGACTCCTTCCCCAGTGGCACGCTCACCGGGCTGCGCTTGCCTAAAAGCTTGGTGGCTGTCCCAAGGGGATTTTATAACCCTCCTTACGCGAAGGATTGTGGAATAATTTTTTCCTGAGCTGGGATAACCTTAAATATGCGGGAGCGCTGTGATGCACGGCTGCGCCGTCCTGCTGTCGGAGGGGAGTCGGGGGAAGGAGCCCCCAGCAGCGTGGGGCAGGTTTACCTAAAGTGTGTTACTGAGGGGGAAAGGGGCAACTTTCTGTCCTCAACTTTTGCTGCAAAACCTGGTTATTTGCCTTGGTTTTGCATCTTGGAGAGCTGTCCTCATCGGCTGGGGTCCAGGACAAGGTAAGGTAACAAACACACAGCCCTCGCGCTTCACGGCTCTGCCCTTCTGCCTGGGTCACGCTGTCAGGGAAGGTTTAAGCGAAGCTTTGAGTAACTGAGGAGTTTGTACAGATGTGAGTGATGCTGAAAGTTCCCCAGGAGGAAGAATACTCCCAGGAAAAAATCTTCCCCAGAAGGCCCCTGGGACAGAGGCCAAGAGCGTCTAATGAGGCAGACTTCTCCTGTGAGCTGCAGCTTTTGCTGCTGGAGGGAGAGGGCTTGCGGGGCTGGAGGCAGCAGGTGTGGGGACCTCCGAGGGCTGGCAGCCCATCCCCAGGTCTCCTCTGCTCCGAGCAGCCGATCTCCTTCCCTCGGCATAAGCCGCTGCTTTGGAGGTGGTGCTGGTGCTGAGTCTTGACAAATATCTGTTTTCTTCTGGTTTAGCTCATAAATCGGCGTGCTGGTGCTGGAGGTGATGGTGCTGCAGGGACGAGGGGCTTGGCGGTGCAGAGGTGTGCGTGTTCGGGGAGCTGCTGGGGACAGGACAGGGCTGCAGCTTGGCTCCAGATAAATCTGGCTTGCTTTCCTTCATTTTACGGTCGCTGCCCTTAGGGAGGCAAAATACTGTGGAAGGAGCTCTGTTTCGGGCTGCGTTCGTACGCAGCAGCAGTGACTTGGTGCAGGCTTTGTGGGTTTATCGTGGGGTCCTCTGCCTCCGGCAGAAGCAGCAGCTGGCCTGGAAAAGGAGATGGACACGCCGTGCAGGTGTCTGCGTCCCCGAGCTGCCACGTTGTCAGCGGGGCTGCAGTGCTCAGCTGGGCGCCTCGGCACCTCTTGCTGACAGCAAATGTGAGGTTAAATTTCAGAAAACAGGAGGGAGATGTGATCATCTCTACCTGATTCCTGCGCAAACAAATATTTGTTGATGAGGGTTTGATAAGCAGGCTGCTTGCTCTGGTGGCCGCTGTTTGTTTGCAAATACTCTGTAGCTTGGTTAAAACCAAGCTGCAGGTGGGTTTGCGATGGTGCATTGCATTTGCATGGGTTTGCGTTTGCAGAGGGTCGTTGTTGTTTACCAAGACCTATTTTTTTCTAGGGATAAAATAGGCAAGTGCTTAAATCTTGGTTTGAAGCGATTGCTGGCAGAGTCCTCTGTTGCAGGAGCTGGAAATGCATGGGAGGAATCAGAGGTGCAGGTATGAGATGGCCAGAGGTGGTCTAATGGATGGCAAAGCAGAGGCAGCGAGTAATGTTTCCTATCTTTAACTCTGTCCTTGGGACCGTGGGGCAGGAGGAATTGCGCTGTGGAAGCAGATTACTGTATATTCAGAGGCTTATTTCCCCGCCTGCCCCTGCTGGAGGATAGATGTCCCGCTGAAGGGCAGCCCTTTGCCGAAGGCAGTGTGTGTGTGATGCTGCCCACACAGGCATCTTAACCACAGACACCAGGGAAGACACGTCTCTCCCTGCTCCTGCACTGCTCCAGGCTGGAGGAAGCTGAGGAGGATAATGGATGGCTGGCCAAAATCCATGTCAGGTTGTCCTGCCCTTTCCTCTCAGGCTGGCTGGTGCGGAGGAGATGCTCGAACTGAAGTTCTTCCACCTCCTGTGCTTCTCCTGACCCGCTGGGTGGGTTGCGTCGGTAGCTTTTGAAAGGGCAGAAATGATGCGGCAGAGTCATTGTCCTCTTTCCTTTCTGCAGGAGAGGTTCAGCGGCGCTTGCAGCCCTTGGTGAAAATGTCATTTTCCTGCTCTCAGCCCGACATTCATAAAGATCACAATAAAAGATCTGATAGCATCATTTTGATGATCTTTTATGAAATTCACAGACCTTTTCTGTAGCCCTTGGATTTTGCTAGCGTGATGTAAATCACAATTCTGCTCAGGATTAGCAATCAAAGAGCATTATGAATCAATCTGATACTTCGTCTTAACCATAGCCCTTCTTAGATTGCTGACCTACATATTCCAGCTTTTGCTATAACTGCCCTGCTGAGGACGGGCTTTATTTCTGAGAGTAAAGTGGCCCAACTGCTGGCATCTTTGTGTCTGGAAAACGTTTTCATTGAAATTAACGTAGAGGTTGCCTGAAATTCCTGGTGACTTCAGATATGCTTGAAGTCTGTGCTGCTTGACTGGTGACTTGTCTACGAAGAGTGAAATATAAGTGGTTCCTTTGAATGTTCTTCTAATTATAATTGTACTGATTAAAAAAAACACCTAGAAGATGAAATCAGATGCTTTCGGGATAAAGTGCTCTTAGATGTCTATCCATCAGGAATCATTGTTATCAGATGCTGTAATCACTTGTGTGATTAAAAACCTTGGGCAAACTTACATATTTGAGCCACTTGCTTATAGGTAAAAGTCAAGGTTTGTTGTCTTTCTGTAACGTGCACTGCAGTTCAGCCTTTAGTGAGACGTGAACCCAAAGCTTTCTCCATAGATTCCCCCCCTGAGGCTCACTGATGACACCAATGCGAATGCCTGTCTGCTTCTTCCACCGGCAGGTGAACTTTCCTTCTGATTCCTGGAGTAACGAGGTGAACGATGATAAAAAGGAGGGTCCAGAATTGGGTCTGGGAAGCAGTGACTTAAGCCCATTCCTACTTCTTGTTATGATTTCACCTTTGCAAGATGGATCCCTTAGCTTGAAGGACGCTGGCAAGCAATGAGAAGTCCGTGTGGGAGTGTGTGTGTGCTTCCCATCGTGCACCAGTAGAATGCAGGTGTGCTTCTTGGTGTGTTCATTGGTGCCAGGGTCGGTAAAGGTCCTTTCAGTGGAGTGTGCCTATGGCAGCATGGTCGCCTGCAGATCTTGGGTATGAAATTTGGTGCTATGAGCCACTAGGAGCTCATCTGTGAAACTAGTAGCAGGGCTGCGTGTTGGAGCTCCTGTGTGCAATGTAGGAGGTCTGTCCTCTAGTTTTTTGTCTTGGGTCCCAAGTGGTGCCTTTGCTTAGCTCCGGTTTGCCATTCCCCCGGCAGCATTTGGGAGCTGCCTGCTGGGTTTCTGCCTAGGGTGCTTGGCTTGGGCTGTCTCTGAACTTACAGCTCTGCCAGCAAGTCGTCAGATGATCTTAAATATTTGCTCATGATCTATTGCTCACCAGCTGTTACAACCTCTGTTCTCAAACAAAGGTTGCCCAGAAAGCTGCAACACAGCATCTTGCTTTTTCTTCTTCTAATAGCTCAAAAAAAGGGCAGCTTGGGAGATCTTTAAAATAGAAACATTGCACAGAATATCCCCCTCCCACCCCCCTCCTCTCTTACCAACAGGATGCTGAAGGGCAGGGAGGCCCCCACTTTTCCACATTTACTCCTGTGCCCCAGATGCCTTTGCTTGGGAAGGGTTTGTCCCTACAGGCAGAAGAAGAGAGCTCTTGGCCAGGCTGTGCTCACGTTTCTGTGTGCTCCTGATGCCCGTTTCCTCCGGCAGCTGGCAGCTACTGAAAATGAACTGAGCGGAGCTGCCTGCTGGTTCCTACCTCTGTGCTGCTGGAGGAAGCAAGAGAATCTAAACGCATCCAGCACAGGATGCCAGTCTGTCCGTCCGTTGCACGCTGATGTTGGTTCAGCAGCTCCCATAGCACCGGCAGGCGTGTTTGTCGTGGAGCCTCACGCCTGGGATTCCGGGGGAGTGAGAGAAGCTGGAAACAAGCTAACGCTCCCCTCATAAATATTGCATCCCTTCTCACGACAGATGAAGCAGTTTGCGTTTTCAACTGTAAAATTTTGCAGAAGAACACAAGTTGTTGACAGCAGTGATTAATACTGTTTTAATGTGCATTATGGCTTGCCCTTTGTATCTTTGTGGTACAGCATTCGCTGATTAGAAAATCATAGGGGTTCGAATCAGTCCCGACTGCATTCCCTGGATTTTCTGCAAATACCCTGTGTGTGCCAGCGGAGTCCCAGTCTGTGGGGAGAGTGTGTTGACACTCGATGGGATGGGATGACAATAGAGATTGTCACGGCAATCTTGCAGCAACGATAGCTACTTTCTAAAACGGATCTCCCAGGGACTAAGAGAGATCCGCAGTCATGGTTTCCCCCCCCTGCAGGTGACTAATCTCAGGGTGCTTTTTATCTTGAAATAACGTTTAGCTCTCAATACCAGAGTAATGGGTTGATTTGTTTGGTTTTTTTTCTAAACTTGTTTATAAGACCGAATCCTCAGGAAACGCTGCTAGTGGAGGGGTAGTGTAGAGCTCCCTGTGCCTCCTGATCAGAGCAGCTCAGGCACAGAGCATCTCGAAAGCAGTTAGTTTGTATTTTAAATAAAGAAACAAATAAAAATCTCCTCTGATTGCTCAGAGAAGATACCTTCACGCTATGAGTTGCATTGCCTAGCAAGACTGAAAATTTGAGTGTGATCCTTTGTTAGCTAAGTTAGGATGTTTCTTTCTTTGGTTGCGTTTTGTTATTCTTCTTCTTCCCCCAGGGTATAGTTCTGTGCAATTTAAAGCCTTTACTTTGGTCCAGGGATGGATTATCCCTGTGTTTTTTCTCGATTGTGCCTATGACCTGACTGTAGTCTTGCCATCCTTTGTGCTTGCAGGGGGTCTTAAGGAAATCAGAGATTTGGATGTACAAGATTATAATTCTTGGGATCGAACTCCATATATTTTTGGTTTGTTTACATTTTTATATACATTTATATTAATGCTCCACACAGCTCTTCTTTCCTCAGCAGAGATTCAGTGTAAAAAAAATGGCGGGGGAGTTGGGCACTTTGTAAATCAAGTCCCTTAGCAGAAAGGGAGCTGAGATGGAAATGTTGGTTTCTGGCTTCTCTGTGCTGATTTTTCACGAGCAAGTCTGACTGAGATACTGTGTATGTTTTACGAGAGTCTGGAAGGCGCTGGATGGATTTTGCTCTTATCCAGATAATTGAGTCTGTGAATTTGAAGTTCATTTCCTATTAACAGCTGTTCTAGCAATCTTGAAATTCACTTTTCACAAATGCTTACGTTGATGAAAGAGTGGAGCGTTCCTGGGAAGTTCATAAAAGAGCGATCAGTTGTGCCTTAAGAAATTCCTTCCAGAGCTTGACGGCGTGTATTTTATGGAGTCTGTAACTCTGCTTAGGAAGCTTCTTTTTGCCTCTCTGAACGAAACACATCCTGGAAGGGAACCCTCTCCAGTAAGTGATATGCTGTGAGTTACCTCCAAGAAATGCTGCAGAGGCAGGTTTTAGTGGAACAGAGATTGAAGGAATCGGGAACAGAGCTGAAGGAAGTAGTCCCAAGGATGTGCTTTAGTGTTGGAGGCAGTGGCAGTACTGAAGATGAAAATGGGAGAGGATAGAAATAAATATTGCTTGTGCCTGTCACATGAGAGGGTATACTGAGAGACGTGAGAGTGCCCAGCTGGAGAAGGAAAAGCAATGCTGGAAGGACGCTTCGACTCATGAATGACTTTGCAGGCTTTCTGCTCACGATACAAAGTGGGGACTGAGAGGAGATCATTGCCTGTTTTGGGCTCTTCACTTTTTATTTAGCATGTGTATAAAGAACAGCCCTCTTGAATCTGGCAAAATGAGGAGTTCGGCTATGGATTTGAGGAGTCTGAAAAGGTGGTGGAGACTTGGTGTTGAGCAGTGGCCCCACGTGTTGTGTGCGCTTTCTGTCGGGGATCTGGGAAGCAGAGAGAGATGGGAGAGCTGCACAGAAGGAATTTGTTTAGATTTTGTTTAGACTTATCTGCTGGTTTTCAGAGCAGTCGCTACTTTCTGTTTTCTGTTTTGTTCTTTTCTAAGATAGCGTGGGTGTGGACTGGGAATATTTTAGGTCCTGTGGCTGTGTCTCAGCAATTTCAAACACGGTTAGAAGTGCATTTTTAAAATTCAAGGGGAAGTCCTTTAAGTCTGCACCTGGGGCAGAAATCAAGTTAATTTTCAAGTGTGGCATAGCTCCCTCTGCCTTTCCGCTGTCTATTTTGGAAACTTCTTATCGCTTGTGAAACACTCTGCAAAACACCCGTCTGTTTCAGATGGACAACACCGATACATTTCAATGAACTCCATGTTCTAGGATTGAGAGGGTTTCCTAGTTGTTATGGGAGTGTAATTGGGTAAATATTTTATTAGATACTCACATATTGTTTAATAAGATGGATAGATGATCATATACTTGCAACCTAGGGAGAAAAATTCAGAAGGGTTAATTAAGGATTAGTTGTAAAATTTGATGTCAGAAACAGTGTTAAGTTTCAGTGTAGATGCTCTTTAATTAAACTTAGTTTAGTTCATGCTGGAAGTGAATGCAAATGAAGGAAATTCAAGCTTAACGTAGCTACAGATGTGAGGGTGTACCAAGGTCATTAGTGCATATTAACTCATACTTTTAGAATTCATGCCTGCCTTTAATTCGGCTTGATTTTTGCCATCTGTCTCCGTGCAGGCAACACTCTGGAAGCCTGACTATTTTTGAGGTACTGCACAAATACCTTTTCTACCCACACTATTTCTTCACAACCTCCGAGATGAGGTTTTTTTACACTGGTGAGGACAGCAAGGCAAACCCCACACATCCACCCGCGTGGCTCTTCCTTGGTTGCTCTAACTCCCTAATCTGGAAGAAAACAAACCTGGGGTGTGATTAAACGCCACGCAGGGCTCACAGTAAGCTGAGGAAGCCACCCAGAGCATGTTGCAGGCCCTCCGCATCCCCTGAGTGTGCAGCCCCAACACATGCTGTTCTTGGCCAGCTGGAGCCCAGGGGCCATGGGACAGTGATGGTGGAAGAGCCTGGCACACCATTTCTGCCCTAAGCTCTCCTGCCAGGCTTTCGGCGACTGCAGGCTGTGCTGGCGGTGGAGTTTTTGTGGCTAGCTTTTTTCCATCGGTGGCTGCTTTTCTGAAGTGAAAACACTCAGGCTGGGCAAGAAGGTAATCCCGTCCTGCTTCTCCCCATCTGAGGTTGCCCCACAGGCTACTGCGTGTTTTAATGCTGTGTCACAATCTTGCAATTATTATAAAGTGTTTCTTAGATTAGCAGCCTAAAGAGCACCTTGCAGGCATGCCCACAATACCTGATCTGCACACCTTTTCCCCTTCCCAAATGCCTGGCTAACCATATGCTCCAAGGAACCTTCTCCCCTGGCAAGTCTTGCTCCTTCTGACCCCTCTCAGCTCCTGCCAGATAATAACAGGCCTTGTTCCTAAGCAGCCATCTCCTGGAGAGCTTTGGGTCTCTCTGGTCCTTGAGCATCTTTGAGCCCTGTGCATCCTTTGCTTTCTTTCTCTTGGGCTTCATTAAAACAAACTCTGGAATCGAAACAAAAAAAAAAAGACACCTAAAACCCCCTCCAAATGTCCAGGTCCATTTTGCTTCTCTGTAGTTACACTTTTTACTTCTCCCCAAACTGAATTGAGCTGTTGGTATTTTCAGTAGTTCTAATGAAATTTTTATAGCTGGTTACCAGGAGACTATTAGCTGCGTGTTTGTGTCAAAAAGTAGGTGGACTGGTTTAGAGCAGATGAGCTGCAAAAACTGCCCCCTGAAAAAACGCCTGAGGAGCAGCTGCTTTTGGTGTTGCTCACTGAAAAAGAACAGTTATTCAGTTCTGGCTTGGGGGGGAGGACCAAGGAAGTTGAGTTTATCTCAAGCAAGATGGGTTTGAAATGGAAATGTTGTTTGTGTTTGCAGTACCTCACCTGTGAAGCTCATAGGTGTGGAAAAAGGGTTTTGCTGTGGTATGGCCTGGGTGAGGCTGCTGCTGGGTGGAAGGGATTGGCTTGGTCATAATTTGCATAGGTGGTCTTTCTTCCTGGCCATGTCGTAGCTGCTGCTTGAGCGACGGCTGTTGTGTGGGATGGCTGTATTTCTCTTACTGCTGTACTGCACCCCGTCCTGGTCAAGTGTGGGAAGCTGAAAGTCTTGCCTGAACTTGTCTTTCAACAGACGAGTTCTTAGCTCGCTTCATGGGAAGGCGGAGCGATAGCAAGGGATTTCTTTGCTAGCATATCCTGATAATGTCACAGCTTGGGCGTGTTTCCCCAGGCATATGGCCACGATAGCAATCGGTAACTGGATTTTCAGTTCCTGCCCTTGAGGGCTGTAACCCTGTTCCCGGGTAGCAGAGGTTGAGGTCTCATGGTCTCAGGCGTGCAAGACGGTGAGCACATCATCCCCAAATCTCCTCCAGAGGCACTACCTGGGTGCCTTCACTGCTCTTGGCTTTCCTGGCTGCTGAGCCCCTCTTGTGCAGAAGGATAGTGTTTAAGTTACAAGTCAAATTTGGGCTGTGTATGTGTGTGCGCTACAGCTTTTGCTTGCATGGTTTCACAGCTTCTCAGCGTGATGCTGCCTTGCTCGTTTTGCATAACGAATGTGTATTTGTGGTTGGTTTTGGCTTGGTTATTTTTTTCTTTTTGCTTCTTGAAACTGTGCTTTATTTGTTGTGCACTTAAACCCTGCCCCAAAGATAGAAATCCAAGTTCTCCAGCATGCTTCTCTGTGGTGGTGCTCCTCATAAACGTTTGAGCATCTGCAGTTTGCAATGCGTTTGTTGGAAAGCATGGCTGTATAAATGGGGACCCGAGGCCTGCATTTGGTGCCTAGCCCAGGTTGGGTGCTCTTCTGGGAGTTTGCCAGGACTTCACTCCTCTTGATAATTTCTGACATCCATGAAATGGTGCTGAAAACTCAGCCCATGTGCAGGCTCGATCATGGGCCTGACCTCGTGCAAGGGTCTGGCAATAAGGGATGTGAGAAGTCTATTTTAAGATGTTTGGTTTCATAGCAGCTCTAACAGAAGCAAGGCAGGAATTGCTTCTGTCTGGCAGCTTTGATTTGCCTCTCTCACAGCACTTTGTGCCTCACTTAACAACACTTTTTTTTTTTTAACTTAGTGGAAAAAAACCGAGCAGAACCTTGCTTCAGCGCTGTCATTCAGAGAGTGCTTCTGCTGCGTGAAGGAAGTATGCTGTGACAAAATAAAGTGCAGCATTACAGTGTCGGGGGGTTTTTTTTGGTGTCTTATGATGTGTGTGTAAAGGAGAAGGCTGTTCTGCCAGGGGCTGGGCTCTTCAGTCCACCACGCAGACTTCAGCCACTTGAGTGATCAGTGAATGGTAGCAATGAAGCAGTCTTCTCTACAGACCATCGGTGGGGAGGATAAGATGCTTTGCCGATAGGTTGCGTGGAGAGCATTTGTTGGTGGGCTCCCACTGGTGACCTGGGGAACTGTGAGCTCTGCCTGTGGCCTGAGAGGCAGTAGCTGCTCCAGCTGTTGCCTCTTCTCCACCTTGTTCCCAGGCCACCTCCAGGTCCTTGCCTTAGTCATCTTCATCGACTGATCCTGGTCTGAAGCTCCTCAGCATATCATTCTTGGGTTAGTCTTTGTCTGGGCTTCGCATCCCACTCCCCTGCATCAGGTAGACCTGTCCCACCCATGCTCCTTCGTTCCTTACATCTTCTCCTCATCGGACTGACATGAGCAGTGGGTGCAGCTGTCTCTGGTGGTGGTGGCGAGCGTTTGTGCCCCTGCTTCCTGGCAGGACCTTCTGCGGCAATGTGTGTCAGTGCCCCCCCGGCCATGCTGGCACCCTGGTCTGAGCCACTGCTGCACCGCTTGGCCTGGAGGCACTCCGGCATGGTGCACTGCTCTGCAGTGGTTTAACAGTTTTCTACTTAACCATAATTAACCTGCCAGGCAGGGTTTTGGTCATTATGTTGTGGAAGAATTGTGGTGGCAAGACTTCTAATTTTGGGAGGAATCAGCATTAACAATTAAGCAATAAAAAAATACAATTGCTTTTACAAGAACACAGACAGCAGGATGTTTTCCTCTGCCAAAGCAGCCGTCAGGGCATTGGTTATGCTGCAGCTGGGTAAGGTGGGAAGGAGAGATAATTTCTCACCTGTAGAAAGAAGATATGAAGACATGAGTCTCTGCCGGCTGCTAGCGGGAGGGATGCTAAATGACAGCGGAGGCTTCCTGCCTCCTCTTGCCTCCCAGTCCCACTGTCTGTGATTACTGGAGCCTGGATGGTAGCGTATTAATTAATTCCCTTCAGGCAGATAAACTCACCTGGGCTGCTACTAGAGTTTTGGCATCCTCCACCATCTTTCCATACAGACCCTCTGTCTGAGGAGGGAAGAAGAATCATTGATAATTTTTACAACATTGTTGTGCGTGAGGGGGTAATTTTGGGTCCTTACTTAACCGTGGCATTTCCCAAAGTATCTTCTCTTCCAGTAACTCACTGCTGGTTTTCCTGGTGGTGCAAATGCTTGCCCTGTGGTGGTGAATTTGTCAAGCTCCAGAAGGCAAGGAGGCCTGATTGCTTTTGTGCTCATGGCTTGTAGGAGAAGTGTTGAGGATTCGAGCTCTGGGGAGGGATGCTGCCCATCCCAGCACAGGCTCTGTGCACATCTGGAAGGAGCTGGGCTGCCAGAGGTGCTCCTGAGCAGGCAGTCTCCCTGTCCTGCTGTGGTGAGGGGTGCGCGTCCCCTCCATCCTCTTATGTCCCGGAGATGGTGAGTACTCCTGAGCATCCTGCCCCGTTGGAGAGAGGGAGCCGGCGGAGAGCTGAGCAGCTCCCTGGGCCCTGGCCGGGCCGTGGTGCCTCTCCCAGCGCTGTGGCTGCCCCAGGCCCTGCCACGGCAGAAGCTGCGCGTCTCTGGTGGCGTCTCTGCCTTCACTGGGACAGGGAGGGGGGACCCAGAGGTGGAGGATTGCTGTGTGTTTTCAAAAGCGATGTCCCTGAAGAAGTGCTGCGTGGCTGGACAGCTGGTGTGCAAGGCTTACTGGACCGCCTGTGCTCCTCCGCATCCCTTTGCTCCCCTGTTTGCATCATTTCTCCGACTTAAACGCGCCCTTACCGCCGGCCACAGAGCCTGGCGTCGGCGCGGCCTGCGGCAAGGGGTCCTGCTGCTCAGCTGGGCTCGCTGGCTGGGGATTTCCTAGCCTGGCAGGTAAGTGTGCTGGGGCTGGGGCTCACCATTGCTCATCCCGCCCTGGGGTGCTGCCGTACAGCTGTCCCGTGGGCTTGCCTGCCCGCATTCCCTCGCCCGAGGGTGCCTGCTGTCCTGGCGGAGCGCTGGCGGGCTGAGGCGCAGCTGGGCCAAGGCAGCGCTGCTGGCCGGGAGAGGCGAAGGACGCTGTTTGTCAGTCTCGCAGCCAGCTCCTTCTGCTTTCTTCCCCTTTGACCTAACCCTCAAAACATCATTTTAGTTTCATTATTTCTCACCCGGCGAGAACCTGTACCAGCCGACGCTGGTGGGAGCCCAGCACTTGCGGTCAGACATTGCATTGCATACCTGTGTCTAGGGGCACCGAGCAGCACCCCTCTTCTTTTTTTCTATTTTCGTCCTTTCTTGCTTTTTACTTCTTTTTTTTTTTTCTCTCTTTCTCCGTTTCCTCATCACACAAACTTTGTAAAGCCTTGGCTTACCTTTTCCCCACTGCCTTCCCTGCCCCGCCGCAGCATGCTGCAGTGGGGTAGGATCCTCGGACGGTTCAAGGTGTCAATAATTTGGGATGGCGGCGTATTGGGACCTCTCCTTAAGCTGTGAGGCCTTGGGTTCCCTGCTGAGAGCAGAAAGCTGAGCTGCTCGCCTGGGAGGTGAAAGGTACGCCAGGCCATGCACAGACTGAGAACTTGCCCAGGGCAGGATAATTACGGGAGGTGGCATTTTTCGAGTGGACCCTGTGCTTTCACTTGTTGAACGGTCTTGTGATTAATATCTTATTTAAGAGGATTGTGGGACACGTGCAGCAGTTGTGCTGAGTTTCTTTTAGAAGTAGGGGAGAGGTTAGAAAAGTAAACTCTGTAAAGGCTCTTTTGTGTTTCCAGGAAGGGTTTTACTCAAGCACCAGTTACCTTTAAAGGTGTTGGCGGCTCGGTTGTTGGTCTTACCCAGGACACCTTTGCCGGTGGTGTGGGCACAGCAGCATCTGCAGGCTCTGGGTGTTTCTGTGTCACTGATGACTTGCTGTGTGGTCCCAGCTGGTGGTTTCTGGTCAGTCTGATGTGGCTGTCTAACATCTTCCCCTTAATTTCTTTTCTAGGCTAGAGAACTCGCTCAGAAGGGAGATGGGAGCATGAAGAATTGCGTGCAGAGCACGGATGAGCTCCCTGTGGTGGCATCTCAGACAGATCATACCTGGCAACCTGCTGCTGCCTGGAAGGATTTGACTGGAACCGCTGTGGACAGCAAAGGAACCTGGAGATGAAGGTGATGACTATGGCTCTGCACCTTCTTTTCCCTGCCCCTCTTTTCCCTTTCACATGCCTGCAGCAAGAGCATGGCTGCTATTGGCATGAAGAGGCCACATAGGTTCAGACACACTGCTGTTTGCACTGGGGCTGTCTCGTGTTGCCTGTGGAGTTGGGAGGACGGTAAAGAAAACGGGAAGGGTTCTCTGACGTTCCCCTTGCAGCTATAGTCTGCTTCTTGTTGGTGCCCTTGTGGATGTTGATACGTATTGATTATGCTCCAGAGATACATGTCTAAGATCCAGTGATTATTCTGACTTGCATAAAATTAATATCCAGTGATTATTCTGACTTGCATAAAATTAATATAGGATACATGCTGGGGGTGATTTCAGTTAGGCTTTTCCCCAGAAAGTGCCTGGGGATATTGCTGGTGGTGCTAGGTTAGAGTAATTAGCTGTCTGCTTTCACAGCTGACCTCTGCTGAACATGCCTGAAATGCTTTCGTTGTTGGTGCCACTACTTGTCCTTTCTGTCACTCTTCTCCGCTGGCATCCTGCCCCTTATCGTCCCACTGCAAGCTTTTAGCAGCTGCCTCCTGGGATGACGAGCTGGTCCAAAAGATCCATACCACATATTGGATATTCCTATAGCTCTGTGCTTCAGCTTTGCGCCTGATCAGTCCAATAGTTGTGTGAATGCTGCTACCCTTTGCCATACAATTAGTGTACACCATAAGGTTTTGATCATGCAAAGCTATTGCAGTGACTGGGAAAGGGGGTGATGCTGGGACCCCACTTTTTCTCTTGTGCATGGGAAGGCTGACTTGGTAGGGGGCATTTTTAGAGGTGACTGCAAATACAAGTATTGGGTTTATGCCTGTTTTCATGTGTGAAGAAGGTTTGGGAGGACCTCGTTGTATAGCTGCTTCTTTAAATCCTTAGCTTCCTGACAGAAAGAGTGCCAGGTGTTGCCTCTCCCTTTTTAAGTCTGCTGGAAACATGCTAATCTCCTCTCCTCCACTTAAAACCTGAATCTTTAATATGGAAAATGCACCATCCTTTCTTTCTTTCTGGCCAGGGAACATTTCTCCCTCCCAGTATTGTATTACCTTTAGCATTGCAAACTGAAACACTTGGAGTGGAGTGGTGGAGCTCCAGCAGTCTGCCTTCTTGGGGACTGCGGGAATTCCATCCCTGAAGAGGGCAGAGAGCAGCCAAAATTTGCACAGATGTTCAGACAGAGCGGTATGGGGCCTGGGGAGTGTTGGCAGAAGTGGCAAGGCACTGCTGGAGGCAGGTGAGTGGAAAAGAAAAAGCGTGGCACATTGTGTTGGGCATCTTTGGCAGATGCTCTTTTCATGGGGAAAGAAGGAACCTCAGCTGGAGACAGCTTGACTTCTGGTTAGGTGGGATTTGGGTATAGAATAGAGGATCAAAAAAGCAGCTCAGCCATGGAGCTCCAGCCTGTAAAACTACTTTTAGAAGGCTGGTTTTTAGTTTTGTTTTTCGTCTTTGTTCCTCTGTGGAAATCCTCTGCGCACTGGACAAAGACATGTCTCGGGGTGTGACCTCAGATGAGCTGGTGATACAGCATGGTCTTGTGTAGACATGGGAGTCGTCCTCTCTCAGGAGGTGTGGGAGCAGAGGGCAGCTCTGTGTGCAGGGAACAGATAACGCAGCAGTGACTGGTTACTGTTATTTTGACCTTGGTTGGATGCCAGTCTTCGGGACAGCTGAAATGTAAGGCCAAGCCAACCTCTCAAGCACAGATTCACTTTTAGTGCAGAGATATCGTTGCTCTTAACGTGCTTTGGTAACACGGAACTGAAGGGTTGCCTTCCATTTGTGCCAGGGCAAAATCTTTAGCCCCTTTTGAAAAGCTCAGAAGTCTTCCTGTGGAACAGCCGAACCCAATTCCCTGTTACTAAACACGGTTTCAGAGTAGGCAGCCTGGTTAGGCCTGCCTTGTAATGTGCGAAGGCTGCTGGGAGGGTTGAATATTTGAAAACCAGCAAAGTTATGTATTTGGCTTGTAATATCTTTATTTCTCGGCCTACCCAACCCTCTTGTCAGCAGTTACACTCTTTAATGTGTTGATATCTGAAATGGAAAAGGGGCTTTTCTCTTTTCCTCCTTTGGGCACATCTGAAATAGGGAAGTAAAACCAAAAATAGGCGCACGCACCCCCTTCATTCCCCAGTGCTCCATCTAGCTGTGTGGGAGCCTCTGACCACTGCTCCTTCACAACGTGGCTTGTGTCTGAGCACAGCCTGCCAGATGGAGAAGAGGAACTGGTGATGTGTTGGGTCTGGATGGTCGAAGGTGGAGGAGGGGGAAGTGCTTCAATGTGTTGCATCCAGCTTTAGCAATGATCCTCTAAGGTAAGTGCCAGGCCAGCGGAGCACGCTCGGCAAAACCTTGGACCACACCACAGAATCACAGAATGGTAGGGGTTGGAAGGGACCTCTGGAGATCATCTAGTCCAACCCTCTGACAGAGCAAACACACTAAAATGCAGTTCCCTTTAATGATAATAGGATGATGCATATGTAATCGTATTGTGTAAGATTAACACAGTAATTAATTCTGTATACTTGACGCTGAAGTGCTGTGCCAGCCCATCTGCTTTTTTTGCAGCTGTCTCGCCTGTGCCTTAGAGATGGCTCCACCAGCTCTATCAGTCTGGAGCAGCATTCTCTGTCAGGAGTTGACTGTTGGTGCTTGTGGCTCCGGGGCTGCTCTGGTGTCAGCCTGTTTCTGTACATTCAAGGCTTCTGCTGACTTACATGTATGAGGTCTGTGCTGCGGTACGCTGTGGCAGAAGGCGACTGTCTCAAACATCGCTTCACACCTGAAGCATCCTTTGGGACTCGTGCATCAGCTCTGAAACATATTGTGAGCAGAAGACATGAGCCCAGAACAGGCACTGTAAGCAGGGGGGATCTGGGAGAGATGGGAGAAAAGCTGACCAAAAATGCAGATAAGGAAAGAACTTCCAACAAGGAAGGCTTGTGGAGGGTGGGAGGAGGGCTGGAGATGGGTATATGGATCTCACCAAGGCAGGAGGGCAGCTGCCTGCCACTGTGCTGTGTGGAAAGGCGACAGAAATTAGGGAATCCTCTTGTGCGGTGCTGATGCTGGATGGGGTGTGAAGGGCCTTAGGGAGGATTTCCCAGGAGGAGAGTGCTGGAGATGCAGACGCAGCAGGAAGGCACCTGGTTCCTAACAAGCAGCAGGTATATACATCTCCAGCCTTCCTCCTCGCCTCCCCGCAGTGCTGTGCATCCTTGGTCTCTTAAAAATAGCTCCTTTACGTACTGCTGCAGTCAGAGGAGTGGTTTTGTCAAGCGCTAACCACCAGCACTGCTGTGCGAGTGTTTGATCAGGCGGTGCAGAGCACGGCGCTTTCATCTCTCCTGGCAGCAGCGTCGCCCTGCCGAAGTCAAAGGGTTCAGGGGAGCCGGCCCCGCTCAGCGAGCGCGTGGGAAATTTCCGCTCGGCTTCCCCGCTCTCACACAAATGGTTTTACACCTCTTTGGGCTGTAATCTGCCGAGATCTCTGAAAAGAGCACTTGTGTTTGGTCAGCTTGGAAAGACCTCCCAAAAAGGGCACGGGAGGTTAGCTGCAAGTGTGCTCATTTCTGAAGCGGTGATGCTCCATCCCATTTGAGATGGCTACAGATAAAGCCTTACGGAGATCCAGACAAGATAAGGCTTTATACACAACCCAAAGTGAGAGGAACCTAAAAATGGGGGCAGGCTTATCTTTTCTGCCCCTCTACTTTGGGAGAAAAAAAGACTGAAAATTACTGTTCCTAACAGACTTCAGAAAATAGTCATCAGACTGATGCATTTAACTAGTGATTTCTATGTTTAATAACTTCAGAAGGAGGAGGAAAAATTCAGAGAAGATGACTTGTACAAGTAATTTCCCTTGACGACATAAAACCCTGACCTATATTGTATATTGGACAGAGAGAGAGATGTTTTGATGGAAGCAGAAGAACTTTAGTTGAATTGGACTGAGTCTTGAAAATAAATAGAAACAAATGAAAAGACCACTGAAATGCAAATTAATAATCCCCAAATAGCGTGAGGGGGCTTTGCTTCTCTGTCATTTTTCTTTGCTTTGATATTGGAATGTTGAGCTCCTCCTTTGTGATAGGAGATGCTGTAACCAGCGTACCTCCAGGGCTTGGGGGTTCTCTGCCAGCTTTGCCTCAGGGGCTACTGGAATAATGGCCTAAGGATGGAGAAGAAATTGTGTTCCTCCTGTCAGGAAGACCCCAGGGTGGCCAGGACTGTGTACCTTCAGATGCCTGTGCAAGCTTAAAGCATGGTGTGGTAGCAGCTGAGCTCCCATGTGGAGGAGCTGGAGCAGGAGATCATGGAAAGGAGAGCGAGGTCCACCGCTGGTAAGGATCCCTGCGGCAAAAAGAGGGAGGAAAGTGGAGATGAAAGGTCACATTCCCAAATAATAAAACTTTAAAACTTGTCCCTTAAAAGCATACTGGAGCGAAAGTAGGTAGATTTGTTTAAATAAAATGAATGAGTAACTTTAACCTAAAGCTTGATCTGAGCCAGATCAAAAGTCAGCCTTGTTTAAAGTTCAGTGAACTTAAAGCCCAGTGCTTTTCCACTTTGAGCTTGGGTCAGATGTTGAGCAGCCAGAAGAAATGGCCTTGTCTTGGATGGATTGGGCATGTGCTAGAGGTGGGACGTGATCACCCTCGCAGTCTTTAGCTCCGTGCGGGATGTTACGGCGTGTGAGACTGCTGCTGTGTGGAAACATCCTTTCTTGCTTTAAAGCAGTTAGGTGTGGTGTCACACCCCCCCTGTGGCATCCTGTGAGTCCACCCCAGCAGCTGGCAGCCACCGCTGGGGTTGGCTTTGGCATTTGTACTTATCCATGCAGTCTGTCAAGGCATGGTATTGTAGGAGACGACTGTAAATAGTGTTTGCTGCACACCCTGCAGACGGTAAATAGTGGTGCTACACACCAAGATACACGCATCTTGGAGGCAAGTTTTGTGGTATTCTGCACCTTCTTCCTGATTTGTAAAGGTTTGTTTCAACCAAATGTCAAGTGTTCGGTGCTGCGGTGCGGTCTCCTTCCTTGGGGATGGGGAAGCCCCAGTGAAGCACTTTGGCCTTCTGTGTCTGGGCTGTTGAGATGTTACTAGGAAGAATTGTGTGAATTTGGGGATTAGGCTTCCTGAGTGAGAGTGGTGCAGCGT
The DNA here is from genome assembly GCA_013400135.1 of Rhinoptilus africanus. NCBI lineage: Eukaryota > Metazoa > Chordata > Aves > Charadriiformes > Glareolidae > Rhinoptilus > Rhinoptilus africanus. The sequence goes on from VXBO01005783.1 coordinate 18,315, forward strand.
AGATTTGATTAACATTGAGTTCGGTGATGTAGTTTGGGTCAGGAGTGCACTGTTGGAGCTGACCCGCTCATCACCCCCAAGCTTACTGTGTTTCCATCCATACTGAGAAGCAGTTTCTGATCAAATAGGGCTTGAGTCCGGTGAAACTGAGCAAAAAGAAGCTTTCCAAGAATGGTCTAATACCTAGTGGTTGCACCAGCTGCTTGGTTTACTGCATTTCTCAGCAGCAGGACACCAACAGAAGTCCTAAGGAACTTCCCCTCACACTCCCCTGATTTTACTGTTTTTTCCACATGTGCTTTTTTGAGCTTCCCTTTAGGATTTACTCCATGAAGAAGATGAAGTCAGGCTTGGCAGTGCTATGAAATGGCTGACCTGAGGGGACAAAGCCAACTGATATAGTAAAATGCTGGAAGAACTTCAATATTTAAACAGAACCAATTTGTGATGTTATAAAAAGAAAAATTGCAGTACAGATAAACCTGGCTTTCTTTCGGGGCATGAACTCTCTGAATTAATGCTGTTACGTGTGTGCTCATCTTGGGGCCCCTCTAGCTGCTGCGTGGTAGGAAATGGTTCCATTTTCAGCAGTTATGTTTAGAAAACAAGGTGAGGGCGAGGAGTGTTGTACTTAGTAATGGAAATTATCAGCGGTTGAGAACGGCCTCGTCCGAAGCCATCCATCCTAGGCACCACAGATGCCTGACTTCTGTGTTTGGGGGGAGTTCCCTTCACGAAAGAAGAAGTCTGGTGTCTTTGTGGCCAGGTGGCACTGAGCAGACGGGAAGAGAGCGGCGTGCTTGCGTGCAGGAGTCAAACTCTTGGCCGTAACGTCCTCCTCCCATACCTCATCCCTCCTCCCATATCTCAGCCAAAGCGCTGTCTGGCCCTGGGGGTCAAACAGGGATCTTTCATTGCTCTAGGGGGCTGACAGGGCTCTTTTAAACCATACAAGAGCTCTCCAAGACTGCTGAAACATGTGCTAAAAGCAGTATGAGAGCCAATACTGAAGGGAGGAGATGCAAAAATGTCTGGGGCCTCCTTTACTGCTGTAGGGAGTAACGTATGTTTTTGTTGGAATTATCTGCCTAGATCTCTTCCTTGATGCAGGAAGTTGCTACCTGGCTTTGATGAAAAACAGGTCTGTGCTGAGATTCGTTGGTTGTCTCGCTTTTTCTTCCCCCCCCCGCCCCCTTCCTCAGCGAGCCCTGCGCACGCTGCTGGTCCCAGCCGTCCTGCCGTGTGCCAGGCTCACCCGCTCGGCCCCTGCTGGCGTCCCGCTTTGAGCCACACAGGACTGATTTATCTTCCAATGCTTGGTAAAACTGCACTTTTAGAAGCCTCTGAATTTGTGAAAATACTTACTTTATAGCTAGCTATGGTATGTGGGATTCAAGGTCTCAGTGGTTTTGAGCCTTTCCAGGTGCAGGGATGAGGAGGAGCCAAGGACTGGGTACTTGACCCAAGCTGGCCAACAGGATTATTTCTTACCATGAACGTCACATTCAGTCACAGTCAATATAAATTAGAAAGGCTAATAAATTCTAATGGCTGCCATCTTTGTGCCAGTAAGGCAGTGCCACGAGGTTAACGTCCTTCATAGTGGAGGTGTAAACTCCCGTGTGCCTGAAAACTTCTGTAGCCTTAAATACCAGTGGGGAAAGAGTAGCTTGCTTCAAGGGGAGGCGTGTTGTTCAGATCTGTGGTGGATCCATCTAGCTGCCGTCTCCAAGCTCTGCTGCCAGGCTTATTTCTGAAGCACCGACCATAGGAAGCGAGTGATGTGTTTGGGGACAGGAGCTGGGTAGTGCTTTCCAGGCTTTTCACCAGGTTTTCTGATAGTGGAAAAAGCAGCCTGCAGTAGGCTGGAGTAGGAGATATTAGAGTGGAGAGACACTTGCCTTTTTGGCCTCTTTGAACCTCAGCAAACTAAATGTGTTTCACTTACACCAGCATGGTGTTTTCCTTCCAGCGCGCATAGATTTGTTGCACTTCAGACCACTTGATATCATGCCCATAACCACACTGATCCGTCACTGGGATGCTCTCAGGGTGTGCTAAGTGGGGAAGAAAAAGAAAATTCTTTGGATAGCTTGTACCCGGCATCACGGAGCTGCCAGACGCGTGGCACGCTCTGTGTGGCAGCTTACAGCTGGAGCTGGTGCTCGGCTGTGCCGGGTCCCCCATCCCACCGAAGGCTGGGCATTGCACGCCGTTCTGCTCCCACGAAGCATCGTCTCTGCTGGATCCTTAAGCAGAGGACGTAGTCTTGGGTTTGGGTAGGAGGAACCATTGAACCTGTTTTCCTTTCCTAAGGGTCTGGGGGCGATGCTGAGGGAGGAAAATAGTAAGGAGGTTTTAAATGACAGCTCTATCAGGAAAGTTTCATTAATGTTTTCTGTTTTTATAAATACATATTTGAAACTTTAAGGAGGAAGGCACGTCTTAAATTCTTTAAATGTCTTTAAATATATCTAAGCGCCCAGATTTGTGCCATATGTTTATATTGCCTGTGATTCATAAAATTGAATTTTATTCAGACAAGGTCACTGCCCTGGTAGAAATCTTGTGGTCTTATTGACGGTAGGCACACTTTAAGGGATGCTACAAGGGGATAGTTTTACCAGATGAATAAATCAGACTTGTGTTCAAAAAAGAGAGCAGCATTCGCTGTTGTTAAGGTCTGAAGTCCAGCCATGCTGTGAGCTCCCTGCACGGGGATGTGACTCGCTGATGTGCCTTGCCAAAACGCTATTTGATGCCTGCTACCGCAAGTATTTTGACTTCTGCGAACCTGGCTGCTGCTTCAACAGAGAGACACCTGTCCAAACCAGGACACCGGCACCTTGGGGTAGGTGGATTTCTGCGTCCCTGCTGCCTTGGCTGCTCTGCTGCAGCCTGACACTGAATTTGGACCAGGGCTTCCTCGACAGCTTGTGTCGAGTTATACTCGGCTTTCCTCTGGTCATCTCGGTCTCGGTTTTACCAGTGGAACCGGTGATGCGTGGTAGAAGCAGTATCAATTTAGTTATGGAGAGCAAAAGCAAGCATTTTTGGTTTGTGGAAAAACATCTGGTTATTGTAACATGGGGTTTTTCTGCCTCCTTTTCTGTCAGAGACAAAATAGTTAACTGTAAGTTTTATGTTTCCGTTTGTCTTCAACGTCTCAAATTCCTTGCATAGAAAAAGGAACTGTTTTGATTTTTGCCAGATAAGTACTTGAAGTGCTTGTTAAATAATTTTTCTTACCATTTCTCTAAAAGTTACTTGCTTTGATGGGCTCTGATGGGTGTCCATTCTAATATTCTCTTTATTGCCATCAGGACGTGCCTTTTTTCTTAGCACCTGGTGCTTTTTGGTGAACACTCTTGACATCTGTATGTCTCTCACATGAATCAGTATGGATTTCTTTGTGAAAACCAGTTTATTTTAACTGTAATGCAAGAAGCGTTTTGCTTAACGCAGAGGGGTTTGAATAGCGCTTTCTGAAGTCAATGGCCAGAATTCCCATTTTGCTTCTGTCCTCCAGTGAAGCTGGCATGGTGGAACGCTGCTCTTGTGTGCCAGCCCTGCCGTCCCCGAGAAGGATGAGCTCTGGGTATGAAAGAGGAGAAACCAATCTCAGTAGTGCTGCTGGACTGAAAACCAGCAATGGAAGATGCACAGTTCTGCAAGTTTATTTCAGTCTTAAGTTAAATTGAATTAGATCCTTTGCTGAGCAAGTTCTAAAGAGTTACTGGGTTGTCCTTGAGGAAATGGAAAGACATCATGCCCACCTCTAAAAGGCTGGTGTCAGAGAAATATTATCCTGAAGGGTAGCGTAGCTGAAGCTGGCACAAACTTATTTATTATCCTAGGGCCTTGGAATACCAATTACGTGTCTTGGTGTACAGTGGTATTTGCAGAGGCATTAAGTGTTGACCTGGCACATACTGCTAATTTAAAATAAAGAAGCGCTCCCCTCTCATTTTGAAAGATAAACACCACAGAGAAACACATGACTGGGGGGAAGGAGGAAATTATTTGTTTGATTTGAAGGCGCAATGTTCTATGTAGAGTAAATAGTCCTAAATGAATGATCATACCCTGGTTTTTAAAGTTGGGTGGGAGGAATTTTTGTTATGGTTTCAGCGTGGAAACGGTTATGATAAGCCACGACGCTGCTGTGTCTGGGTGCAGGAGGAGAAGCAGTGCTCTGGGGGAACTGGTGCCGTTTGTGTATAGCACAGTGCACTTTCTTTATCCTTCTGCAGTTTGAACATGAAGTTGGCAATACCAGCAGCAGTCTCCAAATATCTTGCTGAGTGAGGCTGCCAGGGACTCCATGGAATGGCTTCTGTGTGAAACTGCACTCTGAAGGCTCTGTGGTGGCTGTCTGACTGCATCCCAGCGGGAACACGCTGCCAGAGCCTGGGGCTGGCCTGGGGCGTGCCAGCACCCCACGCAAGTGGGGTCTCTTTCCTGTCCATTACTAGTAACAAGGAATATTCATCAGGCATCTGTCTGCAGGGTAGGAAGCAGGGTGTTGTAATGGAGAGGTGCTGGTTGCACCAGGCGAGAGCTTGGTCCTCTTCCAGAGCTCGTAAACACGCCATCCCTCTGGGCAAGTAACCCACCAAGCAAGAAACAAGTATATGGTGTTCTCCACCATGGCATGCCTTCGTAATTACTTTTTCCTGTCCTAAAAGTTAAATTGTCTTTCCATCTTCATGCACCTGCAAAGGACCCTGCTGTAGCCTGTTTCTCCCTTAGCCAGCAGAGTCAGGGACTGTTACTGCTGGCCCAGGGTGATGCTTAGAGCTTGTGGCTTTGCAGAAGGAGAAGACAGGCGTTTTGGTGTTAACCCCTTTCCTGACAGTGTTGGAGTGAAGGGTAGGGATGTGATACACTTGTTGGAACTGAAAGTCGTCCCTCTGAGGATGCCAGTCTCTGAGCAGGTGGGCGAAGGGAGGGAGGACCATCCCTGCTACCGTCACCAGCCATTAGAGCAGCGTGGCAGGGCTGCAGCAGGGCTTGGTGAATCCCTCCCTTCTTCTCTCGATACCTGGATGTTGAGGATGGTCCCTGCACCTGTGCGTTGGTGTCTGCTCCTGGTCTGGACCAGAGCACAACAGCAGAGTCTTGGGAAAGGTGCTTCTCAGCCCTGCGGGTACTGCTGGGCGTACTGCTGCCTGCTGCAGCCGTGACTGCTGGCCCGTCCTTGACTAGGTGGCTTACCTGGTTCAGATGCTCTGGAGTGGGTTTGTCATCGCCTATGTCATACTTGTTAATGTAAAGTGTTCTATTAGAGCTGAGCTCCGATAGCGCTGAACATGCACTTTGTTTAAGACTGTGCTCTGGTATGGGCTGGTCCTGGACGGGACGGGGTGGGGGCTGCAGATAGGAAGCCGTGCCAGCGCAGGTCACCTCTTGCCTTGGGTCTCGGTGGCTGTTAGTGACCATGCGGGTCTGCAGGTGCCCGGTGGAGTGTCTGCAGTGAGTGAAAGCAAAACTGCTGCTTTTTAATTAGGGCAGAAAGGGAGGCAGTGAGCTGATATGCAGAGCCAGCCTCCAAAACCAACAGGGGACGTCAGGAAAGGGGGGGAATAAAGGGCTGACACAGCCAGAAATTAAGGCTTCTGCCATTATTAAATCTCAGTGTTTATTGACAGTGCAAAACCAAAATGAAACACGTGCTTAAACTCTTTCCCCTGTGTCTGCTCCTCAAACCTCCCTCTCCTGTTCTCCTGGAGGAATTTTTTCAGCTGTGACAGCAGCATATTTTTTCTGGCACGTGCAGAGATTTTTTTTTTAAACCAGGCAGGACTAATGGAATGATTTATTTCATTAGCAAGTGACTTGTACAGCTGCTCCTCAACACATCATCTGATATGTAACCATGTTCCTCACTTAAAACACTTCTTTTCCTCATTCTCCATGTAAAAATTCCTCATTTACCACCTTTATTTTGTTCCGTTTGGTGGGGTTGGAAGCATGTACTGAAGTGTATGGCTCAACAGATGTTTATTTTCACAGCACAGTTATGTTTTGGAAAAAACCCAAGAATTGCTAGAAGTGAGTTGTTTTTGTTTACATATTTACAAAATTGAAATGCACACAGTTAAATTAACAGGCCAGGCTAAATAGTGTATCAGACAGATCTTCTGAAACGCAGCTCCGGAGGGACAGATCTTTAGCTTTAACAAATGTATTATCACCTTTCATCTGATGCATCGAGTACATGAAAACACAACTGCTTCATTTGCAAAATGGCACAATCAGAGTTTCTTTAAAACTATAAAGGCTCTTGGTAATTTTTTTTTTTTCTCCCAGGGCAGGAATAGGGAATTTTGAGAGCAAATGAGGATTTGAAGTTACTTCTGGAATCTCTTCCCTCCCACCCCACCCCTCCTTTTCAGTTTCCTTGGGTATGTTATTTTATTTTGGATGGTGGGATTCCTGCCCCGCACCTCCATGTCTTTCCCCTTTAGGTATCATCTTTTCACAGACTTACACGTGAACTCATTCTGCCTCTCCTGCCAGATACTGCGCTCTTCATAGGCGCTTGACAGAGGGTCCCGAGTGGAGGAAAGGGTTAGTACCGAGTAATGTACAAAAAGGGAATAAAAAGGTGTAGTTGAAGTATAAAATGTTTGTCTAGGGGAGCATAAAACCATTAAAAAAATACACCAGCAAAAGCTGGGAACAAAGCTTTACTGATTTGTATTTAGGCACGGCACAGTTGTGGGGACAGGTGGAAATGCATAAATGAAGGAAACCTGGAAAGAAACACAAATGCTCTAAGTATAAATGTGAAATTGTTATCATGATATGCAAAAAAAAAAAAGACCAAGGAACAACTTGCTAAATTAAAAAGCTTTTGTGCATACATTAGAGGCAAAACCACTTTAGGTGAGTGATGCTGATGTATGAACGGAGAGACCAGTGAGAGACACGTTAGAACAGGTGGATGTGATCCTGGCGTGTGCCCATCCCCAGGGGCTCCATCTCTCAAATCATCATTTAAATTAAATTAAAGGTGTTATTTGAAATGATTGCATTTCAGAGGGACTCTGGTGGGGTGCATTGCTTCAGACATAATAAAAATAACTAACACCTGTAGAATATGTAAGAATTAATGGAAAAGTCTCATCATCTGTTTGCTTAAGAGTCATGTTTCAAATCTATCTGCCTGTTTCCTCTTCTCTCACTTTGATAAGTTGATGAACCTGGAGAGGGGGAAACAGCATGCTTGAATTGTCAAGATGTTGGTGACATTGCTCACCAAGAGCGTCAGAAAAAAAGGGAAAAAAACCCCAAACCTAAGCTGTTGTGGGATGAGAAAGTTCCCGTTCTGGATAATTGACTGCCTAGCGGATAGGAAACAAAGTGGTCAGGTTTCACCACATCACACAAGTCCCACAGGGATTTGCTGCGAGATCTCCGCCGTTGAGCAGCGATAACGGATGGCTTTGTCTTCAGAGGGCTGCCGGGACCAGAGGAAATGCCGAGCAGCTGCAGAGGGATCCGACGATCCTGGGTGGCTGGGCAGTGCAACAGCGAAGGAAGCCTGTGCTAGCAGGGGTATAGTCATGTTTTATTCCTGCCCCTCCGCCCTGTGCTGGGGACTGCTCTCGGTGAGTCAGTGCTGCTTGCAAAATATCCTGCAGTCATTGCCTCCAGCCTCCAGCTCAGGGCTTAGAAACGGTCGAGAGGGGAAATAGAAGTGGGAGGAAGTTTTTTTGGAAGGAGAACAAAGAAACCCTGTTGTTATTTTGCTGCCGGACTACGTGGCCTGAGCGTGTGCAGCCGGAGTGTCCCGGTGTGCCTGCCTCGAGGGATGGCCACGGGCTGCTGGCAGTGCCGGGGAAGGTTGACCGAGATGGTCGGAGGTATGGAAAAGCTGCTGTGGAAGGAGGGATTGGAACAAGCGGGACTCAGCCTGTAAAAGCAACGAGTGGGGAAAGGAGGGTGTTAGGAGAGGCGGTGCGACTACGAAGGGCGTGCAGAAAATGAAGGGAGAAGGATTACTGTCGGTGCGATGGGGTTTGCCGGTGCGAAGCAGAGAGGAGGGGTTGGCTCTGCACGGTGCACAATTGCAGAATTCATTGCCTCGGGCTGTTTGGGAAATGTGAGTGGTTTCAAGAAGCAATTAAACAAACGTGCAGAGGATGGGCTTTGGTACAGCTGATGACACAGCTTTTCAGAAGCTGTGTGCATGAACTGGAAGAGAAATACATTCATATGTTTGTCCATACTTATGTGGTTTCTTTGTGTATCTGCTGTCGGTCGCTATAGGAGATGGGTAAGTGCCTGATAGACTTTTTCTTTAACAAAGTGAAGACGCTGTTGTTAGCAGTTTTAGGGAAAACCTGCTGTGGGTTGTGTAAACAGGGATTGCCCCATGTTCTCTGCCAGGGCAGTGCGGGCTGCAGCTCCCCAGGTGGGCAGCAGTGTCTGGGATGTGAGAGGTGGCCAGGATTTCGCACTCTTCTGCACTTGGTTAAGTGGTTAAGACCTGAGTCCAGTGAGATGCTTGGACAATAAATGTTAAGTATAAGAGTGTGGGCAGGATATAATTCCCCTGACCACCTTGGAGATGCTGCATCACTCGCTTGTTCTCTGCACAGGATTAATTTACCCCCAGAGGACTTGCTGCGTGGGCTTAGCCTGTCGGCCAGCCAGCAATACACCCCACAGCCACATCAGGCTCTAGGTTTTGAAGAAGGCAGCAGCTGTTTGTTTAATTATTTTTACAGGTTTGGGGGATGTTTTTTTGTCCTTCCTTTCACAGTGCTCATAGCTGACACCTTGTTTGTTGTGTAGGTGATAACGTTTCCTCTAGAAGGGCCCATTTGTACTAACCGCTGTGATACAGAAGTGTGCACTAGTGACTTCCTTACCGAGAGGTGTGGGAAGAGAGCCCCACTTGTGGGCTATCCTACCTTGCCTGGAAGAGCAGCTGCCTTCCTGCTCAGCAAGAGTTCTGTGGCAGAATGCTTGAGAGGGACCTTGTCTTAGGACACCACTTGTGCAAAAAAAATAAAATCGTATCATGTGAAGTAGTAGTTGTAATTAAACTGCACCGCAGTGAAGCCCTGATGAGCAAAAGGTACCTTGAATTGTTGTGGGCCTGCTAAAAAGTACTTGCTTGCAGAACCTACTTTGCCAACTTACAAATCAAAGCAAAATAACTGTTTGCGTTGCAGCAGCACGCACAGTCATCAAAGGTGGGGATCGTGTTGTGCTGAGGTGAGTTTTCCAGGTCCTTTGTGCAGTCCGTGTTGGAGGGGAGGTGTTGTGACTTGTTGCGCATCCTCTGCTGTGCAGTATCGGGAGGAGTGTCCCAGCAGGAACTTGCAATGAGCTGTAAGGTCTTTCGACCGCGATGAACATGCCACTCCTTTAGATTATCCTGGCCCTGGGAAACAAAAGCTGGCAGTATTGAGGTGTGCCTGCTATCACCTACACCTGGAAATCCCTCGGGAGAGGCTTCTGAAGTCAAAAACATGCCAGAGCCCTCCAGGGACCAGAGTGAAGAGCTCTGCTCTGTGGGGCAGCCAGGGCACCTCCCATGGTGTGGAGGCTCTGTCCTGCCTGCACAGAAGATCCTGGTTGAGTTTCCTGTAAGCCAAATCCTCATCTTGCATAAAGAAGAACGATATGAATAAAGTCATGTTGGGAGGCTGCAGGAAGCATGGCTGGAGAGAGGTGTCTCAGAGTTTTGTACTAAGCTGACGCTGGACAACCCTATTTCGGTGTTTCTCTCTCTTGATTTGGAAAACATTGCGGTCCAGGTGTGGTTTGCCCACGGAGCCTCTGACAGCGAGGAGGCTGACTCAGTGGTGCTTTCCTCTTTGCAAGTGGCTTTTGCAGTCTGCCGCCTTGGCGTCTCTCCATCCCCGGGGGCAGCAGGCAGACATGGAGTGGGAGGGACCGCCAGGGTCTCCAGCTGCGGAGGGGCTGGGGGAGAGGCAGGGGTGGTCTTGCAGAGCAAAGGTCTTCTCAAGCAAATGAAAAGTGAGATGGTCTGTCAAGGCAGGGGAGATTATTTCAATAAAAGCTAGAATTACTTGTGCTTCTTGAATCTTTTTTTTGTTGTTGAAGAACCAGAGGTAGAACAATGTTTGTCAGGTGCTCTGTAAGAAATCAAGTTGAATTCTTTAATAGAGTTAAAAGAAAATATAAGCAGACAGCATTAGGATGCTTTAATAATTTAGTATTTAATCCTGTGAAGGGTACTATTTGTAATTTAGCTTATGTGGCATTGTACTGACTCAGAGTTCCTGCAAAAGCGAGCTACTTCTTGAATTGTATAATACTGAAATCTCCCTTTCTCCTGCTGCATTTCCTTGGTAGGATGAAGCTGTAAAGTCTAAAGTACATTCGACTTTTTTGTGAGGACCTGTGGGTTAAGATATATGCTATAAAGGAACTTTTCATATGACTCATTTGCTCCAAAAAAGCCGGGAGTCTTCTCTGCTGCTGCATTTGAGGAAGAGCGCGTGAATCATCCAAGAATAAGCAGTAAGATATTTCCCTAGGAAAAGTTAGCTTTTTCTTTGATTTCCCCTGTTCCTTATGTTAAGCATCAGCATTGGGATTTTTCCTTCATAGTATTAGGGGTGAATCCGCTGCTCAGAGCCTTCTCCATGGAGAAGGCTGTCACCCTGGTGGGAGCATACAGCAGACAGCCTGCAAACCACTTCCTGCTTTAGCTGAGAGCGGATTTCAAGCCAAGAAGGAAGATGCCCATTTTGAGCAGGCATTTAAGCAGTTAGAAGGCTTATGTGGTGTCACTGTGTTTGCTGCTGGCCTTTCTGTGGCTGGGTAGTAGATTTTGTAGGACTGTGGGGCTTCTCTAAGGAAATACTTGCTCGTCCCCAGAACCATGAGCATCTTCCATAATCGGGTGTTTTTTCTTTCCCTCTTCTTTTTTTTGCAGGTGTTTCTTGGTCTCTTCAGTGCATCACAGAACTGTTGTGTTTTGGGATATCCTGCTTAAACCCTTGGAAGAAAATCTGCCAACAGCCAAAAATGACTTGAGTTGGAGAGCTGCTGCCTTATCCCCAGGTAGCGTGTTGGTAGCTCAGTAACTTTGCAATACCACACTTAGCGCAGATTGCTTTCAGCAGGTTGCTCAAGGAGGGAGTTGTCAGTGGGGTCTCTCTAGAATGGCCAGTGATCTGCATGTGCTTATCTCTTGAGGAGCACTGGGATACCTGCCGTCTCTCTACTGCTTCCATGGTCTTGGACACATCCTGGAGCAGCCACCCAGGGAAATGAGCAGTGCCTTCCTGGCTCCTGTGGTCCAGTGTGCTGCTCATGAGGTGTTTATGCCTCAGCATGTGTTTCATCAGCTCCTTGTGCTGCGTAGGTAGAGCTGCCTTTTTGGCACCCCTCCTGTAATTGCCCCCTTTTATAGCATGATGGGAGCTGGAGGTGTCTGCTAATATGAGGCAACACAAAAGAGGACAGGAGGTGCTGTACAACGGGATCTGCCTTTGCTTTCTCCAGGGGTAGCATCCCTACAGTAATGTTTATCAAGTTCATTTATGAACCCAAACGTGCCTCAAATGCTGCTGGGGATTAATTAGCACCCAGCAGCTGTTTAGTGAGGCTTCACATTGGGAGTGCACCCAGCCCGCTTCAGGCTTGCAGAAGTTTCCTGTGAAGTCACCAAGTGTGTCGGTACCAGGCTGGTGAAACTCTCCCTCTTCATGAACTCATAGCTTTGGGTTGGGTTTGTTTTTCACAACTATATGCCTCGTTATGTGCTTCGTTAGTGTTCATGCCTATGAGGGCCCCTTGCCCACACAGATACGTATATAAACACATGCCTGTGCACGCAGCCTTGACCGAGATGTGTTCCTCTCTCCCAGGACCACCTGCCTGCCCGGTGTTCAGTGTCCCCTTCGGATGCACTGTACACTATGGTTCACATCAATGTGTTGAAAAAATTCATGTGTGTTCTCGTGGTGATCCTGGTAGCTCTGACGGTTTGCCTGTGGAGAGAGACGAGAAGAAGCTACTATGTTCCTTTCAAGACTGAGAGTGATGGTTTGCAGGCTCACAGGACTTCAGAAAAATGGAACCCGCTTAAATCACAGGGCCTTTTCCATGAAGCAGCCAGTGAATTGGGCCAGATACCCAAAAATTGGTTTGGTAACCGCAACAAAGTAAAAGGCAGCACCTCTGGAACAGCTGAAAAGTCCAGGAAAGCAGCAGACTCTGTGAAGGTGTGGGATAAAGACAGTTCATCCAGAAACCTCATACCCAGGCTGCAGAAAGTCAGAAAAAACTACCTGTCCATGAACAAGTACAATGTGACTTACAACGGGAAGAGGAATGCTGTTAAACTCAGCCCAGAAAAGCTGCTCTGCCAGCTACGGGACAGGGTGAATGTGACCATGATAGAGGGATCGGATGGTCCTTTTGATACCTCTGAATGGCAGCAATACCTACCGGGGAAAAGCCTCAATGAAACAGTGGGCCACTTGGGTCGCTGTGCCGTTGTGTCCTCAGCAGGGTCTCTGAAATCATCTCATCTGGGACAAGAGATAGGTTGGTATCTTTCTATTAGCATAAAGTCAAATAACCTTGTTTTACAGAAGTAACCTACTGTCATGCGCTTACCAATAAACCTCTGGTGTGGTCACAAAGGTGTTCAAAATAAATTGAAATATTACCCTTAAACTTCTTCTAAAGGTAGTGAACATTACAGCCTGGGAGGAGATGGGAGTAATGGTCAGATATTCCCTTCCTCTGTACGCACGGCACAGTGTGGGCTGCCGTATGATGCCCTAGATCACACCGCCTGTGAGCCTTAGACCTTGGGCAGACCAAAACAGGCAAGCCCCAGGGGAGTGGAAGGGTTGAGGTGAGCTGAGAGGTATGGGCAGGTAGTTCTATTCCGGCTAGTCCTTTCAATTTTCTGGTGATGTGTTGGCATCACCAGAGGGTAGCACTAATACTAGGTACGAGAGAGAGATCTTTGTTACTCAAGTGTTTGTTTCTTAAGAGGGTTTGGGGTGGGTTGAGTAAGGCCAACCCGCTCATTGCACAGTCAACGGTCAGAAGATTTTTAATTCAGACAGACTTCTTCAGAGAAGAAGTAAAAGAAAATGCTAATGGGGGAAGAAAAAACCTACGCTGGACACAGCCCTGAGTAATTTGCTGTAGTTGACCCAATCTTGAGCGGAGGGGCTGGGCACAGACAATATTCAGAGGTACCCTCCAACATCAATAACTCAGTAACTCTTGCTCATGGGTTTCCAAAAGTGACAGCGTTTCGTTCTGAACCATAAGGCAGTGCCTGAGTTTGAGTGGTCCAGAAGACCATGGGAAAACTTGACAGGGCGTTATTTTATCTCTTCTTTAGACAAAGTTTGGTGCTGCTTTGCAAAGTCTTATCTGACCATATTTATCTGAGGTTAATGAATAAATGCTGAAGCGTTGTTCTCATACTGTGGATTATAAAGAAGCATGTTTTGATACCAAAGCATTTTGTGCCTTTAAGAAAGCAGCATGGAGGGGAAATGAGCTCTTCAGCCTTCAACCCAGGACTCTGTGCATGGCAGAAAACTCTCCCATGCCTGCAGTTCCCTCAGTTTTCTTCATTAATTGTTGTTTGAGGCTCAGTTAAGATTCACACTTTGCTAAACTGCAGAGGGAAGTTTTAAAGCCTAGGAGTTTTCTCTCCGATGGAAGTTGTTTGCAAACTTAGGTGTGTTTGCAAATTGTCTGTTGCATCATGTCCCTTTGGCCTGCACTGAGCCGCAGGTAGCCTTCATCCTCTGAAATGAGTAGATGGATAGCTTTTAATCCATTATTCATGAACAACTTGGGCAAAGCCTTCAGAATCATAGTACCTAGACGCTCATGAGAGGGTCAGGGTTTCGTTCTGGTACCGGCTCAGAAGGTCGCCCCTAAACTCCTCTGTGGTCCACAGGACAAGTGGGCAGTTGCTAGAATGAGGTTGAACAGTCTGAAGTGTGTTAAAATGCTATGAAAGAGCGGTGAAAAAGACAGTGGTGGTATGAACAAGGATAGCATTGCCTCCTGGTAGAAATTAGAGGGAGGAGCTGGTGTCATTGTTTCCACCTCTTTAGGAATGTTTGAGGTCAGATGGGTCAAGACTTGGGAAGCCAATTCCGACTTTTCCTTTGAGTACCTGCCTTGGCTTATTTAGGTGCCTCCTAAATAAGTTAGTTCAGTAGCTAAAAGTTTCCACAGAAATGACCTTCTGTTGAACACCCTCCCCTGACGCAGCTGGCTTGTGGCCAGGGGCGTCTCTCGTAGACTCCAGCGTACTGATAAAACTGCTCCCTCCTCAGTAAGGAGACCCTCTCAAGAGCTGAGGGATGGTGTTTACGGCATGTTGTAATGCAGTCCTGGATTCGGGATCAGAGCAGCCAAGAAGTGCAATGGGCTTGTGCTCTGGCTGTGGCACAGCTAAGAGGACGTCAGATGTGGAAAGCCATTTCATTGTTCCTATGGCCGGTTGCTGAGCCTGTCCCTGAAACTGAAGCACCAGTTTGTTCCAGATCACAAGGGATGGATGCTGGAAAGGTCACTGGGTAATGTGCCCGAGGCAAGTGCTGTTAACCCCTGCTGGTGTCCCTGGAATGCGTTCCTTGTGCTTGGGTTGCAGACTTTAACCTTTTTGCTCAAGCAGTCATCTCTGCTAGTGATTCCGCAGAGTTTTGGACACTTGCAGGGAGAATATCGAAGGATTCAGGAGTATTCACTGTATTTATGTACATTTTTTTTCCCGGTTTTTACCTGCCATATTTCCATGTAGGAAGAGCCGTGACTTTGCCGGAGAAATATGGCAAAAAGGCACCGCACCTGACAGGCTTAAAATTAGGCATTTGCCTAGATAAGCACAATGGATAGCTGAATTATTATTCCTTCAACGGCCAGGAAATATTTATTCTGTGTAATCACATTAAGATATCAAATGAGCAATTAGTCATTGTAAGGGAGGCAGAGCAGAACAGGAAGAAGCTTGTAAACAAGCAGCTCTTCTCTTACTGGGCTCTTGGTGTTATTGGAGGGCATGAATTGCCAGTGAAAAATCTGAAAAATCGGGAAATCCAAAGCGCAGCACAAGCACCTGGAGACAGCGTGCTTCAGAGAGCCAGCTACTCTGCCTCTGCGGTCATTAAACACCCTTTTTAAAATGCAAATTTAGGGTGTAGTGACGCTTGGTGTCTGGCTGAAGTTATATGGGGAAATTATAACCCTGTACTCCGTTGATGCGAGGTGAGATGTGGAGTTGACGGTCTGTAGCAGTAATGACAGAGCCGCTTCTCAGTGTGGACATGTCTTTTTTTCAGAAACATCACCTTTTCTGGGTTTTGTGTGTTGCTTTGCAAGGGCTCTAAACAAGATCCACATGTCTATGAGAACAAAATAGCAGGAAACTAGTCTTTGTTGCTAGCGAATACTGATCCTCCAGCATTGCTTGTAAGAACACCCCTGTTTTCAAGATAATAATCTCAAAAAGACTCGGTTCTGGACCGTGCCAGCCCTTCTACCCTGTCTGAGGACTCAACAATTCCCCACAGCTGCCATGAGCTGTGGAAGTGTCACCTCATCGTGAAGGCAAGAACTTGGTCCTGCTCCTCTAACTCAACCCCTCTGATGACATGAACGGTTTCCTATCCAAATCTAGACGGTAGAAACCAGGTGCCAGCGTGACAGGCACAAATGCCCTCTGTGCTGCAGCAGCAGCCTGGCTCTGTGTCATTCCGGCAGCATGGCCAGCTGTGCCGAGGCAGAGGAGCGTGCTGGAGGAACGCTGTGCTATCTTAAGAGATGATGCCAGCAGAGGAAAATGCAGTGAATCCCAAGGCGTGTAGCAAGCTGTGCCTGTTAAATGCACAGTGGTGGTTTTATTTCTGTAACGTGGGAGGTACTCTGGCAGGCTGAAATCAGCTTTGCTTCCCACTGTGGTGGTTATATGTTTTTCTCAGGCTGGTCAGCCTCCAGGCTGCTAGAGAGGACGCTGGCTCAACTGTTCCTTAGTTTGTGGCCAGCCACATGGTAAATGAATCCTCTGTCGGTCTATCTCCTGGTAAAGTGTTTGGAAGGAAGAAGAGGGAGAGGGAAGGAGATGCTGCACTCCTCTGTGCACAGCAAACGTTAGAGCTGCTCTTTCAGACGCCAGTGGTTTAAAAAAGTGGATTTTTAAAAGTGTGTTGGTCGTGAAGTTATACTAACAACTTCTTCCACAGAATCTAGTTGTTATGTGGAAAGCCAGGGACTAGCCAGATTGTGTTAGAAATGGAAGTGAATAACCTATTACACATCTCTTCTGTCACTCAAAAACCAGTTGTTAGCTCACGGGTTTTCCCTCTGTTTTGCTTTCAGACAGCCACGATGCCGTCTTGCGATTCAATGGAGCTCCTACCAAGGGGTTTCAAGAAGATGTGGGACAAAAGACAACAATTCGCCTTGTGAACTCCCAGGTAGGTCTGATGAAGGTGTGCCAAATGGGCCAAGCGTGGCAGAGCTGCGTGCCTGCCCTCTGCTGCCGTGTAACAAGGTTTGAAGTTTCTCAAAGCAGTAGCAGGAGCTTGGCCATTGTCTTCAGAGGCAAGACAATGGAACCAGCTTGTACCAGTTTCCCTAGTTTATTTTGTGCGTCTTCTGAAGTATGCCCTTGCTTCTTGTGCAAATGCTGTTTTCTGCTCTTTCTGCTTGCCTTCACCCCTTGCCGCCGTGCTCTGTTCTACTGCATCTCGATTCCCCCTGCCTTAAACCACCAGTCGGATGTGGGACAGTTTGTCCTTTCTGAACCAATCTGTTTTTAGCAGACATATCTGGCCGCTGACACCTTTCTTCCTCTGCCCTGTTTGGCCTCTCCATTTTTTTTCATCTTTCCCTTCTGTGTGCATTTTTCATGATGTCGGATAGGTGTTATCACTTAAGAAAACTTTCTCTGCAGGATGTGCCCATTGCCAAACTTACTGTGATATGGAGTAATTTACCAGCAAAGCCACGTACGTGACCTGTGTGACACCAGGGTTATCTGCACGGGGAGGAGGGTAACCGTGTGATGGTACAGCTGTGATACAGCAGTAATAACTCCCCGTGTGGATGCTCTTACTTTGGACCAAGTAGTTACAGCCGTGTCATTATAGTGCTTCTGTTCTCCGTGCAGATCAGCTTGCAGCCGTGGGTGACATTTTTCACTTCCCACCATCCCCTCTGAATGGAGACACCAGCTTAGAAAATTTCAATTACAGGGAGAGTGTAATTGTTGCAGTTTTCGAGGCTAAAGCTAACTCAAAATGCAGCGTTGATCTAGCTGCTAAACAGGGCAAAAGATGCTCTTGATGTGAATCGTCTCTCTGCTGAGAGAGGAGTCTTTCTGCTGGAGTTGCCAAGCCAAACAGCTCTTATTGCAGTCCCTGTTATCTTCAAGGATCACTAGACTGAGAGCCTGGTTTTCCTCTGTGTTTTCATTTGCACTTTTAATGGTTCGGTGCCATTCTAGTCATGGTAACATCATTTTAACCTTCTTGTTAGTGGGTTTGCCTGATTGCGTTTTGTTTTCAGCTGCTTGCAGCCATCAGATACTGTCTGGACAAGCTGTAATTTGTTCTTGTTCGGGGTTTGGCTTTTTTTACATTGTCAGTGGCTGCTGGGAACAGGGACAGAGTTGTGGCTTGGCTGCTCTTACTTTGGCTCTTGCTATTCATCAATCCTTGGCCTATTCCCAAAATGAAGGAAATGAGATCTCCTGAATCTAATCTGTCAGAACTAGTCTGTATTGAGTAGTAGCCCTTTGGCATGTGTGGCCAGTGGCCCGAAGTTGCTTACTAATTATTGGAAGATACTTTTCTGTAATTTCCTGACCAGTCTCTAGCACATATCTGGAGGTGGATGGTTTCAACAGTAGAGTGGGGTATCTTGTACATCTGTCTGCATAGGGAACGATTAATGGATTGAACCTGGGGGCCAGGGAGGGTGAAATTTGAATCCTCAGGTCTGAGGGTAGGCTTGTAGATCTACAAGCTTGGTAGTTGTTCTAAATAGAGAAGTTCTTTAAGTTGCCTTGCCTTAAGTTGCCTTGCTTAATTTCTTAGACCTTCACTGGTTCATCAGTACTGCTTCCTTTAATGGTATGTTTTGCTGCAGTCTTACACAAAGCGTCGATTTGCCCTGGGAAGGCAGTCATGTCTTGCAAAAGAAAGGGCAGAAGAGCGTGCGGGAGGAGTGCCAATGTCGTACTGTAGGACACAACTCCTATCTGCAGAGCTGATCGAGGACCGGAGTACCTCATTCCTCCCAGCCCTCGTTTACAGTTCTCCTTGGCTTTGCGCTATCATGGAGAGCGCTCTCTGCTTTGGCTGCGTTTGCTGTTATTGGCACTCATGAGTCTGCAGGGAGGAAAAGAAAGGAGATAGCACATTGGTGGGATGGAGTAAGATTGTGCTGGGAAAGGGGAGCATGCTTACGCTACAGGGCATTGACTGCGGTAGCAGGAGAGCAGGAACTCATTTTGATATGGTCGGTAAACATACCAGGAGAGTAGGGGCTCTATGAGCAAGATACTTGCTAAACAGTGAATTGCCAAAGAACAGGTTAACTAGGAAATCAATAGATCAGTTGACTAATTAGGATCAAAAAGCTGGGCAATACAGATGAGTCCTGTAGCAATTTAAATGAATTTAGCGACTTAGAAAGAATCAGTTGATATTAAACAGAAGTAGACACTTTTAAAGGTATCTGGGAAGCCGGATTCCCTCAGCAAACGGGTTAAGTGACTGGTAGGTAACTAGCGGTGCCGAGAGCCAGCTCTGTGGTGTGGGGAGGGAAACAGCAAACACTTTGTGGCTGTGGGGGCGCTCCCCACCTGGTTTCTTATCCCTTTGCTTTTGTGCCTGTCTCAGCTCTCTAGGGGTTTGTGTGCCTTTGCCAACTCACGTGGCTTTGCTTGGCTGACCTTTGCTTTCCCTGATGCTCAGTCTCTCCTGAAGCCTCCCTTCAGGTGTTTCACATCAGAAAAGTTCCTGAAAGATTTCTAGCTTTTAAATAGAAACCGTGAAATGAAAATAATTCCTGTCCCATTGAGGGGCTCTGTCTCACTCGTACCTGGTGAAGGGGCTGGCTGGTGCCAGCTGCCCTGTCCTCTCCTCTCCTCTGGTGTCCATGGAGCGGAGGCAGAAGTTCACACTTGCAGCGTTGCATGCTCCAGCCAACAAGTGGCCTAGATATTGTAGCTACTGTAAGGAAATGAAACAGGCAGTACACACAGTGAAGGCCAAAGCCTAATCCCGCAGAGTTAAGAACAGATGCGAGGAAACCCTTTTTGCTTTTGGAACAGTTTGCGTCTGGGCTGGCCAGCGCGTCCTTGTGCTCTGGTTGTGGGGACAGCCAGGAAGGCAGCCTGCTGCTGGGGTTAGCTGGGATACTCAAGGATAAATGGTCTAGCTCTTCATTAGATCCACGGAGAAAAAATAAGGACAAATGGGAGCTGACTTTTATGATGATGCTTTTCTTTACAAGCTGTTTACAAGCTGTGTCAGCACAGGTTACGCCTTTGGGTGGGGAGGGCAGGAGATCAGTCCCTGTCTCATTTGATTGTGACTGTTTGCTTTTTTGCTGCAGGAGCTGGGTTGGCCCTGGGTGTCACGAGCTCACGTCCAGGCTGTAGAGGGCAACTTCTCTGTTTAAACCACCTGGTTTTGTTTGAGAAAGCCTGTGGTGGAGCAGCCTCTTTGCACTGATCCTGTCTCTGGCCCGTGTTCTTTGCTCTTGGGGTGCTTTCCTTCTCACTGCTGCTCTTGCGAGATTCAAAGCTCCCTTGCCCGAGTTGCAGCACCCTGCTCCGGAGGGGCGAGGAGGAGATCAGTGCCAGCATCAGCTGAGGTGCCGGAGTCTCTTGTCCCTTGCACTGGTGCCCTCACAGCAAGTAGTCCCAGCGCTGAGCCTGGGCTGCCCGAGTTCCTGCTGCTCGGGAGAAACCACCCATGCACTGACTTTTCTTTAGGTTCAAGTGAAGGTTCTTGCTAAAGTCAACAGTGTGTTTGTATTAGGCTCTTGCTGGGCTGTGCTGGTGACTGGTGGCAGCAACTGATGTTCCCACCTGCTTCTGGCAGTTGTAGTGATGGTATCCATTGTAAAAGCTAAGTCACTCTGCAGGTCCTGTCCTGATTTTAGTATTGGAGATGGATAAAGAAAACCTTGTAAAGCATAGTGACAGCTTTTCTTGAGACTCTCCACTAAATCCCATGCTGCTAGATAGGACTGGAGGGGGCACGGGAAGGGCATCACTGGGGATGTGTCCTTGCCTACGTGTGGTGGGGCACGCTCAGTAACCAGCAGTGGGGTGGCCGTGGCTGTATCCAGGTATGGTTTACTGCTTGGCTCTCTGCTAATTCTGACAGCATACTGTATAATAGTGTATTTGTTGTTGTTATTCAAGCTTGTAACTGTTGAGGAGCAGCAGTTCCTGAGGGAAGCGCTGTATAACACTGGAATCTTAATTGTGTGGGATCCAGCACCGTATCATGCAGAAATTCATGAGGTAAGCCTGAGTTTTCTGTAAATAAAATCAGATTCATATGCTTTGAAGTGCATCTGTTAATCCACTTCCTCCTAATGTGGATGATCAGTCATTTTAAGGCAATTCTTGATTACCTCTTCATTATCATGGATATATCTGTAAGTACTTCTGAGACTATCCCATGCATGGGCGCTCCTAGGGACACACTCATCTGTTCCTGATCCCTGTGAAGGCCCCAGGCCAAGTGTAACGGTCACCACCTTTACTTTCCCATGGGCTGATGCCGCCGGGAGGAGGTCGCTGCTGTCTGCAGCAGTTGTCATCTCATCAGAGGATGATCTACTCTTTCTGACAGTTGCTGTAAGATTTGCTGACGGTCAGTGGTTGGATATCTCAAGCACCGATCAGACATGAGATATTCTTGATGCATTATGAACAGATTGGGTAACCCTCTGAAGATCTTAGCAAATGTCTCCTGTCTGTGCCAGCCAGACTTTCACTTGTGGGTGTTCCAATCCCTCTAGCATTCACTTTTCATTTTGAGCACAAAAGAGTGTTATTTGATAAGTGATGAGCTTTGGAGGCTGAGGATGAAAGCAGGTAGGGAGTGAATAGCCCATTCTTTACTTTTATTTTAAGCTCTGTCTGTAGCTGAGAGGTCTTTGTGTTCCTTTCTCTGGACTGCATTTCCTATTTTCTCAGTGATGTTTATTCTTGTGTCTAGTCCTACACCTCCAGTAGACACGAGGGTGTAAGTACAGCATTTTCAAGAGTCAGTAAAACCAGGATGGGATATTTTTAGCATAGGAAAAAAAAAATTTCAATGTGACTTGAAGAACACATAAGTCCTTCCTAAGTGTTTTTATCGAAAGGGAAAGTTTTAGGATGCAAGTCAGCTCAACCTGGTTTAGGAGGCTGTGATGGGGACACTCGCCTGCGGGATGGGATGCTTTGTACTCCAGCATGCAGATGGGTCGGGCTCCGTAACATTTAAGGCAGACTTCTCAACATCATCTGCTACTGAGGGGTGCAGAATGAAATTATACAAGATGGCTCGTTTTATTTCCTGCTACTTTGCTGCCAAAGAGAGGAGGTTTGTGTTTTTTCCTGCTCTGTTCACCGAGTCAAAGGGCAGACGAGGTGGTGGTGGGCAGAGAGAGAGTGTGTGTAGGTATAGCAGGACCTTTTCCCCCTGGCAGCAACAGGTTCACTCATCCGCGCTTCCCATTGGTTATGGGAAAGAGTGGGATAGAAATAATAAAAGAGTCTGACTTCTTGTTTCTGTTTTGCAGTGGTACAGAAAACCAGACTACAACTTTTTTGAAAGCTATAAATCTTATCGTAGTGTGCACCCAGAGCAGCCCTTCTATATCCTGAATCCAAAAATGCAGTGGCAACTCTGGGATATTCTGCAGGAGAATTCCTTGGAGCATATTCAGCCTAATCCACCGTCGTCAGGAATGCTCGGTAAGATAATTGCCCTCTAAACTTCTTGTTGGTTTTGCAGGAACTTTCCAGGATGCCTTTTTTCCAAGATAACTACAGATTTATGGCGCTTATCAGAGTTGCTTTTCAAGTGTTTGTCTTATGCCAAAATTTAAGCTTCCTGTCTTTAAAGCGGCAGCTCAGTTGTGTTAAAGTAAGAGGTTTGCAGCACCCCTCTGAAACAGCAATTACAAACATGGCCTGGTTCCATGTGGAAACAGGAGAGCAGATTGCACCATTGAGATGGTCTCTGGGATTTCTAGCTTCTAGTGCCAGAGCAGTTCCCACGGGGTGCAAGAGGAAGGATACGGCTCCTGCAGGCTCAGATCTTGTCAGGCAAATAAATCTGCTTACTGTAGATGAAATCGAAGTGCTTGCCTATTTTTAATATATATATATAAAAAATATTTTAAAATGGAAATATAGATATATGGAAAAAGATATTTAGCTAAAGACTTAATGGGGGCTTGGGGATGGTCAGGGTGAATAGTTGTCCTGAAAAGTTCGGTGATAGTTACCCTTACTCAGCATGCCAACGTTTGTCTTGTTCATCCACATGCTAAATCCAGCCTCTCAGCAAAGGGGCTCATTTTCCATTCTGCTGCTGCAAAGCTTTTCCTTCTTATTGGAGAGCAGATCTCATGATCAGCTGAACAAAAAGCAGTGAACTTCTCAGGAAGTTCACGAGTACTTGGAGTCACAGCATAGACGTATGGTTTTGTTTGCCGCGTGGATGCACTGTGGTGCTTTAGCCCCTCCTCTGCTCCCATCGCTGCTGGGGCACAGGCGCCCTTCAGCATCCGTATAAACAGAGTCAGTTCTTATTTTTGCCAATCCAGTGTCCAGTGCTCTTCCACAACCTTGCTCTTCCCCAGCACCTATTTCACCATTGCTGGGATATGTGCATAACAACTGCGTAACAGCACAGTCAATGACTTCATCAGCAAAGTTGGTGTTAGCTGGAATTAGGGGCTTGGAGGCAGGCACCAGGCCACGTCAGACAGCAAATTCCTCTGTGGCTTAACTTTGGGTCGAGTTACCTGCTTCGTTAAACAAGTCACCTCGCCAGACTCCGGGGCACAGACGAGTTCCAGTTTGCAGCTCTGGGTTTGCTGGAAGGCCTAAGCGTGAATGAAAATTATAATTTGAAAAGGTGGATGAAAACATGTTTAAAATGCACCTTAGTTAAACAAGTGGTTTCACGGATGGGTGGTTCTAATGTTTTGTAAACTGTGTTCCTCTGCTCACGCGTGATCTCTGATGTCTCAGATAATGCATGAATTTTCTGTGGCGTTATACATTGGTTCTATTTCCCTAGTAATAGCAAAAATACTTGCTGTTTCTTGCACTTGGAAGAAATGTAGACAGTAACTCAGTCTTACTTCTGATCTTGGCCAGCGAGTTGACGGGTCTGTGCCCAGCACTGGTGTGACTGTCCTCAAGCGGCTCATGTGCCTGTTTGATGGCACAGGAGGGCAGCACTGCTCTGCTGCGGGGGAGCTGGGGGAGCCTGGAGAGCAGAGGATGCTCAGGCTCCCTGAGCCATCTCCAGGCACCCTCGTTTTTCATATCCCCTGCGTTCACAAGAGGCAGGTGGCGAAAAGGTGAAGGTCTCATTGCTGCTTACCCCAAATGGGCTGTTTGGATCAGCTAATCACAGCGCAGGGTTGGTAGACGCCTGAGTTTCCACGAAGGTCACGGAGAATGATAACACTCTTAAAAATTGGCCTTTTGGCATGGTTGTCACTGTAAACAATCTGCTGTAATCAAGCTGATCGTGGACTTTGCAAGAGAAGCCTTGATGATGCCAAGAGAAGCTGGCCAGCCTTGTTTTCTCCCCTTCTTGTCTGAACGTTCAAAAAGAAACCCTTTCCCCTTGTGACTGGATGCTCCTTGCTGACCGCCTGTCTCGCGGGAATGTTGAACGGGTTCTCTGGTTTGACACGGGGATGTCTGCTTTCTTTCCCTCCCTAGGCATTGTGATCATGATGACGCTCTGTGATGAAGTGGACGTGTATGAATTTCTCCCGTCCAAACGGCAGACAGACATTTGCCACTATTACCAGAAGTTTCACGACCGTGCCTGCACTATGGGAGCTTACCACCCTCTCCTCTTCGAGAAGAACTTGGTGAAGCATATTAATCGGGGCACAGATGAGGACATCTATACTCACGGGAAAGTTACTTTGCCCGGCTTCCGAAACGTGCATTGCTAACAGATCAGTTTTTAGTGTGTTTAGGAATTTTTCCAGACTGTCAAAGCACTTTTTAAATCAGGGTTGTCCTATTTGTTAGGTCTAAGCACTGGTGTGTTTTTACAGCTCTTCCATGTTGCAACACTTGCTCTTAGGACTTTGTTGCCTAACTTTTCCCAACTGTAAGGTGGTGTTAATACATTGCGGTACGTCCACGCGGTATCTGCATGAGCCACTGCAATAAGTTTACTCCCGGTGGAGCCAGGCTCATGCAGTAGGTGGATATCTCTGTCTTCATCTCAACCGATCATGGTGTATGGGAGCCGCAGGAGATGCTTTCTAAGCAGAGATTGCACAAGTCAGGATCAAATGCTGAATATAGTTTGTTTTGCTTCAAAGGGGTTATGACAGCCAGGAACCCCATCCATTGAGAAACAAGAAAAATAATTTAAAACTTGTTCCCATAGTCCTAGGAACTCTTTGCAGCAGGGCTGATTTATGGAAACACTGTCAAAGCTGCGTACTGATAAGCTAAAGTCTTAGTCCAGATATATTTGATTTTGTAAACATTTTGTAAAATAACAATGGCCAGCTTCCTTTCAAATTGCAAGACTTCTGAAATCATTCATGTGGCATTTTTGGCAAAGGAAGAGGGAGGCCATTCACATTTCAGTGATTCTTGCAAGACTTTTTAATCTTTTTACTTTTGTTTAATGGCTTAAAATAAATTTTAGTGAACATTTAATTCTCCAGGACAGTGCTGTGCTTGGTACAGAAGAAGCCTTATTTTAAAGACATTTTGGGGAAGATGCCCCAAGGGACAAATGGGAGAACTCACTGGAAGTCGGTACCTCTTTTCCAGCTTTCTGCTGGTCTACCTTTGCAATTATTAGCAATTATTAGCAAATTACTTGCTGGCTCATCTCCAGTAATGGAAATGCCACATAGCTGCTGGACAGATGGGTTCCAGTTCTCTGCAAGCTGAGCGAGGTGATCTCTCCATTGCTCTGTGCTTTCTGAATAGGTGGGGAGGTGATGCGTTGCCGCTGTGCTGCGGGAGCGGTGGGGAGGGAGGGTGTGCTCTGCTTCTCATGCTGAAACACCGGTAGAATTGAGGAGGGCAGCTTCTCCCTGCTCGAGGGGACTCTCCTGTAGTGCCATGGTGGCAGCAGTAGCTCTGTGATCGCTGTAGGTCGCTGAGAACACATTCCCTGTCCTCTTCCGTACTCATGTGTTTCATGATGTCTGTAAAGAAAGCTATTTCTTCTCCTGTTCTGAATAAATCCTGTGAAGTCATTGGCCCGTTCTTGCTTAGTGAAACCAGTGTACATGTCGTTGCTCCGTGGCCCTGGGGACTTGCGCCAGCCCAGGCAGGGCTGGGAGGGAGCTGCTCATGGCACTTGCCCCGTCTTGGCGAGAGGACCAGTGTGGAGCTCTTCCTCTAGCTCTGGGGCTGGCTCCTTCTGCACACTCATCTGAGATGGATCGGATCTGTCTGTTGACAAATTGTATGTCATCCTGCCCCTCTACTCTGCCTTGGTGAAGCCGCACCTGGAGCTCTGTGCCCAGTTTTGGGNGATACCTGTGAAAAAATTCAGGTCCTTACGCTGCTGCTCAAGGGCACTAGGGCAAAAATGTGATGAAGCCCACTATTGTGTCTTGTTAAGCATTTCTTTTCACTTTTTCACTGTTTCTGCCTGCTCCTCACCCGGGGTCCCCCAAACCACCTCCTCCTCTGCAGTGCTCCTGCAAGAGGGCAAAGCATCAAACAGGATCCCCAGGGACTTTCAGAGCCCTCTGTTACTTATGGGCATGACATTTCCAACATGATGCTAAGAGTTTTAGCTAGATCCAACATGTGATTCATTTACAATCTAAACAGAGTTTTACAAGAATTATGACAGAGCTTAAAATAGGCCAGTGTTAACTCTCCTTTTTTTTCTCTTTTTGGCTGCATGGATCCAAATCTAATATAAATTGCAAGTGACGACAAGTCTGGTATTTAGAAGAGCCAAGTTTAAGTTAGTGGGCAGCAATAGCTAGACTGTAACAAAAGCCTTATCCCCCCTGCAGTCTGTAAGCATTTCCAGAGCGTGAACAGCTTTCTATCCATGTGGAAAGTGGGAAGAGAGCAACCTGGCCCTTCCCAGTTAACCACTGAAGGGCTAAGTACTGGTAAAGGTGCTCCATAATGATACGGGAAGGGTGTGGGGGAAGGCCAGCAAGTCTGGGGAGTAGGAGAATGAAGGGATTATTTTAGGTTTCGATGCAGGAAAGATCTCTCCTCTTAATTGTGCTATTATTTCTGTTTCTGAATATTGCTTACAAATATTCTTCCTTAGCTGTAACTTCATAACTTCTCCCTGCTGTATAAACTAATCTATAGCGCTTGCAGCTTAATTTCAGAGAGACAT
Source organism: Rhinoptilus africanus (assembly GCA_013400135.1). Taxonomy (NCBI): domain Eukaryota; kingdom Metazoa; phylum Chordata; class Aves; order Charadriiformes; family Glareolidae; genus Rhinoptilus; species Rhinoptilus africanus. Next base: position 44,909 of record VXBO01005783.1, read on the forward strand.
CACCCCTGAATTTTCTTGACTTCAAATTTAAGCTTTGCATTATCCAGTATTCCATCTATTTCTGCACCTCTGATGATTAATTCGCAAAAAGTATATTTTAGAATGACAGAGAATTGGTCAATAAACACTGTCAAGACATCTTCTTTCTGAGTGTGGGCTCTTGGGAGCCCATATTGGTCCTTGCTTGCCATTTTGAATACCTAGCTGATCCAGATTTAAAAAATAGCTTCTAAGACCTAGAATTCCAAAACGAGAGACAGTTTCTGGAGGAAATCTCAACCTCTGGTGAGACTTGTGATAGTCAAATATTATAATTTATTCAGACAAGGCAGTAGAAACTGATTTGTGAAGTTAAGATATTAGGAAAAGGGTTTTTTTTTTTCTCCATGCTATAAATATACCCAACTTACAAAGGAGCCTAGTCTTAAACGTATTAACGTGCAATACGGACCAAAGATTGTTCTTGGTCTGGCACTCCAGCTGGAAACCCTTCCTTCCTCTTTGCCTTTAGGTGTACTGGCGAGCCGGGGGCAGGGGTATGAGGAGGTTATCTGGTACGACTGGAGCCCAGAGGAGGTAAGTGCAGCCATCAGGGCTCGTGGTTGGACGTGGAGGTGTTTGGACAACAGAAAAGCAAATGACAGTGTGTTACTGGCAGAGGAATATCGGACTTTGTTGTCTTTGGAGAAGAGCTTTCATTGTCTGGGCTGACAAAACTGCCTGTGTGGTTTTTTTGTTTTGCTTGCACTAAAGGAAAAAAAAAAAAAATGAGAGAAAAGTCCCAGAAATGCAAATTATATGCACCTGAGTCAACACACCCTTCCTTACCTGCCCGAGAAGAATGGAGTGTTTGAGTGGGAGCTAGATCTGACAAGACACTAATATATCAATAGTGATGGTTAAAAAATACATGTTGGCACTCCCTGGAGAGAATCACGCACCACCCCAGCCACATACTCGTTTTGTTTTCTGGGCCTGCACCCAACTAAAGGGGTGGGTACAAGCAAGATGGCTTATACTTCTCTGTTGTGTGCCATGAAGTCTGACACTCTTGCCCGGCACTGTGGATATTTGTTTTCGCTTGTGAATTGTACCAGCCTGGCAGGGAAATGTGTTCATTTGGTTTGGGTGGTGATACAAGGCACAGTGCCAAAGCATCGGGCTTCATTTTGGAGCAGATAATTTGTTTGCGGCCATACGGATCTTAGGTCCTAGCAAACGCTCCAGAAACAATACGCCACAGGGGTGGAAGTGCCCTGGTGTGTTTATAGGGGAGATGAATGTGGGAAAGAGCTTGTGGGGTTGGGGACGTATTACTCGGCGTCCTGAGAAGGGAGCTGCCTGCAGTCGCCGTATTCATCATGGCATTACCTGGGGCTAATGACAGTGAGCTTCCTGGGAGATGCTGGGGGCAAGTTGGGAGGCAGCCAGCTTTGTGTCTCACTCCTGGCGAGAGGGAGCCACAGATCAGGGCTCCTTTTCCATAACAGAACTTGTAAGGAAGAGGATGGGCTTGCTTCTAGATTGTTTTTAAAATGCAGATGAAGGAAAACTGGTAAGTGGCCCTCTCTGCTCTGCAATCAAATAATAATTTGTTTTCTTTTTGAACTAAACACAACGAGCTGCTTAGCAGCCTTGTCTTGTGAAGGATATGGAAGATGGGTTCAATACACAAGACTGTGACCGGTCATCCCGATAACACAAGGGAGGGAGATCTAGTGTCTCCTGGAGCTGGTAATGCACAGCTCATTTCATGCACAGCCTGTCTGCTCTTCTGGAGCTGGGAATGGAGGTCTTCTTCCAGGGGGTTGTGCTGGAGGGTTGCAAACACAGCACCCTCATGCTGTCTCCACTGAAAAAGGAAGGAGACCTCGTAGGGGCCAGCATTCACACTCCATCTGTCATCCAAGCCCTGTGAAATGCCGTCCCTCTATAGATTGGTGGCCCCTGCTCCTACTTATCCTCCAGGATGTCAGCTTTGCGTTCAGGTAGGATCTCAGGCCACAGTCCAACCGCGGTTCCAGGGAAAGCTCTGGAATGCGCACGTTCATCCTTCCTTCACTTATTTGCTCTTCTGAGTGTGTGTGCTGGCAGGCCTTGGTCCAGGAGCCCAGCAGGAGAACAAACCTGCCCACCTCTGGTAGAGGGTGAGGTGGTGCAGTTGGATCTTTGTGTCTCCACGTATGAGTTTGTATCTGTTTGCTCACCTAAACTTACTGTGCCACTTCATATGTGATAAAGGGAGAATTTCCTATTAATTGCATCTTTTTGACAGTCAGGTCAGACGTGAAGCTCAGCACTCTGCCATTAACTCGTGTTCAAGGTACAATGAGCAAAACCATTTGGGGAGAAAATTTAAGCAAGGAGTACTTGAAAAAAAAAATGCTTCATTCAAGGTATGTTTTGGGAAAATACAGGAGTGTTTGCAAAGGCAGAATGGAAGGTGAACAGGGAAAAACTGCCCTCAGAAATGGTTTGGAAAATTGTGTGTCTACTGCAGTTTGTTCCAAATAACTCCCTGAAAGCCAGAGAAGGGGAGGAGCGGGAGGATTTGACTGAAAGTGGCTTGGTTTGGTGCGAGTAACTTCTGGCAGAAACTAGATCTCTTTAAACAGAAATGACAGAGAAGATGATGATAGTGAACTCGGTGTGCCGTCTCCGGGCCAGCTCTGAGCGTGCTGCTGGTTTTGAAGGTCACTGTGCATTGGAAGCTGTCCTTCTGGGAACAAAACCAGCTTGGAATGTCTTTATTTCCATTCATGCAAATGTCTTGCAGTGCTTTTCCTGCCTCGCCCTGGCGTCCTTTACAAAAACAATAGTGAGGGACTTCCATCAGCCAACGCTGCTTCAAACCTGCGACCAACCCCTTTTCAGTAGGTGGCGATGGCTGTTTTCCAAGTCACAGTTTTAGCACAGGGATGTGTCGTTTGCAGTTTCAAGGAATTCTAAAACCCCCTGTGGGTTTCTGAAGCCCCTGGGGTGGAAAGTTGTTTGCTGTAACAGACCAACAGGAGCTTTCAAAATCTCCATGTGGCTTGGCGATTCTGTAATCACTGCAGAAGTTATCTCCATGTCCTCTCTGAGAAGGTGAATTTGGGAGGATTCACGGGGTCACGGCTATCAGCACGTGACAGAGAAGATGATGTTCCCCGGTAGTGTGAAAGGGCGGGTTGAAGGAGGACGGACACGTAGGCTGTGCTGTACCGGCAGTCCTTCTGTCCCTAAGCGCTCCTGGTGGCCACCGTGGCTGTGCCTGCCCTGTGGCACAGGGGCACGCAGAGGGACCAGCTCCTGCCCCCTTCAGCACAGGGGACACAGAAGTGGTCAGTAGTGGTGTTAATCCTCATGCGTGTCCCACTCTACCAGTGGAGGAGAACCTCAAAAGGTCCTTGTAACCTGATCTGTCAAAATGTGGGCTATCTGAGTCCTTCTCTGATACTGAAAGACTAAAACGAAGTGCAGGGCTCTGAGTGGGGAAATCAGTACTAGCATTTGTAGCACTTATTTCCATTCCCCAAAGAAAATAAAAAAAGTAGGATGTATTTCATTAAAAACCGGATTGAGGCACATCCAGCAGCATAAAAATAGGAAAACTGAATTGCATGCTCAACGTGTGGTTTATATATTACAAAATCGGTGTTATTTATGGCGTCTTAAGTGTTACATGAACACTAATCTTAACAGGTATACGGAGGAGGAACTTTCTTAGCTTTCTCCTGCTCAGCTGAGCGTTCCACACCTATTCAGAAATGCTGAATAGTTGCATTACCACTTAAATTACTTCTCAGAAACAGAGCCAGATCTTGAACTGGGATAAATCAATGAAGTACCGTGCCTTCAAGGAAGCTGTAAATCATTTTCATGAACTGAGAATCCGTTTTCCCTCTCAGTTGCTTGGTTTTTCCTCAGTATCCTATCTGTCTCTCTTGCTTTACCAAAGGTATGTTGAAGGCCCACATTTCTTAAGAAAATGTGCATGAGGAGGCATTTGCACTTGAATTTAGGAAGAAGGCTGAGCAAGCAGTTAAAGCTGGTCCTCCTGTGTCTAAGACAAGCTGCAAAGCGATTTGTTGCCTGGGGAGTGGAGTTTTCTGGGTAATTCAGAAGGTGCTGCCTTGCCCCAGCTGCCAGTGCAAGGCTATTTGTACGGGCTGTGTGAACTGGGACTCAAGCTGATGAACTTAAGGGAAATGATGAAGAAACTTCTTTATTTGTTAGGACGGAGGTGCCCAAAGCAGTTTTAACAAGAACCAATATAATTTTGTTAAGCAAGATTGTCATGGCGGATAATTTGAGCCTGACCAGGCCAAATGTGACCAATAGTTTTGAGAAACTCTGTATTTTTAATGATTGAGTAACCGTTCTAATTTGCATAAATCAGATGTACGGTCTATTATCTGTATTTTTCCTGCTTCAAATTTTAGGCATCGTTTGCACAGGAAGATCGGTGAGTGACTCGGACAATGCGATAGCGATTTGGCATTTTTGTTTTTTGAATGGCTTGAGGTAACGCTACGGGCAAGTCGTGTATCCTGGCAGCAGGTCTGAGCTCTGCGTGTCCAGCGGGTCTCCAGCTGCGCAGGTCTACAGTGGCTCCAGAGACGCCAGGCGCCTAGAGGGGCTTTTTCTGCCCCATGATTTCATGAGTTTTGTAGTCTTATTCAGTAAATTCAATAAGCTCAGGCTCTGTACTTTGAGCCCTCTTTGAGCTCACCTCACACACGAGATGAACTGAGCTTGTGCCCGGGTCTGAGCTGTCCCTGTGGCCCAGGGGTAGACACAGTGCCTCTTGGTCTGAACCGATTTTGTTCTGCCAACAAGTGGAGGTGACACAGCAGTAGCTGGGAGTGGCTGCTTTGCCTAATCTGACTGGAGATACTGGTGAGGGATGCCAATGGAAAGCCACAAGAGGGATGCGTATTCATAAATGAAGTCATTATTGGGTTGACTTCTCCTTGACCCTACCGCAGTTCTGCGGGGCCACCAGTGCTGGGTGGGGTTGGCTGGGTGGGTCCTCCATGCAACTCATATTACACCAATGCCAACCTTTGGGTTTCTCTTCTCAGGAATATAAAACTCAAACGCATTAGTCAGTGCCAGACTAATAAAACCAAGTCCTAGCTGTGTCCTACAAGGAAGGAAGAAGGTCTCTCCAGATCTCAGTTCTCAAGATGTGTAAAAGAAATGAGAGGGCAGGAGGAATGAGTGTGGGTGGGTCTGGGGTATGGAAGAACCCCTGCAGCTGGGAGTTGGGCTTTGGTGGGGCTTTGGTGCTTCAGGTTTCATGGTGAAAGGTTCATCCAGCTCTGCACTCCGGTCCCTTTCCTGCTAACAGTCTCCTGCCTGTATGCACCAAACCAGTGGCCTGAAGGAATTCTCATTTACTCTGTTTTAATTTCACAGTTTTGTTTAATAATAAAATATAACAATGGTGCTATAATACAGCATTGTCGTATGTGGCAGAGAATGGAAAATAATAGCAAACGAGTAGCCTTGGTGGTATGTGTGAACAAGGAAGTGGAATGTCAAGAAATCAGCTATTTCCACTGCTGTTTGCCATAAAATGGACAATACAGGAAACAGCTTTCAGCTCAATTCATTTTCAGTTCTCTTATATAGCTATTAATATTAAAAAGAAAGTCGTGTTGCTCCCTGTGACCCAAAGTGTGTGAGTGGCTGCACTGCGTTGCAGGGTCCCCTGCACAGCGGAGGGGCCAGGTTTCATCCCACTGCACCTTTCCCTGCCCGGGAAGGTCTCTGGGGAGTTGGAAAGGGATGGTGAAGGTTGTGAGTGTGTTTCTCCTTTATGAAACCCATGTGTATGTAGCGGTCTAACCCTGTCATCGTTCACTATCCATCCTATCTTGTGAGCAGATGGTTTCTGTGTGATATTTCCATAGCCTCAGCATTATGTGGATGCTTTATTCAATAATCTTCCACCGTAAGCAATAAAGCATCTTTGGACAAGCTGATACACAAATAATTAGCAGCTGAGCTGATACCATCACCTGAAGTCACGCTTTGTTTTTGTGAAGCGTAATTTGCCGGCATACCCTTCTGTTAGCCCAGGTCTGAAATTCCCCGCTGTGCCCAACTGTAACTGTGAGTGGGTGGTCACAAGGGAGTTGCTCAGAGAAAAGACAATAAATAAATACAGGAAAATTCTAAAAGTGGGCCCAGAAAAGGTCAGCCTCATGGTTTGCTGAAGCAGATGAAGCTGGGGTTGTAATGTGGCAAGGATCACTGAAGGAGGGGAGGGGGGTACAACTGTAAATGGATTTTAAAGTGCTGAGAAAGAGGTACCAGTACAGTGTACGTGGGAGCATATGCACCACGCTGCTTTCAGCATAAGGAAACTGTGCGAGGGCAGATTTTTTGCATCTCTGGTACCAACGCCAAGCGTTTCATTACAAAAGCCCCATACTGAAGGACAATCATTAGGTTAATGACTCCAAACTCCCCAAAGCTGTCGGGAACACCTGAGTATCTTGCTTGCTGTTTTCAGTTGTGATGAAGTTGCATTTCAAAGCTCATCTGTGGATCAGCAAATACTAGAAACACTTTATATTTTCCTTCCGGGAGGGTGCTGAGGCTGCAGGGACCTCTCAGTAGACAGTTGTGAATTGCAGTGCTTGTGGAAGCACAAGGAGCTGGTGACATCGGTCGGGCTCCTGGGCACAAGAGAGACTCTTCAGGAGTCGTTTAGAGTTTCCTTGGTCAAAGTCTGCTCTGGAGAGATCCCCCTCCACCACTTGCCTAACTTCCTTCAAGTTAAAAATTTGCTCTATATTTATTTGCTAATGTAACTTTTGCTTTGCTGATTGAAGATAGTGATCTGGCGGAACCGATTGCGGCAGTTTCCAACAATGCAGCCGGTAAAAGCATGTCTTCCTTTGAAGTCGAAGCTGTTTACTCCACCAAGGGCAGCTCTTGGCGCTGGTTCATTTGTCAAACACTAAAAAAATACTCAGTGATCATCAGGGAAAGTAACTGGGAAGTGGCATATTCAGCGAGAATGGGAAGAACTGTGAAATGAGTTTCAGGAAATTTTGTGGGTTTTTATAAAGTATATATATATTATAGACAGTTGGTAGTCATGAGTGTGCTGAGTCAGTGCAGTTTTGCTGCAGTCTTAATATTTTAAGGTCTTCTACTGAAGGAAATATACAGGCACCCATCAGCAATGCTGTAGTGCTACAGAACCCCTTTCCACTTGCAAACCCGAGTGAGCCCTTGCCTGGTGCCAAATCTGGAGCGGTTCCCCCCGTGAAACTGGTGTGAGCACCCAGTGCTCCACGAAGGGCCTGCGAGAAGTGATTCTGTGCCGATGTGCCGGGTTGCTTCTCCCTTAGCCAGATTTGTGCGCTTCAGTGCGATTTAAGAAGTCTGTTTATGTACTGTTGGGTCTCTGCTGGCTTTTATCGCCATATGAGACGTGTATGTGTGTATATATATATATGTATACCCATACACTTGCAGCAGGGGAAGAAGCAAAAACCTGCAGAGCGAAGCAGTAGTGTTTTAAGCAAGAGTGGCAGTGAAGGGCATTCCTGGCTCCGGGGATAACTTTTGGGGTCTGAAGGGCTTTGCTATTCTGTGTGCTTCCTGCAGCACAAATTTTCCCATAATAGTGCAATACGTGGCCAGATTGCACTTCTGTATTCTGCTTGTGATACTTGTTAGTCTGGTGTATGTTTATATCTTAATTTTGAAGTCTGGGAAAGGTCATTATTCTGCCTTGGTAACAGATAACTGCCTATGTCCTACATTCGGACCCACAAGCCGGCAGGCTGTCATGGGCTGAGATTCTCTGGTTTTGGTGTCAGTGCATCAGAATTTCTGGTTTTGCCACGTGTAGCCTCCTTTTCCTGTCTTTTGGGAGAGGATGGAAGCCACCAGGTGCTTTTCTCATAGATGTATTGGAGATTCAGTATTTATAACAGAACAGCAATATCCGTTACGAGGATGGAGCACGGGTTGGAATTTGGGTAGTGGAAATATTTGAACGTGCTTCAAAATGTGAGCAGGTGTAATCAGTGGGGATCTTCACACTAAAACGAAAGGACACGTGTAAATGAAAATGAGTTTCTTTCATTCATCTCCTATTTAACAAATTTTGGCTGCCTTAATTGAGTTTCCAAGGTCAGTGCTTCCAGTCTATTCAGGTTGTTGTAGGTTGGCTGGTGATCTCACTGCCACTTCGAAGATCTTTGTCTGTTTGGTTTTGTAGTATTTGAAGTAATTAAAGCCGCTGGTGTGGTCTAAAACTAGCTTTCTAGTGTCTGTTACCACAGTTTCTCTCTCCAGATTGGTAATTTGATGCTTTTAGATATCTGGCTGGAAGAAAAGAACTCCAAAAAAATATCTAAATATATCAAATGGGATAACACCACAGCCTTCCCCCTCAACTGCAAGTAGATGCTTCCCATAGAGAAAAATAGTACTTAAAAAAATATTTTTAAATTAAAACAGCCTTTGGTATGCGTTATAAAAACTTGCACAATTGCAACTTTCTCATTACAGAGCTAAGGAATCAAGCATTTAAAATGAAGAATCACTTCAATTGTTTGAGAGCCTTGAAAAACCTGGGGTTTTTTCCAAAGTAATTTTGCATCACTTCAGAACGGCAGTTGCACTAGTTTGGGGAATTTGCCTATTCCCAGTTTGTTAGTTTTAGTTAAAATACTGAAATGATTGCATTTCCAAATACCTCAATGTACGTGGGGTCGGCCAAGGGGTGGTGTTGCACTGGGATGAGCTGGACCCCAGACGGTGAGAAGAAATGACACCGAATGGGTTCCTTTATGTTCTCTCGTGGGTTTACGTGTGAGAAGGGGGTGCAGCTGGGAAGGTGCTGCCCCCCAGCCCCTTCTCCCCGCTGCCTCGGGGCAGGGAGACGGGGGCTGCTGGGTTCGCTGGGAACAGTGGTCCTGGCTGTGAGGGGGGTCTCGGGGCGGGGGTTCCACACTTCCTTGCTAAGAGTGTTTGGGAGATACACTGTTGTACAGGGTCAGGAGTCTTATGTTCCTCCCTATTTGTAATAAACTGGGAGAAAATTTACACCATTTTAGTATTCTTCTCAGACATTTAAATATGTTCCTGTGACTCTCCCCCTCTTGCATGTTTTTTTCCTAATTATAATTTTCTGACATACTTTCCTCCTGGAAGCAAAAGTTATTAATGTTTATCCTCCCGAGACTGAATGCCTCTGTTCGTCTTCAAATCACTCTGCCAATTACAAATTGATTTATCCAGCGTTGTTCTCTGCTGCTATGAGCAGTAATGAGAAACACACCAGTCTCTGACTGAAACTGGCTGAAGGGAAGCGGTGTCTGTGTGTGTATCTTTGGGGTACAGCCTCCTGAGAGGTATATTGAGTGGTCGGGAAGGCAATGACTGATTTACCCCAAGGAGCTCTGCAGTGTGGGAGTGGGACAAACCCCCAGGGAGCGGGGGAACTCCCCCGGGGTTTGGTGCCTGTGTGTCTTCTCCCCGTCACCTTCCCTCCCAACCCTCGGGACCCCAGCTTTTAAACTGGCCTCGGCTTCCTCCCTGCTAACCTATTCGGGAGAAGATACGGATTGCGAAAGGCATCTAGTGCTCTGACTTGCAAATCAACCACAAGCTCACAAAAGAAATGGCTTGTTATCTGGGTAACTTGAGATCACTCTTCCCGGTTTTGAAAAAAAATGCAAATACTTAGCCGTTCATGTTGCTGACAAAAGAAAATGCTGTTAAAAGTATTCTTAAAAGATATAGGTGGAAGAAATGAAGGCTAAAAAGCTTTAGCTGTTTTCACCACAATGAAATCTGCGGTGCATGTAGCCCAAACCTTGGCCTGGCTGGCATGAACACCTGTTGGAGCAACGGAGCCAGTTGTCCTGAAAAAACCTGTGGGGAAATCACGCGCCTGAAACACGGGGAAATGGCATTTGCTTTGGGATTGTCTGCCAAGACAGACAATCTCATGAGTCGGTAAGTCAATATCTGAAGGTCATCGGCACACGAACCTGCGGTGAAGGTGGGGTTATCAGTGAAAAGACAGAAGCTAAAATCCTTTTGGGGTCACCTGAACTGCAGCGAGGATGCTCCCACAGTGTGGCTGCACGTTGCCCAAAGACAGAACTGATGTCTGACCTAGGGAGCTGCTCGTTAAATGCTAATTGTTTAGGAAGCTGTAGTGTTACTTGCCTGGATCTCATTTACTCTGTAAGTAATCCTCTGCCTTGACAGATGAGTCAGACCTGAACTCCTAATTGATGCGTTTGGGTCCCTTCATCGGGTTGCACCCATTCAAGAGAAGCACAACCTTGCCGAGCGTGTTAGTTTCTGTAACTGCTTCTCTCTTCTGGTCTGTTCTGGCAAGTCCGATGGATTTCCTCTGTCCCTCATGTCTTAATTACTTCATTCTTATCTGGAAGCAAATTCAGAGAAGTACAACTAAAATAAACATCCCCTCTCTTTCCTTGGAAATGCTGATCCCTGTTTGTTAGACAGGTCTATGACCTTCCAGGTTAATTAGATAGCCATTTCTGCAGTGTGAGGGTAAGTGTCTCCTCTTGATTGGTATCAGATGGAAAGTTCAGTAGATGGAGGCATTTCCCAGTGAGAGGGGCTCAGAAATCCTTCGCGTGGTGAGCAGCCTTGATACAGACGTCTCCATCAGCAGCTGAGTGGGGCAGGTTACCATGGTGCCAAGTCTTGGCCAGCGATGAGCGAGGACCAAATACGCTCTCCAGGAGCAGTGAATTTTAAAAAAACCAAAACCAACCAGACTCATCTATTTAAGCAAGTGATATTAAAAAAACAATATGTAGAAATTAGATTGAATGGGGCTCTTACTGTTGCTTTGATAATCAATCTTCCTTTGTTCCATAAACATTTTTATTCTATCATCTTCTGCGCTTTTTTTGCAAAGGGAAATTGTCTTATGATAAAGCACTGGGCTATGTTAGATACTCCCAATAATAAAGAAGTCTTGGACTCTTAGTCCTCCTAACTGCATGCTCTCAAACGTTCTTTCATTTTCCCTAGACCTTTTATGTATTATGATAACTCTTTTGAGATGTATCTTATGTACATTCAATAGAATAACCATCTAATTGTAAAATAGGGGGGGGTTGTACTGCATTTGGACAGATCCAGCTATGAAATGTGATGATGAGAAGGCTAATGTGAGCTTATTTGCCCTCTTTTTTCATGCTTTGCAGTAAAAGAAGCATGGCTTTTATTTGGTGTAGTGAGAGATGAGAGACTTCAACTTGATCAAACAGAAAGACTTTTCCACTAAAAATTAGCTGCCCGGAAAGAAGCGGTAGAAAATGATGTGGATAACAAGAATATATTAAGACTTGAATAATTTTACGCCAAACCTTTTTATTCCCTCTTGCTACAGGAGGAACAGCAATGCCTGGTAAACAGAAGAAAGTTCCTGTAGGGTGTCTTACGTGGTGATGGCTCGCTATTTTCTACCTCGGTAAGTGTTGATCAGACGAGGCTGTATTTTCCGTTAAGATTTTGTATTGTAGATTAACCTTATGGGTTTAATGTGGTATTTATAACTGAATGTGTTCCCGTGTTTGGATGGAACAGGTTTTATCTGAGTTTACCAGAGTAGACTCCAGCTAGTAGAGTGGCTTTGGCTTGTCATTGCTTTAAGACTGTAGTTAGACAGATTTTTAAAGAGAGTGGATCTTAGTGGGTTGAAGGAAAGCAACAGCTTCTGTTATACTGGTTAATCAAATGCTTGTTAAAATCCAGGGAGCCTCTCCAGTAGCAGCGGAGTGCTAGTTTTATTTCAGTTATTCCTGAGATTGTTAACAAGGGTCGAGAAAATGGAGCCCTTCAGCAGACATCACCGTATTGTCCCCAAGCTCCAAATAGGCGTTGATGAAATGTAACCTGTCTGACACTTCTTTCTCAGTGCTTTTCTTGGTCATCCATAGACAGTTGCCTACAGCCACCATTAGTTTGCCCTCAAGCACAGCTTATTTGGAGGTGATGTAAACAGCTAAGCCCTTGCTCTCAATGGTCACATGAGGAGAAATGCTTTAAGGTTTTATATTTTTTTTTCCTTCCTACTTTTGAACCTAGGGTAGGTTTTCATGGGTGTCTGAAGTCCTGCTGTAAGAGTTTGCAGCGGTTTAGAGTCTAATTAAACTGTTCCCTAACTGCATCCTGAGGTGTTTGGACACAGCTTTAACAGTAGCCCAAATTAGTTAAATAGTACTGGAGATGATTTTACCAGCTCAGAAATGGGCTTACATACTAAATCATAAAACTTCTTATAAGACATGACCATCCTACCGGGAGGAATAACTCAAACCTCAGTTTTAGAAAAAAAGTAAAGATCTCGTCTTTATTTTCACTAAAAATAAACCTGTTGTTGCACTACACTTTCTACTTTTGGATTAGAAGGAAAATGTTTTTGTTATTTACCAAATTTATAAGCGAGTTACCTTGGCTTTTTCTTTTCTGCTTTCCTCTACCTCATTTGTATTTAGATAGCCATTTCAAGATAGAAACCATGACTGATGCTGGGTTTTTTGCAGTGGAAGGCTGATGCAACTAGCGAGTACCCGCTGTTCCCTGTGTCGTGCACAAAGGGGTCACGGGGACCCTGACACATCACGTGGGGCATCTTGTTTCAGCTCAAGCACGGGGCTGTGGGTGTCTGTGCTATGTCAGGGCACTGCCAGGCCTGGAGACCCCCAGCTGGTGGAAGGGCTCTGCGGGGAGCGGCTGTGGAGAGACTGTTATAGGTCTAACCACGGAAAAAGATTGTGAAACTTCCTGCCGAGATATTTGAGAGCTCTTTCCTGCTAATTTTAAACTTAAAGATATTTCTCATGGACTATTTATAGATTGGTTGGCTCTTCAAAAGCCCATGAGGGACAACTTGTCTAGAGCAGGCCTGAGAACTTCACCCGGGGAGACTGGCCAGGAGCCCAAGTCTTTCATATTTTATACTCAAATGTACAGCTCGCTAAACAGTCTGGATCCTGCACAGACCTAATGCAGGTTCCTAACTCAGGCTGAGCACACTGGTGTTGAGCAAACTACTCAAAAGCCTTCAAGGGAAGCTATGTATGTGTGTGGGACTGGGGGCAGAGCACCCAGAAACTCTAGTACCCCAAAACCTGTACCTTTTGCAAACTAGGCTACTGGGTTATTTCCTGAGTGAAGATCTTCTCCAGCTGGCCTGCTCCTAAAAAGTTCGGAGGAGGCCATGTACATCCTCACAGACCAAGATCGACTTAGTTTGGAGAAGTCAGTTTTCATACCTGACTTATTTGGTACACAATTATTTCCTCCTTGGTTTCTGTTATGCTGGAAAACATGCAGCATGGCTGGATCTGAGGTTTTGGAGCTTAAGGGTGAGAGTGGGCACCCTCTTCTGCTTGGTAGTGCACATGCAGAGGTTTCTTACTGGAAGCGAACACCTCCGTGTGCTGAGGATAAATATCAATGGGCAGAAATAAATATAAAGGAACAGCTAGTTCTCTCTGTAAGGTCATAGAAGGGCTTATGCAGAAATACCTCAAGTTACTGACTGTATTTGGGTTATGTAGATGTGCAAATAGGATTTTTTTTTTTTTTTGGCCTATGTAGGAGTCATTCCCATTTGATGGGAATGAGTTACCAATCCCAGGCGGCTCCCCAAAGCAAAGGCAGGTAATTGGCCCTATAATGCTTGTATAAATCTATTTCCAGTTCTTATTATGAAACAGGATTGTGTGCACTTTGACTTTAATCATCTTTTATTTTACATCTTTCCTTTAATGGATACGGAAATTCTTGCTCTGTTCTTCACCTAGTTTGGGCTGTGTAACTCCCTCAGCTGATAATTTAGAGTGGGTGAAATGGGATCCTCTGTATTCATTCCTCCCGTGTCTCCTTCGAAAGGATGTTTTTCTTCTTGGATCGCAGTCACTGCTGCTAGAACTGCTTGTGGCTGTCACTTAGTGCATTTTTACTACATTTAAATCATAAGCGTGACATGTCAATGAACCCTCAGCAGCAGAGCTTTTTTCAGTGTCTTTGCTCTCAAAAGCACCCCAGGCTTTTAAATCTCCTATCTGGGAGGTATTTTGCAACGTTTCATTAGGCGTGAGCAGCAGGCTTTGATTTATTCAACGAAAACATGGTTATGGTGGGTAATGCTGGCTGCTGTGGGACTGAAGGCAATGAGAAGTCTCATCTTTCAGCAGCATCAAATGTGACACGGCAAATGTGCTGCCATTAGGATGTAGCAACAGACGTCCTTTGAGCTTGTTAGGATCGTCGGCTTCATTTTTATCCGTGATTACAGCTGTGGCTTAGGGTACTGTAGGCATGACGCTGGGTCACGCTGTCTTGTACAGAAGCCATGAACAAATTTGTGGTGGCACCTCATTAAGAGTTTTGAGGTCTGGAGCATCTCTAGTGGCTGGTGGAGGCCAGCCCTGGGGCGGGGGCTCTGTGGCGGTGTCAGTGTCTCTGGTGTGTCTCTGCGGTGGGGGTATGTGGTACCCAAACGGGCACAGAGCTGCGGGGGCGAGCGCTCCCCCTACTCAGCCCAGCCCTCTCCGCTCACAGCCGCCCCCCTTTCCAGGCACCTTGTTGGCTCTGCCCTGAGCTTCTGTCGAATACCTAAACCAAATAAATACAATGCTGTTCACCTCATGGGAGGCACGGGAAAGGGCTGGGAAGAGTGGAGGTCCGTGATGGATACGTGCTCTTCGACAGCCCTTGACATGGCTGGAGCTGTGGTGCATTTTGCAGATGCTCAGGGCATTAGCAGGGCAGGGACTGACTCTGGGGACAATCCAGTGTTCGCTCTTTGGAGGACTTTTGGCTAGGTAAGGGATATTTGGGAAAGTTGATCTGATTTAACGTTTTAAAAGCAGTTTGTTTAACTTGCGTTAAACCCTCGTCAAATAGTCTCACTTTACTGTCCTTGACTTCAGCTTAGTTATATCTTAAAGTGGAGAAAAGACCACTTACTCGGAATAAAAGTAGCTTAATGCGGATTAACCAATTCACTTTAAATCCATACCTCTTAGTTAACTGGGACTGGTTTCCCTCTGTCTCTGAGCAGGCAGGCCCAGGGTGCCGATGTCCTGTAACATGACATTTCTCTCCCAAGCAGAAGCTTTTAAGTGAAGGACTTTGATGGCCTAAAACTGCCTCATCTTCACTTTTTCCCCTGCTGGAAATAGCCTTCCTCCCAGCTGAGGAACATACATTGTCCATTATGATTAAAACCACCGTTGCAAGTAAAAACTATTTACAAGACACCCTCTGCTCCACTTATAACTGGAAAATCCTGTGGAAAGACCTCAGTGACAAATTTTGCCATCAGTCTCAATGCTGCTGCTAATGTCTTCCTTTTATGTTTAAATCTCAGCCGATAACTTACACTTTAAGCAAGAGATGGGGTTTTTGCAGGACATGTGTTGCCACCTAGACTTCTGGCAAAGTGCATAAAACTAGTAATGTGTTTTAAAGTAAAATTACATGTAAACACAGTGGATAAAGCAAGAGTATTTGATGTTGCCTCCTCTCTCCTTCTATGAAAAGATGATAAAACTTCTGCAAGGAAACTTCAGGAAAAAAAAAAGCACTGTGCAGAGGTCAGCCAGGGACTGAAAATCCAACTGGCCTTAACTAGTAGTTGCTGGTGTTCAGTAGTCTTGAAACAAGGCTCTGCTACTCATATCATGAAAAGAAAAGGGGTTGCTCGGTATATTTTCTCTGCTCTGGTTGCCAGAACAGCATGAAAATGCTGTGAACCCTTTATGGGCTGGTTAAGGTGCTGGTGTCATTCTGCTGTAATTTGTCCATCTGGTATTGATTTTGCTTATAGTTTGATAGGCAAAACCCAAGGAACTTAGAAACATTTTCTAACTTTACACCAGGGGCTGGGTATTATTCCAGTTGCCGACTGTGTGACCAAAAAGCGCTGCCTTTTTTGGGTGATGCTTTCTAAGGCCTGTAGGAGAAAACAGCCACCTATCCCATGGAGAAGACAAAATCAGTCACTATAGTAACTGAAGTAAATGTTAATCACGCTAAATATAGTTTTCCCCGGCACTGTGCTATGTAAAAATAACTTGTACATCAGCTCCCTACCATTCTGGGTGCTGTCCTGTCTGATTTCTGCACTGACCAAGACGGGCCTGCTGCTCATTGCTGTAATAATATTGCCTGTCCCCTCTCGCATGCAACCAGTAAACCCAAATTTCCTTGGGAGTTACTTCTCTGCATCTCCTGCAGTTCTTCATCCTTCTCCCAAAGGACTTCTGCTTGTTCTGCTTCTTATGTGGGACCTAGGTCTTTTAAAGCTAAGCTAGTATTGATGTTTAATTCAAGGTGAGGAAGAGGGTGACTAAGAACTGATTTGCTTAAAATGAAGTTTCAGACTATGAGCCTGAAGCAAGACCTCTCATAGCTGGTGAGAAAATCCAAATTACTGAATATACTTTAGCTCAGGTACCGTGTTTCTTCCACATACTAAAGGAGAGAGCATTTAAAAGCTCTTTCTCTAGTAAGTACATGGTTTATGCTTGTGGTGGGTGACATCTGATGTGTCCCAAGGGTCAGTGCAAGGCTGGTTGGTGTGCCCACTGCGAGCATGGTGTTTGTGCTGTAGGTGCCTCCTGTGATCACCCTCTGTTACTCTTGCCTAATGCTAAGAAGGGAGACCTCTACAGAAAGTGGGCCTGCTTGGAACTGTTGGATATTAATTTCCTCTTCTATCGGTTTAGCCTCACCCTAACCTTGACTCTTAGATTTGCATCCAAATACTATGCACAGTCTCTCTTGGGACATCCTAGTGGTTTACTAGGCATTGGTTCTGCGTGCAGTGAAATGCTGAATTTCAAAGCTACATGGTATTTCCATATCACAAAAAAAAAAAAAAAAAAAAAAAGATGCAAAGCAGGATTAGGAGCAGATTTTCAGTCATTTAGCTCTTTTTCAGATTTTGGAACATGCTGAAGAGCAGGTAAGAGAAGGCTGAAAGCTTGACTGCTTGCTGCAAACCCGACAATAACTGCTTGTTACACTGCCACCACGCTCAGTTTAGAAAAAAATCCAGGTAAATTGTTATGAAATGATCATCTGTTTTTATGTCAACCGCTGAGGATAGCAAATTTACTTGCTGAAATTAAATGATGAGCTGCTTGTAAATATCAGAAAGTACAGGGGTATACACTGGCTGAAACAAATGGGAGCATTGTCTCCTTTTCAAGAAGAATCTTACCCCTCACTTTACAGTATGAGTTATAATCTGGGGTGGTTTTCCTTGGTTTTGTGTTGTTATAGTTGTGAATGTTTGTTTGGTTTTGGTTTTTTCACCTAGATTTTATTGTCCAGCAAATAGGTTAGAGATTCCCAAATGCAGCGACTGGGCACCATAGATAAAGTGCAGCCGCGTTCCCTCTGGTGTCAGGCGTGGGGAGGGGGGGGAAGATCATGGCAGTGAGTTGTGTGCCTGAACACTTTGATGCGCAGAGCTGGGCTCCTGCTGGGTTTCCTCCTGCTGCTCCAACATAAACCCACCGTACCCAGAAGTCTGGGTGCTGGGCGCCGCTGGACAGTGAAACCACTGGGGTCGGCGGCGTGGAAAGCCCAGCACAGCCCTTCCCTTCCCATGGGCTTGAAAACCGTGAAGGGCAAAGCGGGCATGCTTAAAAACCCATTTGCGTGGTCACTGGACTATGAGCTTAACGCGCTTTCTGCTGAAGGGGTGTGAGCGCAACAAAACCTTTCTGTAGCTTCTCAGAACAAAAAAATGCTTGGACCGGCATTTAACCTGGCTCCTTCCCACCTGTGCTGACCAGTGTCCAGTGCCACTCATTCCAAGGCCGTGGCCCTACCTCCTCCTATTGCACAGACACATAATTTTCTCTGATAGGCTAAATTAGTGTTTGATGCAGACAGAGTGCTGTGTCCAGCTCTGGAGCCCTCAGCACAAGAAGGACATGGACCTGTTGGAGCGGGTCCAGAGGAGGCCACGAAGATGCTCAGAGGGCTGGAGCCCCTCTGCTGTGAGGACAGGCTGAGAGAGCTGGGGGGGTTCAGCCTGGAGGAGAGAAGGCTCCGGAGAGACCTTAGAGCCCCTTCCAGTACCTAAAGGGAGCTACGGGAAAGCTGGAGAGGGGCTGTTTGCAAGGGCATGTAGCCATAGGATGAGGGGCAACGGCTTTAAACTAGAGCAGGGCAGGTTTAGGTTAGACATTAGGATGAAGTTCTTTACACTGAGGGTGGTGAGACACTGGAACAGGTTGCCCAGAGAGGGGGTGGAGGCCCCATCCCTGGAGACATCCAAGGCCAGGCTGGATGAGGCTCTGAGCACCCTGCTCTAGTTGAAGCTGTCCCTGCTCACTGCAGGGGGGTGGGACTGGATGGCCCTTAGAGGTCCCTTCCAACCCAACACAGTCTGTGGTTCTATGAGAAAGCCGAATCCTTTTCTGAGAGTGGATTTTTGTTGTTGCTGTTCCTGCACCCAACAATGGGAGTTTATTTTTGCCGCCTAAGTGTTCCCAAACTCTTTGCCCGGGAAGAAAGCTGAAGCCTCCCAAATGTTTAGGAAGGATTAGAAACCTTTTGGGGCTATAACATTTCACAGGCGTTCTTTCTGGAGTGCGCTGAGTGGTGGCAATCCCGTTTCTCAAGTTGCTATCCCTGCTGCTATTGCTACTGTGAAAATCGGCCTCGAGTCCTCTGCCAAAACCCGTGAAAGCACAGGGAGACCCACCCGCTCTGCTTGCACGCAGGAAAAAAAGGCTAACAAGGTACAGCACGAGAATATTTTTTATTTATAGCTCCAATGTCCTGCGTGTTTGCAAGCAGCACGAGCGCAGTTAGAAGCCACTTGCTGGGGCAGGTTGCAGGTGGTGTTTGCCACGGGTTCCAGGGTTAATGGAACCGAAACTGACAACTTGTGTTGAAAACATAAATACGTGTCACAAGCCACACGCTGTTTAACACCTTAAAGACATGTACCAAAGCCACGCTTGTCTACTCTAAGACAGAACAGATTCTTGCATATATGAGAATCGCCAGTCACATAGTTGCAAAATTAATGTCAATGTAGAAATACATATTGGCATTTAATAACCCACCTAAAGACAATACCAAGGAAAGGAAGAGATAAACTGAAAAATTCCTGGTGTGCTTTGTAATCTGAAAATAACAAACCACCCTTTGAAAGTGTGTGCTTGGGAAAAAATAGTTGTTGTGTATTCATTAGCAATGAATAACGATTGCTTTGATTTCCTCCACTAATATAACCTCAGCAAAAGCCTCACTTCGTGGCTTCAGCTTCTGTGTTTGAAAACAGTTGGTGTTACTTAGGTTATTACTACAATTGTGGGTTAAGGACAGAAAAAGAAATAGGTCGTGCAGCAACGTGTGAGTATGAGAAGGCTTTTGTTAACGTTGCAGAGAAAAAATAACCCCACATCCCTGGAAGGAAAAGACACTTGTAAAAATCAATACTATCTCTTTGGAACAGGGACACTGGCAGCAACGTGCATAGAGTGCATGTGGTGGCGAGGAGATGATGGCGGTGGGTCTGAAGGAGGTGGTGGGGCTGGGCTGTGCCAGGCCAGGCATGCATCCGAGGGCTGCGGTGCTCGGTGGTAAAACCACAGGTTTAAGACCGTTGAAGAGGAATGGCTTTTGGTGGAATTGGGAGCATTTGTCAGGCTCAGTGGGAGAAGAGGAGATGCAGGGCCTTGCATCGTCCTGGAGGCTGTTTGGAGACATCCAGCATGGGCTGCTCGGGGAACCTGCTGAGCCCGGGCAGTCGTTTCTCAGTCCTGCTCTCTCTTAAATGCAGTTATGTGGTTTGAAGGTTGTTGATGGTCTGATCTGGGGCGAGATGGTTTTACTTCCAGGGAAGAATTGCAGGCAGATTCCTGCATCCTCGCTCCTGGGCAGCTGTAGCTGGGGACTGTGATGAAGTCCTTAGTGGTTCGCTTATTCCTGAATGTGATACGTGTTCATACATATAGGGAAAGGTCTAACCTAGGCAATTTGAAATGGATCCAACGCATTCCGTGATCAAAAAAATCCAATTACCGGTTTTTCCCCACATTACTCATTCACCCAGACCTCTGCGTTCCCCAGTCCTGGCTTGGCTAATGCGAGGTAATTAAAGCGCTGCGATGCCGGGTTTTGATAACTAGTGTGGCAGTGCTGAGGATGTACTTCAATGTGAAACTCGTCTCAAAAATGGCATTTCCCTGCAGTTTAGGATTTGAAAAATAATTCTCCACAGAATGATGCTATTTCATGTTTTCCTTCCCATATGAGATGACACATATTGTCAAAATATTGGAATTGTGCTCAGGCTTAATGAGGGAGAAGGTTGTTCTGTGTTTGTTTTTAGTTCTTCCTCCAGCTGTACTTCTGAGACTTTCCAATGCTTTTCTTTTTGTAAAAGACACCATCTGTCACTTCAGTTCCCAGAGGTGGCCCAGGAGGAAGATCCTGGAGAAGGTTCCCAAGCAGTTTTCCTGATGGGGTCACTGGGACTGTTCTGGGTGTACGTAGGCTGTACCCACTACTGCTCGATGCTCAGGGTTTCAGCTGGTGCCACTGACTGCAGCGGCGCCGCTCACAGCCTGCACTCACCGGCACGGCCCCTTTTGGCTCCACAAATCCTCAGATAACCACACTTCTCCAAAGAGCTGGAATCACTCCTGCTTTTGTCTTAGCGCTTACAAACCAGCAGATTTCCAGAGGTGGGGGCTTCACCCAGCTGAGTCCCGGTTACTGGGAGAGTTGTTTGTTCACTAGGTGTTATGAGGAAATTATTCTTTGGTGCAAAAACTTTGTCAGCTAATAATTTAAAACAAAAACAAAACCCTAAAATACTTGGTTTCTCGAGCTTCAGCTGCAATTTCTACACTTTGAAACATATCCAATATATGTACTTTAAATTTTAGTAGAGCTTTAATTCATAACTGTAGTTCTTCATAATCTGTTCAGGTTTGTACTTTTAAGGTACACTATAATCTAAACTAGAGAGAAACATCCTGCAAGTTAATTGGTTTTCTCCTGGAAATAGCCTCTTTGCTTCCCCCCTTTGAGTGCAGAATGTTTCTTGGAGCTATTCTGCAGCAAAGTGCTCTGGATCTCTGTCTTGTTGGGTTTGGGTTGTTGTGTTTGGTTGGGTTTTGGCACTAAGTATTTAGCGCATGGAGGTTTTAGGGTTTTTTAAAACTTTTTTTAAACCTCTTTCTAGAGGTATCTGAGGTATTTTTTTATTTCGTTTCCTCCCAGAAAAGGTCACAGCATTTGGTTAGTGAAGAGTCTTTGAGAAAGAGGGAGATGGCTTATTGGTGAAGCCAACCACTGAGGCAGCAGGTGGGCAAGTTTTCATCGGAAACAAAGACGCAAACTGAGGTTATTTGGCAAAACTCTTGCATCTGGACTCAGACTCCCCAAACACAGCAGCAGCTGGTGGCGTTAGCCCAGCTCAGGCCTGTAGTGGGCCACCAGCACGGCCCGTTTAGCTGGCGAGGTGTCTGGCAGAGGGGGGTGCGGGCTCTCGGCCGCCGTGGGGCCGGTGTCGCCCGGCGCCCGCTGCAGCGCCCGGCAGGACCTGGACCAGGACTTGCTGCTGGAGTCCACGGTTGCCTTGTTGCATCTCAGGAGCGCCAAAAAGCACCTGTAAAACTATCGCACACACGGGGAGAACAGCAAGTTAGCAGGGGTTTCATTCATTTCACTTTTTATAAGACAGGCTTCATCTTATGGTCTTTTTATATTCATTCAAGTTCCTGGACCAGTCTTGAAAAAAACATGGATGTAATCATATTTTGTGTTAGAAACTAAATTGTTTTGTAGGAAAAACTACGTCCTTGTGCTAAATGGGACCATTTGCTGAGGTCAAGGTCTCTATAAGCTGAGGTGGGATGCTCCCAGGGAGCCGGAGCTGGGGGAGAGAAGTGCCTGCCTTTTGCCTTTATTTGGGCACACAAACCGGGCACATCAGTGAAAGATGTGGAAAGAACTGGATGATCTTTAAGGTCCCTTCCAACCCAAACGACTCTATGATTCTACAGTTCTATAGAGCAATACAGAGAATAGGAAGGACTAATTCCTTTAATCTGTTTTCAGGTTTGTAGGAGCATGTTACCGTCTGAGCTGACCACATGCTCAGAGGTAAATGCCATCGGTTCGTTGTGGGCGGAGATGTTGGGGGGCTCTGTCAGACCGCTTGTACCACCCTGCAGTCAGGTTATTGAGGTATGCCGTTACTAAAAGCATGATCTCTCTATCAGCAAGGGAGTCCAAACCAGCTTTAATAGCGATTCTCTGTACAACACAGCTGATAGCAACACGCTCTGACAACTCTTGCTATTGACAAAGAAGGGAAAAATCGCACCGCTTTTTGTCTGCAGAATTGCTTGCTAGGGAAAATGGCTTTTGAGAAGTTTCACACAATTTTTGCATCAACTGAAAGGCCTTTTTTTTTTTTTTTAATGAGAAACTGAAGTTTCACAGGAATTTCAGACTTCCTTTGTACAAGAAAGTATTTATCATCTTTATTTCATTATGTTATAAATAATGTGTGTGTATATATATTGTATTTATTAAAATGTCTGTTTTTCTGGGTCCCCTCCCCTCGTGGTCGAGTTTGCGTGGGCGGGTGAGGCTCTTATCAACCATCCTTCTGTAGTTGCTTAATCCCCAGGAAATTTCTGTTACAGCCTAAGAATCTCTTTTATCTGTTTAACCTTCACCTACCCCTTGCCTGGAGCCACTCACTCGACACAAATGTTATTTTATCCGGGCTGTTCTCTGATTCTTATCCATCCCAATCAGAGATTTCTGAGCATTTCCCAAAGCTGGGGGGAAGCCGCGATGTAGAATTGTTTTAGAAATACCATGAAATTAGAGGGAAATGAAAGTCGCACCAATTAACAAGATATCCCCTATAGGTTTCCATAGCGCCAGGAAAGCCGTCCGTGTCCAACACGGTTATCTGGGTGACCAGCACCTCCAGTTTGCACCCTAAATCTGCACCCCTAGGAGGGTGGGTGCGCTGCTTCTCCCTTCCTTCCGTTTGCAAAAGGCCCCATGAATATTTTGCAAATCGAAAAGGCAACAGGGATGCTGCTGGAGGAAAACCACCTCGCTTTGGGTGTAAAGGGGTGATTCTGGTGCAGGTCTTATGGTACCATCCAGGCTGTAAACCCCTGGGGGGCTGGATTGCTTGCTGGCAGATGGATTTTCCTGCAAGAGCTGTCTCCCAGGTCATCTCTGCTCCAGTGCTATCCCAGGAGCAGCTGAAAGTCACTCAGGGGTCAAGGAAACCCCCATCTCGAAACAGGAATAAAACATCTGGGACCAGTTAGATGATCCAGCAGCTAAAAAGGTCAGACATCTAAAATTTACGTATAAATAAACACCAGCGTTTTGAGTGCTGCATGAGCACAATATGCTAGTTCCTGGGAGTTCCTCTTGTAGCCATAGTTGTGGAGCTTAATTTAGGGACACGAAAACCATTGACCTGCAGTGTTAGACAGGAAGGGTAGGCAGTGTGAGAAGGTGGATGGGATGGAGAGGGCAGTGAAGGAAAGGTGGAGGAAGCACTGAGTTGTGCTGAAATATAGCCTGAGATAACATGGGTTAACTTGTGTCATTATTCTGTGTGTTTTGGGGTTGGTTTGGTTTTGGGTTTTTTGGGGATTTTTGTTGCATGGCTTGCTAAGGAATAAATCTCACTTTATCCTGCTCCGTCCATCCCTCCTCCCTGCACACAGCTCACTTTTGAAAAGGCAATGGAGACAGATCTAACGGAGGAATTAGCGGTGCCACTTTCCTAGATGAGTTTTATGAATGGAGGCAGCTGGACAGAGGTGGGAGAGCTGGAAAGACAGAGCAGAGGAAGCACCAAGGGTCGTACAATCCACTACAGAGCCCTCCCTGGGCAGAGCCCGCAGGAGCCTGTGTTTCATGGTTCTGTGGAGCAGCCCCTCAGTGGGCGCTTGAGGATGTCCCTTGCCTGGGAAAGGCGCTGGTGATTAGTACAAAGGATTTCACACCTATGTGTGAAACATCAAAACAACTTGTGTCAGTGTTTTCTGATCTGAGGTGCTTCTACTGTCTTCTCTCTTGAGTGTAGTGAAACTTGGAATATTGACTTCTTGGTGGTTTGTACTGAGTATAGAAACCTGAACACTGATGGTTCCTAAAATACTAACTAAGCAATGAAAACCAAGTGGCATTTAGGGAAAAAAAAAAAAAAAAAGGCAAAACAAAGCGCGTACGTAACCCTAGTAGTAAAAGTTTAGGGTGAACTTAAGGGACATGTTTGACATGGATAAACCCCATTTAATTTGGAACAGGCTGCCCAGGGAGGTGGTGGAGTCTCCGTCTCTGGAGACATCCCAAACCTGCCTGGATGCGTTCTTGTGCCCCCTGCTCTGGGTGACCCTGCTCTGGCAGAGGGTTGGACTAGATGATCTCCAGAGGGCCCTGCCAACCCTTATTCTGTGAATCTGTGAATTTGTGACTACCTGCTGCCTCTAAGCAATATATTTGGTAAAAAGATTAAACAGCAATAGAAAAGATAACTCCTCCGCACTGTCTGTGTTGTTTCATAGCGTGATCCTTCCAGCCCATGAACACGTTAAGATCAGCCTGTGATTTTTAACCTCTCTCCCTGATTTTACTGGGGTGGAAGTGATGCAGAGTCATCTTTGCAGGGTGGAGGCTCTGGCCATAGGAATGGGTCAGTTGCAGAGCGAGGTGGTGAGTGGAAAGTCAGCCAGACGACTTCTTTGTGCCTCCGCCACGGGATTTGGGCTGTGATGGCAGTTACCAGTAACCATAATTAGCTCAGGGCTTCCGTCTCTCTCCCCTGAGTACCAGGATTGACAGGTCATGCTGCTGCGGTTTACAAGCTTGGCTCTGGCTGGTGCTCCCAGCGTGGGAGCAAGGAAGCACAGGGGAGGCACTGTTGGTCTGTCTGGGTGCTTTTCCCCTGGTAAGGGATGGTAACCTCACATCAGTGTTCCAGGCAGCTTCAAGAAAGAATTTATTTTAAAAAATAAAGGAGAAGGCAAAGAATTGTTCATGTCACAGGGAAGAAGTCGGGGAGTTCTGTAGGAGGCTGAGCATGAGCAGAGAAAGCAACGTACTCCCTGAGCTGCTGGTGACAGTGAGTAGAGCTGGTGGACTGTGTCATGGAAACTTTTTACTCCCTGGGAATTTCTCACATCCCAGTAAAAACACCTTCAGTTACTGCTAGACTTCAAATCAATCCTTTACCATCATCATTTGTTTTCAAGAGAGAGTGATTTACTGTGTCTGTATTTCCTAACAGCTTTCAAAACTTAATTAAAGTGGAAGATTTGCTGGATTCAGAGAAACAAATTATCCACCTGCTATAACACCAGCAATGCAAAGATCAGTGAAATGTGCCTGACTTATGTGGGCTGATGGAGCTGTAGATGGTTGAGGGACTGAACTAGCTCTGATGCTCTCTGCTTATTCTCTGTAGATCTCTTTTCACTACCTTCCTCTTCTGAGCTTTTGTTCTCCATCCCTTTGCAAGGGGATCCTGCCTGTTGTGTGCTGTGCATCACCTTGATGTGGAAGTGTTCAAGGCCAGGTTGGACGGGTCTTTGAGCAGCCTGGTCTGGTGGGAGGTGTCCCTGCCCAGGGCAGGGGGGTGGAACTAGATGGTGTTTAAGGTCCCTTCCGACTTGAACCATTCTGTGATTCTATGATTTTTCTCATGAACAGCATCATGTTTTCCTAGCTTGCACAAGAAAATGCAGCCTACCGGAGGGGAAAGGGAAGGTTTCATGGTTTTGAACCCTTTTCCCCTTGCTGGGTGTGGGACTACAGCTGGGACCAGGACATGGTCCTCCCCCTGCCTGCGCGTGGGGAAGGGCTCAGTAGCACCTAGGGGGGTATCCGCAACATTAGACGTGTAAATAGGGGAAGAGAAAGTTGATGTTTCAAATAAGAGACGTTACTATGGGCAATGTGCTGTGCCAGGGCATGGCACAGGGCAGCAAAGGCTCATGCCCTCACAAGACTGCAGGTATCTGAATCAACTTCAGACAGTATCTGATGCCTTCACGCTTGCCAGAACATTGATTTCTTCTCCTCCACGTTTAACTTGTTGTTCATCAAATTGTGTAGTGGAAAGAAAGGGCCCATCACTTGCTATTTGGACATGTGGGAAGTTGGTTATTTAACTTCCAAAAGTCCAGACTTGTCAATTAAATTTGTTCCTTGTTGCTCTTTTTCTATGCTTCCCTCTCATGGGGTTTTTCAGTGCTGCGACTGATACACTCCTTATTTCCTCTCATCATTTCTTTACTTCTTGTGTACATTGAATCTGAGTAAACATAAGGATAATGTTTTACTTACCTGTTTGTTTAGAAATATGTAGATGATGGGATTGTAGACCGTGCTGCTTTTGGCAAGGATGGATGGGATGATGCTGGCCGCAGGGGTGATGAGACCAGGTTTCCCAAACGTAGCTATCAGTGCCACAGTCGCATACGGCAGCCAGCAAAGGAGAAAGCAAATTACCATCGCCACCACCATGACCAGGACGCGCTGCTCCCGCGTCCGACCCATCCCTTTGTTTATGCCACTCACCTGGGTGGGAGAGAAGCACAAATACGCGATTAGCAGTGCTCATACTGGGAGCAGATGCTGATGCATGGGAGCTCCTGGAGTGGCTGCACTAGGGTGGGCAGGGTTGGCAGTCTCCTCTGAAATGTTGTTGGCTGGAGAAGAGCTGCCCAACACGGGCAGGGTTTGTATGTTATGTACCCAAAGTATGTACATAATGGTTGGAACAGGATTAGCAATAGTGCTTTTCATTTAGAATAGCCTTCTCCGGCTTTCTCTAAACGACAGCATTTAATGTGAGTAACATGGGGAGGAGGAGAGAAGGGGGAACCTGCCCTGGTCAAACTGGAGGACAGTTGACCCAGTGGTCCCAGAAGGACTGCTTGTCCGAGTCCTACCAGCTGCGATGGCCCCAGCCAAGGATGAAATGCTCTGTACCCAGAGGCCACTGGGGCAGGACAGGAGACAGGCAAGAACATGAAGAACAAGGGTCTGAGAGAACTTAGTCCCCAGAATCTATTAGAAAAGTCAGCAGTTGAATTACACTGATTTACAACAGGCTTCATCTCCAGACTTGGGGTTCATGTGTACTCGTAAATAAGTCATACTGTATAGAAATATTGCTTTTCAGTGTGTTTTGAGAATTGGTCATTTTCCTGGTTGCTGTGTAATGCCTGCACTGCAAACTGCTGCAGTAAGCACAAGAAACTATTACAAGCAGTTTTACGGGGAATCCAGCGGGATGTATTTGTGTGCTGGAAGTTACCTTGAGACC
The DNA here is from genome assembly GCA_013400135.1 of Rhinoptilus africanus. Classification (NCBI taxonomy): domain Eukaryota; kingdom Metazoa; phylum Chordata; class Aves; order Charadriiformes; family Glareolidae; genus Rhinoptilus; species Rhinoptilus africanus. The sequence continues at coordinate 72,282 of VXBO01005783.1, forward strand.
AATTAAGAAACCAAACCAAAACTGTTCAAAAAGTAGAACATATATGTAACTGCCTGCTGAGAGGACTCTCCTACCAAGTACTTTATAAATATCCTGTTAATGTGCAAATGAAATCTTTTATGACAGTTGTCTGTGATTTAACAGAAAGAAAAAAAAAAAGTGGTATTTGCCACAAGGCAAATAAAGTTGTTAATCAAAATATTTCCATTAGCGAGAGGTGAATATTTCACTCAGAGACACCCACAGGCATCAGTAGCTCAGATTTATTCACAGACATCTCAGACAGAAAGCTCACATTTATCTTCTTACGTTTCATGGAGTTGATTCTGGATGACATTTTCCCTGTATTAGGTTTTTTGAAAGTCTGCCCCAACTTGGTATAAAACTTTACAAGGCACTTAGGCTCTGGGATGAAGTAGAAGCAGCTGGATTGGGGCATATGGGTACAGGGGTGGAAATGGCAGAAGAGTTGCATTTTGCATCATGTGTTCTTGATTTTTAGGCTCCTGAGAAGAGGCACCAGAAGGCATTGGCAGATGGCTGCCAGGGTCCTTTAGCCCCAGACAAAATCCACATTTCTTTGCGCCTTTCTGAGGCCCTCCTGTCTCCTGCCATGCCAGGAGACACCCGGGGTGGGTGGTGGGTGATGCCCTGCGAGTGGTGCACCACTCACTGAGTGGGTTTTGAGAGGTTTTGAGAGGAAAACCAAAGCTCCTTTTTTTCTATTGATTTATATTGATTTTAGAAAAGGCAAGCCAACAACCCTTTCCTCTTTCTTCAGGTAAGGTCAGAGAATACAAATGTTTTCTGGATGTTTTCTAGATGAAAATCAGCTGGTCTTGAGAGGAGAGGAGGACTCTGGAGATATTTCCTATCTAATAACCTCCAGCAGAGCCCAGGCCACAGGGCAGCCAGCGCATTGCTTGGTCTCCACATGTCTCCCTGAATATCCTGATGCTGTGCGGCACAGCTAAACAGGGAGAAAAAGCTGCCTTTTGTCACTGGGTTGAACACTGAAGTAAAGTTAGTGGGGTACTTCTGATGGCACGTGTTCTACCAGTGCAATGCCCCCTTCTCAGGCAAACCTATATCATGTATTACTCGCTTTACTTTTTAAAGTATTTTCTCCTTTCCTTAAAAATAAGAAAAGCTTGCAGTTTTCAAACTGGTGCTGCCAGGGAATGGCTTCATGGATAAGCAAGGAAAGGTTTTAATTTCCTTGCCGGCAGTAGGAAATGATTATTTTCATCCTATGAGGCCAGAAAGTTTGACTATCCTCCCCCTTCTGCAATTCTCCTTGAAGCATTTTTGCTTTTAGTTGCGAGGCTCCCCTGGTCAGTCAAGGAAACCTGAGACCTTGATGTTAATATTCAAGGCACATGCAGAAAACTTTTGTAAAACTAAACAAACCCAGCACCGTTGAATTTTACTAGCACATCATCGGCAGATGGTGACATGGATAAAACACACAACGCCAGGGCTGTGCCCAGACTTTTGCTGTGGGATCGACTTCAGTAGATGGACAGGAGCTTGTGCGGTGCTGACAAGTGATACCGTGGGCTTTTACTTTAATTTGCTCCTGATACCTTCCAGGGAAAGTAGAAGCACAAGTCTGGCCCAGGTAGCTTGTCCGTAGTTGCTGGCCCATAGAGGCTGGAAAGTCAGCCCAGGCTGTTTCTGGCCTGGGGCTAACAGCAGTGATGCTGCTGCAGGAGTTTAGCCCAGGAGTACCCTGGCACTGCACTGAGCTGCTGTAGTGCCCTTGGCTTCTGGCTTGGTCAAAAATCTAAACCTTAGTCTGCTGTGTAAGAAATATATAAAAAAAATATCTCACTATTTCTGGAGGTTTTGGTGCAGAAAACACCCACGGAAAATGTGCTTTTTATAGCTCTGCTTTCTTTTCTGGAAACTGAGTCTCTGTTTCTCCTAAAAATGATCTTCTCAGTTTTCTAAAATTTATGATGCCTCTGGATTACTCATTCCATATGTTCCATGTGTGGTCCAGCGCACCGAGTTAGCAGGACTGGGGGGGGTGTGTTGGGGGCGGTGTGTGTGTGTGTCATCTCCACTGTAATTGGAGGCCCTGGTCACATCTTGCTCTTACAGTCGTGTTTTCACATGCTTCCCACAGGTGTTAGTTTTGACATGGAAAACTAACAAAAAGGTGAGGAATAGTTGGGAATCTCTGCAAACATCCCAGCTAAGGTCCTGACCATGATTCTCCTGGGCTCAGCATTCAGTCCATGAACAGCCAGTAAAGGCTGAGGCTGGGAACCACCACTGAGTAGTGAAAAGATGGTTTCCCGATGGGCTGGAGTCACATCCCAAGAGAACTTATGTGAGCAGAACGAAAGCTAATGTACTGGAAATGTTACTGTGCATTCATTTTTGCATCTAAGCTGTCCTTTTTGCCGTAACAGTCTTCACTGTGCCCTTTCCAGCTAAAACTCAGCTAAAGCTTGATCACAAAGATGCCGAACACTGACTGGGGCCAATGAAGTATTTAATCCCATACATTATATAGGCATTTGTATATGAGCTGATGGAGTATGTGTTCTCTTAATGCAACCCGTGACTTTGCGGGTTTGCTGGATGCAGCAGGAGTCTGTTGTGTTGCCTGTTTGCTTCTGCCTGGGGCGTTATAAACCATGATGTGCCTCTGCTGTGTATCGACTTCTGCTATTAGACAGGATCCGTGGTGGAGATGGCCATGGGTACAGGAGAAGGACAGTCCCTGTGCTGAGATCTATCATTTAATAGCTAAGTTACTTTATGTTTTCTACTACAGAGAAGTCCCTCTAGATGGTGATTCAGCCTGCAAAAGTGATTAATTTGCCTCTCTCTCTTTTTTTTCATTGACCATAATTGGTTAATGACACATCCATCCTCCTGGTGTAGGACGGGAATGCTCACAAAGAGAGTGTTGGTGTGGTGTGGCACTGGGTGTCACGGACAGGAGAAGGACATGGATGAGAGAATAATGCAACAAACAATGAGAACAGGTTTAAATAGAGGCCACTGTGGACACAGCAAATTCCTGGTTGATATTGCTGACACATACTGTGCAGAAATAACAGAGTCATCACATTGCTAGGAAAGTAAAAGATGCTTTTTCAGCAATGCATAGGGGCTTGCTCAGTAACATCCAGGACAGGAGAGCACAGCTGAGTACACCCAGGGCCACCTGGGAGGTTTAGCCATGAAGCTCCCACTGGGATTAATTCCTGAATTCCCCGGATGATCTGAGAATCTCAGCTGAGTGACTGACTGTTTTCTGTTGGTTTGTTTGGTTGTTTTTGTGAAACCACCGTAGTAATTAAAACTTGGAGAGCTGACAAGGATACTCACGGGACTAGGAGCGGGATCCTTGAGAAAAGTTGGAACAAAATGAGATGAAAGGGGGAAAAAAACCTCAGTCAAACTGATTATGCGATGGCCTGAGCACACCAGCTGAGGCCCCTGGCTTACGTGAGGAAAGCTGATGTATTTCTCTAAAACAGGCGGCACAGACACCCCTGAGCTGTGGCAGCAGCTGAACCACCTTCAGACACCACTGCCTGTGTGTCAAGAAGTAGTGCCTGAGGGCTCTGAAATCACGTATACCCCGTTGTACTCTGCCCTGGTGAATTAATAGCTGCAGTTACTTGAATACATACTAGAGAGCCGGATTATAAGTTAAGAAAGTTGCAATTAAATTGCTTTGCCTGTACATTAAAGGTCGATCCAGTTTCTTCTAAAGTGGTTGTGAGACTTCTTGATGGTCCCTGCACATCAGCGTATGCCCTACTTTTAAGACTTGATAAAAGTCGGTAGTGGGTTTGCCGTAGATATGTTGGATGCTTCAGGGGAAACTCTCGGCCCTTTGCAGTGTTACTGAGCTGTCTGTTCCTGGCTGATGCTCATACCTCAGGTCAGGTCTATGGGCACGCACATCAGTACACCTGTGTGCTGCTTGGAAAGAGCTATGAGGTGCTTAAAACGCCATGAGGTGTATACAGTGCACAAAGCAGGCTGCCAAGGGAGCCTGGTGAGCGGGGACAGGAGGTCCAGAGTCCATGGGACCTCTTGGCATGAGAACAGCCTACCTCTGCAAGCATGGGCTTGCTTAGCAAAGGCCGAGCTAAAAGAAATGGAAGCCCAGCAGAAAGCTTCAAAAAGTCAACAGGGTGCTTAGAGAAAGGAAGGACGTTAGCTTCGAAAGCTATTGCTGGGGCTTAATGAGAAGTTCCTTGAAGCTCTGAAACAGTGGGCAGTGATACAGTGGCTGGTTTCACAGTAGCTCATGGTCTCTCCTAATAAAGAAAAAAGGTTTGCTTGGGGAGGAAATACTGATGTTTATCAAGGAAAAGAAATGACTGATGCTACCATCCAGAAACGTTGCGAGATCAACGTCTCTGGATGAGGATAGGGAGGCTCTAAAGAGAGATTTGGCTAGATTGGATTGATGGGCCAACATTAACGGTATGAGCNATTTTCACAGAAAGAGTGATCAGACACTGGAATAGGCTGCCCAGGAAGGTGGTGGAGGCACCATCCCTGAATGTGTTTAAGAGTCGTTTAGATGTGGTGTTGGGAGATATGGTGCAGGGGAGAACTTTGTAGAGTGGGGTTGATGGTTGGACTTGATGATCCCAAGGGTCTTTTGCAACTTGAATGATTCTACAATCAGGTTAGATTTTTAAATTTCAGGAAGTTTTTTCTGTCCTTCCTAGCATCTGAGTCTGAATTATGATTAAATTCTTCTCACTGTAACCATAAACCCTAGAAACATGTTACCCGTGTTGATAATGACAATATTTTCATATAATCTTTGATTCAGAGCTTAGGCTTTCTAAAAATTCCCATGCATTCAGTGCCTTGTTGTTTGCAAAAGCCTATTCAAAAGCAAGTTGCCAACTTTATATTGTTTTTCCATTTTAACTCTTGTCCATGGGAGGAATGCTTTGCTCCTGGAAGACCTTGGGCTTTTACTCCACCAAACAGATTTTACATGGGTGTAACAGGTTTGAACCCAGTAGGTCGGACTGTAGCACAGTACAGAAAGAGATGGGGAAGAACAAAATCGGAGACAGGACTTAAAATGACTTGAGGCAAAAAGCAGCAACCATGCTGTTTTGTCACTTGGAAACTTCTGCCTCTCCGATTTCCTGGTGTGTTGCTTACCTGGTCTAGCTCTAGTAAATTAACATCTCACAAGGCTTAGAAACATCACTGTCCTAGTGACAAAAAACCCAGATTCCTTTGAGTCAAAAACAAACCTTTTCCAGTGCGCCCGGTGCAATGCCAGCTAAACAAATTCCCAGCTGGTTGGGCTTGTTGGGGTCCAGGTTTTTCCTGTGTGCAAGAGGGCAGCTGCTAAACCTCTCTGAGATTTTTTTTAATTTTTTTTGCACACTAGTTCTTTGCATGTGTGCGATTCCTTGTAGAAACTGTGAAATGGAAGAGGTTTATCAGTCCTCTGCAAGTCAGAGAAAATGCACCACTACCTTCTGCATCTTCCCCACTCTGCCTTCGGTGAAACTGGGAGGTTCTTCTGGCTCCTGCTGCAGCCCGAGCAAAGCTGAGCTAGCGGTGGGGAGCGGAGGTGGAAACTGGTTTTAAATACTTGGTATTAGTTTCAGGAGCAAAAAAATTTCATTATTATCAAGGTTGGGAAACCTTCCTCGAGATTTCCAGGAAGGAAGCGAGCGCGTCGGCAGGTGACGGGTGGAGGGCTGTGGAGACTCGCAGTAGCAGTTGCACATTTCTTCCATGACCACAGCATTCTTGGCACCTCGTTTCTTGTCTGGGACTAAGTGTAATTTTATGGATGGTGGAACACCTGATGCACAGGGAGGACTCAAACATCTGTAAGAAATTGCTTTTGCCTCAAACCACTAATTAGTTTCAACCAGAATTCCATCCTTTTTTTTTTTTTTTTGCAAAAGCCATGAAGCCTGAGGGAGCTGAGCCTCATGTTTGGGTTCACTTAGGAGGTGCTCTGCTTTCCCTGCCCAAGGTCTTTGGTCTCACCTGCGCTGCCCCTCTGCCCACTTCTTGCCTGAGTAGAGATTTAGGAGCGAATGCCTATGGATTACGCTACTAAGAGATGGCGCCCTCTCTTCTAGGGCTGTGTGAAAATGCAAAGAAATCTTTAACCGCATGAATACATTTTTATTATTGAAGCTTGATGACAGTCCACGTAAGTGATCTGTTTTTCCAGCCAAACATTTCCTTTTTGCTGCCTTTTCCCTATTTCCTTTCACTCCCTCAGTGACTGAGGCACAGTTTGGGCTGACCTGAGTATCCCATCGCTTTTGGAGTGCTGTAGAGACGTCTACCTCACTCGGCTACAGGGGAAAGGAACCAGATGACAAATGTTATGACCATTCATGATGTGCAGAACGTTTTGTGCTCCTGAACCCCACTAATGCTTATGCATCAAATAATATTTTAAAACACACAACTTCAACCTTAAAGGCAAGTTCATATACCTTAATGAGTTGGGTTTACTCCAGAATATCCCAAGTTTGCCTATTCTTACAGAGAGGACACTAAGAGGTGGGTCCAAATAAAACTTTTGACCCTTGGGCTGTGCTCTCGGTGCTGCCCAGCCCTAAGAGTCAGGTGAAGATTTGCCTCCACAAATCATCTTTTTTTCCAATAAATGAAGGCTGTGGAAAATCTCCCATGGTAAGTGGATTAACAAGAATGATGTGGAAATTTGGCCAAAAGCACTTAAAGGCGGCTGTAAGCAAGAGAAGGTGGTCCCAGGCTTTGTCCCATTGGAAGGGGATGACAGAGCCCCTGCAGGGACCTCCACTGATTGTGTGGGCAGAGGGACCTGGACCTGCTGTTTCTGATTGCTTTCTGGAAGCTGCGGTTTCCAATATTAAGGCAGACCTCTGGCAAAGCTTATAGGGAGGCAAGGGGTGGGGGGAGAGAGAATTCCATTTCTATCCGCTGTGCTGCCGTGTTTCACCTCTGCTATAGTAATTTTTCTCCTCTCTGAGAGGGCTTGGAAGGTGGCAGATGAGTAACAGTAAGGGCCTTGTGCTGTGCAAGGGAGAGAGCGCTGTGTCTCGGACACGCTGTCAAATGCTCACAGCATCCTCTCGCACCCACCTCCGTCCTCTCAAAGGTGGACCACCTGATTTGAGATTAAAATATAAATCTAAATTCAGTTCCTCACTCGCCTTTATAAACACAGAGGGCTCTATAACTGTAAGGAGAGGTCTTGTAATCACTAAAAGGGGTTAATTATTCATTTTAAATATCAGAATATTAAAATAAATCATCGTGGTTGATGTTTGCGAAAGCTCGCGTACCACACGCGGGCACGGTGCGGTGCTGCTGGGAGGTTTCTGGGTTCTGAGCGTTGCCTCGTCCTGCCGTTTAACCTCCTGTAACACAGTGGGTGAGCTCCCCGGCTTTGGGGCGCTCAGCTGGCTGAAGCAGGAAACGTTTACAGCGTGTCCTTTGGAGTTATTAATCTGCACAGCACATCTGTCAGTGAGAATGGATATTAAAATACTTCAGTCCTACATATGTTCACACTGGTTTGGTTCCCCTCCATCTGCATCTTTCTTTGACGCTTTAATCAGTAATGACTGTGATGATAGCACGCTCTTCTCGTGGAGAGTGGCGGTTTTCTCAAGACCTACATGAATTTTAGATATAAAATCAAATATTAGGAGAATAGGACCCTCAGGATATGTTCACTCAAGACTGCCCAGTGTGTCCTTGGGGAGTCCAGGCGGGCAGGCTCACTCCTGGCACGCAGCAAAGCCCAGCCCCGGTGGCTGCTGCCAGCCATGAGGAAGGGTGTCCTCGTCCCTCCCCTTCCAGGGGACCGGGACACCCTGCACTGGCCTCCCAAAGAGCACAGGCAATAGCTGTGCTCCGAGATGGGTGTGTTTTAAAAGCAAATTAATTGAATTAGCGCTAGTGCGTGTGGTAACAGCCAAGCATATCCGAACAGCAGCTCTACGGTGATGTGAACTTTTAAGTGGGACCTTGGCAATTGCAGGATGTCTCAGACAAGACTCGGTCTCCTCTGTGTGGAGCGTTTGCAGTCCTAAACTTCTTCTCCTAGTGAAGGGGGAGCCCTCTCTGTGAACCCAGAGAGCTGGCAATTTGGTAGTGTGTCTGTTGTATCTTCCCGGATGCTCAGGTAGAGTATTTGGTCATTTGAGGGTGAAACCTGGCTGCTGTCATGGAAAACCTGCGGTGTTTGGGGTAGAGCTGCATTACGCTTGAAATGGCTCCGTGTTCCGGGTTGGTGTATTGCTCTCCTTTTGGTCCCCTGCAGATCTACCCCTAGTTGTCTGGGCTCAAAGAGCAAGTGGGAGCCCCTTTGGGTGCTGGTTACTGTCGGGGCAGGGGAGCTCGGGGACAGTCCTCCTGTAAAAGCGAGGCAGTGAGTCTCACTCCCGGACTTGCATTTTTGTGGTATTTTTCTCTGCAGAGCCTTAAAGACCAGTCATTAGACTGAGGATTGATGGGTGAGAGGGTGTTCTCACAAGGCAACTGCTAATGAGAGGTCATTTGCATTTGGTTGCTGAGTTGGAGGGGATTTGAAGCAGTGCTTCAAGGACTGCTGCGAGGGGTGTTCCTGTAGAAAGGGAGAGGTGGGATTTGCTCATTTGCTGAGCCTCCTCGCTAAACTTTTTTCTTTACCTAGTGATAAAATGGCTTAGTTCTGGGGGCAGATTTCTCCCTTCTCATTCCCAGAGCACACTTTCCCTGCAGGTTAGACGGTCGTGGGCTGAAACCCAGGGCAGTGATGGGGCAGAGAACAGGACAGACGGAGATGCTGCCTGGCAGGTGGCCCAGCATGGAAAGTGAGCCTGGGCTGGCCCCGCACCCCTGCCATACGCAGAAGAGCATCACGAAGAGCCAGTGGAGGACGAACGTGTGGTTTCTGGCACTGGTGGGTGACTGTGCTCTGGGAAGAAGGAAAGAGCAGCTCCGCCTGCGGGACACGGCTGCTCCCTGCTGTCCTGCAGGCTGAAAGCCCTCTGCAAAACTTATCCCCCAGCTGCAAAGGCTTCAGCGCTTCGCTTCTGAGTTTTTGAAGCACTTGCTGAAAAATATTTGAGCCAGAAGGAGGTGTGTGTGGGGGAAAGTAGTTCACAGCTGCTTTGTTTTCAACTAGAAAAATCCTTAGTGTGTTCATCAGGTAAGTGACAGCTGTTGGACAAATCTCTGCTGCACACAAACGCAGTGGCAGAGCACAGGCTGTGTCTCCACCACCTCTTTGGAGGAGCTGAGGACAGTCGCGGTGCCCTCCTTGAAAGCAAATCCTACAGGGAATCACAGTACCCAGGGGTGGAAACACTGCCCCTACCTTCAGAGCCACCACGTGGCCTGTTGCCCTTGTTGTATGTGTATTTTGTGTTCATGTAGATGCCTTATCTTCCAGTGCCCATGGTTGTTACTGCTAATGGAAGAGTTCCTCCAGGTCGGAGAGGGAGCAGTGACTGCAGGAGAACCTGCAGCAGAGACCAACCCATATGGGCAGCTCTGGTGATGAACCAAGTACAAGCAGCTCTAATGAGCAGAGCTCCCGCTACTGTTCGAGCCGGAAAATATAAATGCATCCCACAGTTGTGTTTTCACTGAGACTGAAGTCAAGTGGAGCAAAGAAAACCAATTCCTTGTTTATTTTGTAAATGGATAGATTCTCTTGTTTCTAAAGGTGATTGCTCTCTTCCATCATCGGGGCTGCGCTGTTACTGCAGGCTCCTCTGGGTTCAGCCCTCTTAACTCTGATTTCTCTTATTTGGCATCTGAAGTGTTTCAGTACTTAACCTTTAATGCTTCCTGCCTTTGGGAATGTGTTTGTCTCACATCCCCAGTTGTGTTTGTCTCACATCCCCAGTTCAGTCTCAATTTCCTCGGGGTAAGCACTGCAGCAGCATTAATAATTGTCTAGATAAATGCTTGAGGGCCAGTGTAATTACCCTTTCCCCGTCTCCTCAGTGGAAGGGAATTGTTGTCACAGTGCTGTTTCCTCCCATTTTCCTCCACCCAAGCTGTACGAAACTATTACCCCAACACTGGAAACTGTTGGATTAATTAATTAAATTAGTATATAACACGTCAAATGCCTTGCTACGCTTTTTATTTTTCCTTTCCATAACACTTGAGGAACTAAGAGGGCAGAGGTCTGATGGAAAGCATGCCTAGATCCTGACTTTTCCTGCCTTGCTTGTGATTCCCCCCAGAACGAGGGGGCTCAGAGAGCTCTGCAGTGGGTGACGAGGATGGTACGAGCCTGGATATTTTTTAAGAGCCCACAGGTGATTATTTGCACAGCGCAGTCCCTGACATGCCTTTGGTCCATGTATCCAGCATGTCTGGGAGGTGCTGGGGGCAGCAAGCATCACCTGGGGCTGTGCTCTGCCCGCTCGCCCTCCCCATGCCAGCGGGCCAGCCTGTGCGTTGGCGTGGGTGCCCATGGCATGAATGTCCCTGTGAGCCACTGGTGCTGGCTACCTGTCCCTGGCTAGTGTCCCAGTGCCAGCTGGAGGAGGGGAGATGGGGCCACAGCCCTGCCAGAGAACCTGGCCTCTGGCGGGCTTTGCTGCTGCGCTGCTGCTCCTTTTCCCCCTATGAGGATGGATGCTCTGGTGCGGTGGGACAAGAAGGGGAACTAAAAGCCTGGAAACTGGTCATATTTGGAGTCTGAGGTGAAAGAGCTGCTAACCCTCCCTTAAACCTCAGGAGCTCGACATCACTGGTGGTTTTATGCTGATGCAACTCAACCCATGGCAGGAATCTGTGCGGAAATGCAAAGTATGGAGCCCGTGTACTAATTTCCAAGGGTGAAACACAGATAATAATTTGGAGGCAGGACTTCAGATTCATTTGTCAAGGAGATGACAGAAAAGTAGCCTGTCAGTGAATTAAGGAGAAAAAAAATAAGTCTATGCTGTAATATAGTGATACAAAAGCTGGGATTGATTATATTTGCATTCTGACAAATCATGTGAGAGGACTCCACCAAGCTTGTCAAAGACACTAAATAATGACTTTTTAAGCCCTGTGCTCAGCAAAACATTTTTCTGTTTCCAACGAACATTTTTTAGGTCTCACATGCTGACTACAGCTATTCTGGAGGCCAGCAGCAGAATGGTTGTCACCTGCAAGTTTCATGGATGCAACAGGGGAACCGCCGCCTGTGTGTTGCTTTCAGTGAGACAGTTATTTCCAGTGGGGGACTTGGGATGGAGACACATTTGCTGCGACAGTTCACCCAAGCAGGTATGTACTTGGCATCTTTACACCCCATGCCCCACAAGGTTGGGCACGCTGGTGAAACCGAGGAATGGCTGTAAAGATCTCTTGCTTCTCCAGGACATCCAATAGCTCAGGTTGAACCTTGATGCTGACTATGAAGTATTTGGCCTAGAAGGAATCCCAAACTATGGTTTTTGCTAGCCCATGAATGGTTTGCATCGCTGAAGTTGTCTTTGAGACTTGTCCATGTCCAGCACTGTTTCTGCTGGTTGGAATGGTTTTGAAGCAGCAAAATAACAGATGTGACCGGGCTTTTCAAACCAGCATGGGGATTTGGGTGGAGGCTGCATCCAGCCTTCCCATGCTGCTCAGCTTCATCTCCCAGAGAGTTTCCCCAGCTGCGAGCAGCCACCTGCTTGGATCACCCTGAGCTCTGAGATGTGGTAGCCCGATGTCCCCTAACCCTGCTTAGGCTCCCAGGACCTCTAGGGCACCAGGCTACGCAAAATAAGAAGTAGTTGTTGGATTTTGCAGCTTCTCACAGCTGGCTGAGGGGTGGCTGCTTGCTGTCTCCCAGGATCTGTTTCACTTCTGTCGTTTTTGTGAACTTCTAAGTCCATCTGAGCTGAGGGATTATAGCTTCCATGCTGGGGCACGTAGCGTGGATGTGATCCTGTGTACTCATCTGAAGCTACCTGATCAGCTATAGGGGAAATAACACGCTCCCAAGACTCTGCTAACAAAACTAAGGCAATTATAAAGCATCCAGCCCAGAAAGNGGGGACTCCTCATCAGGGAGTGTAGCGACAGGAGAAGGGGTAATGGATTCAAACTTAATGAGTATAGCTTTAGGTTATATATTAGGAAGAAATTCTTTCCTGTGAGGGGGGTGAGCCCCTGTCCCAGGTTGCCCAGGGAAGCTGTGGCTGCCCCATCCCTGGAGGGGTTCAAGGCCAGGCTGGACGGGGCTTGGCGCAGCCTGGGCTGGTGGGAGGTGTCCCTGCCCAGGGCAGGGGGGTTGGAACTGGGTGGTCTTTAAGGTCCTTTCCGACCCAAACCATTCTATGATTCTGTGATCCTCCTCTTTGCAGCAAACCCCAGTCAGCAGGTTTTCTCCAGCAGCTCCGTTATGGGAACAGGACTGGCCATAGGAGGCAAAGCCAGCTCTTGCCATCCCTATGAGGTGCTGCGGTGAAGCCCCCCATGCAGGAATGTCGGGAAGGAGAGGAAACCCTGGCACCCAGCTGTCTGCCACCGCACAACTTCACCGTGCTTCTGCAGCATGAAAGCCTCCCCCGGGTAAAGCAGTAGCCTTTGCTCTCACCTGGGTCCTGCACAGCACTTCACGGGGGAGGCACGAAATCGATACCAAAACAGAAAGGAAATAACAAAGAGGAAAGCTCAACGTGTTTGGGAACCGAAATACCCCTTATTTTCTAATGGATGTTTTCAGTATTCAGATTGTCAGCAGCGCAGTGTAATATGTTCAAGCTTCTCTGCTATTCATTTGAAATGGCTCAGAGCAAACTCTTCCCTCTGGCCGTCACCTGCCAGCCTGAAGTGAGATGTGGGGGCAAAAGTGGGACCTCTCAGTGGTGCCAATTTTCTTCAGGTTTAAGGAAACTGAGAGCTCGAAGCAAGATGGTAGGATCTGTCAGCTACTTGCAAGCAGCACAGGAAAATATGAGAGCCTGGACTGATTTCCAAGACTTCAAGCATCCCTGCATATCTCCTGTGATGAGAATCATGTCAGAAACCAGAGCATGAAAATACAAACGTCAAGTGAAAGGATATAATTTTTCATGCCTGGCTGAAACCAAACACCCCGATCTCCCACTGCAACTTTACTTCTGTAAGTGATGCAGATAACCTCAGTCACGGGAAGCTATTCATGGCAGGAACTGGAGGCATGATAAAAGGCTTACAGAGTATTCCCTATAATTTGGGACCTTCTAAAAGCAAAAAAAGTCTGTTCTTCTTTTCCTTAAATATTTAGCTTGCATGTGAAGCTTCTTTTGTTCAGTCTTTTTTCCCTCCCTCATACACCCACCAGAGATTTTACTGCTTCTCCTGCACCTTGCTGCCGTGGAGGAAGCTGAGCCAGGAGAAGCCTGTGGGCAATGGGAACTGCTGGGGCTCCACTGTCTCCCACCTTCGCCTTGCTCTGCAGCTTCCCAAATGAGCTCCGCAATGTCCAGCCCTCATGTTCCAGGCACCTCCGGCAGCACTGGCTGGTTTTGACTTTCCCTCTTCATGGAAAATCCCCCTTCGTGGAAGGATAACTTGCATCCAGAGGGAGGTTTGTGTCTGGCAAATGGGATGTGATGATACAGGCAGAGACTGAGGCTCAGAACCAGCTCTCCTGCATGCTGGGGCTTCAGGAGCCCTGTCCCACAGGGTCACGCAACAGATACAACACGCTTGGCACAAACTGCAGAAAAATGGCTCTTCCACTTTCAAGATTAATTTTCATGTTATTTCCCAGGCTGTTTCCCATGGTTTGGGGTCCCCACAGGACCAGGCAGTTCAGGAAAGGCAGCTCCTGACCTTCACATCCATCACACCCTGATGAAAGGTGCTATAGCACCCTGCCACCACCTTGTCACCTTTCCACGCCACAGCAGTCACCAGCGGACCAGTTCATTTCTCTGAACGAGTCCCAGCACTCGCTGGGGTTGCAGAGGGCTCTGCTAAAGCTGCTGAGTCCCGCTGCTGCCTCAACTGGTAGCATACTAACACTCACAAGAGCGTCCAAGTCTGTCCAAAGCTGTCCTGAAGACAGCTCTCCGGGGACAAAAAGTCATGTGATGGATGCATCAGTGGGAAGAGCATTTGATTTGAATAGTTACACCCTTTGGTGCTCCCACCTAGGTGTAGCCCCAGCAGAAATAAAGGCTCTGCTGCCCTGGAGAGGGCAGGGCCGGGAGAACCTGTCCAAGCCGTGGGGATGGCTCTGACTGTCATCCAGCACGGCCTTCCCGCAGGGGACAACTCTCCATCCAGGTTATCTTGCTGGTTTTTGCCTGTGGAGTAGCTATGGAGAGGAAGACCCTCTCCTGCTCCAGCCTTGGCTGCCGGGACTGGCTTGCACCAAGCAGCACCTCTAAATCAGTTTTTATAACTTCAAAAGATGGAAAAAACAGAGTGCCGTGAGAGCCAGCTGCTGCCCGCACTCAGGGACAGGTCCGTGGTGGTGCCGGAGCAGTCACCGTTCCCAGCAAAGGGTGGCCAAAGAGGACGGAGCTCGCTACCAGGGGAACGAAAGGTGTTTGTGATGAGACAGCAGAGAAGGATTAACCCAACCATCTCCACTGATTTGATTTCATCCTGCCCAAAGTCCCAGAGCAATAATAAGCTTAAGTTAAAAGTTTACATCCGAAATGTGGCTTATAGAGTGATTTTATCTAACTCCCTCTTATCTTTCAGGCACTCGCTGGACGTGCTGGGACAAAGGCAGCCCTCCTAGCACTGACAGAGCTCGCACCCGGCCCGGGGTGGGCTCCCAGGGTGCGGGGGCCAAGGGAGGCTGTGACGGGTGCCGAATGCTCCCTTTGTGCTGGGAGAGGGTGGGTAGACTGGCCTGAGCTGCCTGGTCCTTGCCTCCCACAGGCTAGTCCCTGACAGGGGGACTGCCACGCTCACGGGTCCTCTCCCACGCGAGCCACCGCCGTGCCGTGAGCAGGCAGCGCTGCTGCGTCGCTCCTTAGGGCTCAGCCTAAATGCAGATGCTGCTCACTGGAAAATAAAAAACATAGTGCATCAGCACTTCCAGCTGCCTGGCAGCGCTGGCCTGACAGTGTTCCGCACCAAAGGCTGCACTGGGGGGGTTAGCACCGTCAAAAGAAAATCTCTCTTACCTTGGGAATAGATTAATAGCTCATGGTCATTTGTGGATTGGCTCTGTTTCCTGTGCAAGGGGTAAGCATCGTACCACAGGACCGCCTTACAGCTTGTGTTTGCTGAACTCCAGCTTCTTTCTTTGCCGGGATCCTCCCAGCAGATGGATTCTATATGACTTTTCTTTTTATCTCCCTTTTTTTCCAGGGTTTGCTCTTATGCTTTCAGAGAAGAAGCAATGATCTTCAGAAATCCCAGCTTCCTACACCCTCCACAGCCTCGGAACCTGCAGGTGATGCTCCCCCCTCCATAGGCTTGCTGCAGATTGAAGTCCTAGGACTAAGCTCATCAAGGTAGGTAAGTCCCTCCTAATTTTAATTCGGGGCAATTGGGAGTATCTTGGGTGTTCTGGCAAACCACCTTCATCTGTAAAGCTGTCACAGGGACTTGCAGCTGCTCACACTGGAATGTGACTTTGAAAGCCCTGGCAGACTGAAGCCAGTCACCAAGGCAGTCACAGGAGAGCCAGTTTCCAAGGGTGGCAGCGCATCTGACAGCAGAGACGTTATAAAGGTGGAAAACGGTGCTTACTGGTTTCTGAGTGGCTTGGGGTCATAGTAAAAATGCAGTTGAGGAATCTACTTACCTGCCTTATCGCGCACAGCAGCTTCCCGTACGAATAAACGATAATGACAAAAGGGATTACAAGGCAAAAGATGAAAAGACATATGATGTAGGACGCGTTGTTAATGTCCTTTGAATGCCAGTTCACGGAGCACGTTGCCCCTGGTCCTTCTGGCCCGTAACTGCTCCAGCCGAGTAGGGGGGGTGCGGTCCAGAGCAAGGAGTACATCCAGGACAGGCCGATGCCTGTCCATGTCTTCCTGTAGTTTGTGGTATCGGCCTCTGTCGTTCCCGTCATGGTGCAGTAACGTTCGTAAGAAAGTACAGCCAGGGAGATGAGCGAGACGATGCCTGTATGGAAAAAACACATTTGCATGAGCAGAAGTGGCTGAATTAGGGCTTTGGTTTATCTCCTGACGTGATGCTTCAGGCTAAAGGCGAGGCTGATGGCAGTGGCTTTGGAAACCTGATGGGCAAGGGCTGGGGCTGGAAGTGTCCCTCCAAGGGTGGGAGATGCTGAGAGCCCGAACTGGGGAGTCTTTAAACACGTGTATAGCCAAAGCAAGTCTGTTATAAACGCTGATTATTAATTAAGCACATCTGTCTGCATGTATATTTATGTGTGTGTGTGACCTGCAGCAAAATCCTTGTTTCTCTACCAGATTTGGTGTTCGACGCACCTGTAAGACTTACGGATTAAGGGCTAATAGCAATATTTGCCCAAAGTTCAGGGCTTATCCAGCTTCACAGGCTTCCTTAAGCATCACTGCTTCTGCCTGGAATGATAACGCTGGCTCTTTGCTGCCTGGGATTTATGCTTTCTCCCAGATGCCTTTCTTTTTTGCATTTTTTTTTTTCCCCCTGCAGGAAAGGTGTGTGAGGAACAATAAATGTCCATGCCCATACTCCGAGCTCTTCACACAACCTTCCCTCTCCTTGCCCTCTCCCCAGACATTACGGTCTCCGGGCACTTCTTAGATGTGTTCACGCAGCCGTATGAATGCCGGAGACTCCCACAACCCCCCAGCCCTGTGCCGTGCTGGCCCGCGGGAACATGGCATTCTCACAACAAAACATACGTGAGTAAGGGCAGACACTGCAGAGGAACAAAAGTGACTTTGCTTGAGAGAAATTTCAGAAAAGACCGTTCGGTGGAAGTGGGAAGAGGGTATGCATCATGGAGGAACTCGATTAAGTAAAACTCCCGGTGGGAGCCAGGAGAGCTCTCCCTGCAGAGCATTTGTAACTCCCGAGGAAACCACAAAAACAAAATAAAGACCTGTGTCTCTCCGTGTTAGACCAGAAAAAGCAGAAAGAGCGTAAGGAACGTGGTCGTTTAGTTGCTTGGGTTTGAAACCGAACTCGATTCCAAGGGCAAGATTCGCAGCTCGGTAAAGCGACACTTTTCTTACCTAAAGCTGACTTTAATAGTCAGCAAAAATCTAAGTCCTCTTCTGAGATGCGGAAAATGAGAGGTGCTCTGCCTGTGCCGGCTGGGAAGTGCAGCAGTCCGAACCCCCCCTCGGCAAGCACAGCCCCCCACGTTTTTCATGCGGATTTATCACCATTCGCTAATGAAGAACTGTAGATTAAAAGAACGTCACGAAGCCCACCGCGCCGGCAGGTGCCCTGGCGTGCCTCAGCGCGGCCGTGCAGGGCTGCGGGCGGCGCGTGAGCCCTCACAGAGACATGTGGGTCTCTTGCAGTTGGGGTACTGTCAGCGGATAGGAGTGGGGCGAGGAAAGCCCTTCGCAGCAAAGCAAAGATTTCTTCTGCAAACAGTAATGCTGGCTGGGGGGGGAGGTAATTTGTAATGCTGGTATTAGATTTTGTCATTTCTCCTCCACACACTCTTCCCAGCCTGCTTTTTGGAAGCAATGCTGGCAGGTACAAGTGAATATAGCTGGAGCTGCTGGTTAATGCTGACATATTCTCTTTAAACTTCCCTTGGCAAGTAAAGGTTTTACATGTGCAAAGCTGCCTTGCTACCCTGTATAACTTTGTCAGGGAGAGAGGTGGCAGCAAACATCTAAACCGTTGGTGCAAGTGTCTTTCTAGCGGGTTGAAGCGATGTGTTTCCAAAAGCAGTGGCGTGCAGGCTGGGTGGGATGCTGAGCTCTTTCCCTCCGGTTGTTCAGGTCTGATGGGCAGAGCAATGACCCCACTGGGAAAGCTTCTGACCCATAGGAGTGCTAACTGGGGGGGAGCCCCACTGCTGTGTGTCGGTGTCTGGAGGGGTTAAAGGAGGCTGGGAGAGATTCTGAGTGCTGGGAAGCTTCAAAATAGAAGATATTGTTAAACTTACTTAGCTCAAAGTGCTCCTGGGGTCCCTCTGCACCGGCATCGCAGCTGCCCCGCATGGCAGCATCCTGGAGCTTCTCTGCCCCCACCTTGCTCCCGCTGCCCTGTCCTGGGCTGCCCAGTGCCGCCTGTTCCCGCAACCAGGACCTGGGGTCAGGCCTGAAAGCCAGGAGATTTCAGAGAAATCGCAGCTCTTGAGGCTCAGAGCTGCCTGCTCCGTTTTGGTTCTTTAGAGTTCGCGGAGCACTTCAGTAACCGCGAGAAACACGCTCTGTGCAGCCTGAAGGACTTGTACTTAACGCTGCCTGGTGGCTTGCGAGCCTTTTTTCCGGAAAAGCAACTGAAGTAGGGCAAGTTTAACCCCAACCCTGTGCCTTGAGCATCCTCGGGGAGCTGCTCCCCACAGAGAGACCAGTGCCCCATCCCGCGCACCCCACTCATGCTCGCACAACCCCCCCCATGGACACCTCACCCTCTGCTCCCCCGCACCTGCCGGGGCTCTCCTGTCCCCGACGGCAGGCTGTGAGGTGCAGCTTTGTCCCCAGATCCGTGGGTACAGCCCCCCGCAACCCTCCCAGCACCGGTGCCGGTCTCACTCACCGCAGAGGGCATTGGCGAAGCCGTGCCAGGCGCAGGCGACCCCCGGGGAGCCCCGGTCGGTGGCGGCCACCAGCCCCAGGGGGGTGCCCAGGGCGCAGACCAGCAGGTCGCTGACGGCGATGTTGAGGAGCAGCAGGTTGATGGGGGAGCGCAGCGCCCGGTAGCGCCAGAAGAGCAGCAGCACCAGCAGGTTGCTGCAGAAGCCCAGGCTGCCCAGGGCGCCCAGGCAGACCGCGGCCGCCAGCCGCTCCCCGGGGCTCAGGCACGGAGCCAGGTCGCGGGCACC
This sequence comes from Rhinoptilus africanus, assembly GCA_013400135.1. Lineage (NCBI taxonomy): Eukaryota > Metazoa > Chordata > Aves > Charadriiformes > Glareolidae > Rhinoptilus > Rhinoptilus africanus. The sequence goes on from VXBO01005783.1 coordinate 91,153, forward strand.
GGCTGCAGCCCCGCAGCCGGGAGCAGCGGTGGGCACCGGCATCCCCGCGGGGCGCCGGGCATTGCAGCAGCCCCTGCCCGCGCTCCCGCCGCCTCTGCCGGTCCCCGAGCGCCGGCCGGGGGTTTCCGCTTCGATGCGCTAAAGGGGGAGGCGGGCGGCCGGCAGCAGCTGGCGCCTTTCCCCCGGAGGGCTGAGACCGGGCGCGACCTCATCGCAGGTGTGTGCTGGGGGGGGAAAGCCGCCCCGGGGAGCCCAGCCTGGCGCAGAGCAGCCGCTGCGCCGCGGGCTGGGGGAGAGCGGACTTCAGTGCTCTCCGGCCACGGCTGCGGCCGGGAGACCTCCGCGAGACAGAGGTGGGGTGGGAGGATGGCGCGGTCGAGGAAGGTCATGTAGCTCAGGGAGCTGCGGCAAAGCTGGGAATACAAATAAATTCGGATCAATACAAAAGTTGGCTGTGTTTTGGCAGCAGGTTACATGAAATGCAGAACATACTTAACTATAGCACTAGGTGATGTGTGTCTCAGACCCGCCAGAGAGAGCCTTTCGGAGTAAAGCTGTGAAGAGCATGCGATGATCCAGATGCTGCTGTCAGCTATTGCTGATGGGTCTGCTTGTTTTGGCAGGGGGGGAGCATAGAAAGCAAGTTTCTGTCTGCTTTTATATAAAAAAAGTCTGATTGATTTCAAGATTGCATGCCCCTATCTGCGTAGATAAGACGCAGCACTCAGGGTGGGCTGCTTACGGAGGGCACTGCCTGTGCAGGCAGGGAAACAGCTTTGCCAGCAAAAATGAAGAAGACGGGCAGAATTCACATGTGGCTGGCTTCTTGGATGGTCAAGAACACTGGATAATCTGCATGACCTGCGTGGAAACTGTAATAAAATTATAAGCATTAATAGAAGTAAAATAGATATTAATATAAGTAAAATGCAGGACCTGTGTGTATCTTAAAGTGAACTTGGATTAGAGGTGAAAAGAGGTAAAAAGCTGAAAGGTTGTTTCCAGTGTCTTGAGACGGTTCACACCATTTACTGAAAATGTGTCAAATAATAATTTTGAAAATACAAAATTGCTTTGAACTGACCATCTCATTTGAAGTGATGTGATTTTCTGGGTGACTGTTGTAGAGTAGGAATTTTCACTCCCTACTAAAGCAAAACCCAACAAAAGAATATATTGGATGTGAAATTGTGTTCTGAAAAGTAAATCCATTAAAAACATCTGTTGCGATTTCACATTTACTTCTAGGTAATTCCGACCCATTTTGCAGAGGAGAAACAAGTTTCGCCAGCAGCTGTGCGATTTCAGTCAAGTTCCCAGATGATCAAATAAACAAACATGCTGCTGTGCGGCACCTTTCCTGCCGATGAGATGCCAAGCCCATTTGCTGCGTTAAACAGTAAGTGAAGAGGAAAGCAAGGGAATAGAGAGATTCAGGCAAGGCAGAGAGACAGCAAAGGAGTGGTTTGCACTTCGCAGAGGTGGAAAACTGAGCTGCCTGTGTAGGATCTGCGGCCGAGCATCCTCAGTGGCTCTGATTTTGGGGGGTCCAGTCTGCATCCCTGGCTAGTCTAATCACCTGGTCATATCCCACTGCCATACAGCCTGTGGGGCTTATTTTCCTAAATTCTCTTCTTGTCATTGACTTGGAAACTTAATGGCACAGAAATCTATTTAGGTATGCTCCCTGAGAGTCTGCAGTGTGTTGATTTTCAGATGGATGGAAGTATCAAGGTGCTGAAGTTTCTTTGAGGAGCAGGTCTTGGATTTTGAAGGCAGAAGAAAAGTATTGGCAATGTTAAATGCCTTTACCTCCATGACAGCTCTTTGGGGATGTTTCGGGAAGGGTAAATTCTAGTTAAAAAAATTACGATAGGAACAGTCAAAAGGGAAATGTTGTTTGTTCACCAAAAAACCCAAACACCCCAGCTTCTGCTTCTGGCTTAACAGCAGTTTCACTAGACGGGGCGCAAAGGATGGACTGCAGAGTTTGGAAGAGCCGCTTTCAACACCGGTATCTTGTGCAGCCCTAAATTCAGTAAGATGCAGGGATTTCTCAGCGCCGGGGCCAGCGGCAGCTCTCTGCGGCACTGTGCAGGGATGACTTGCCCTTCAGGACCTTCTGCAAGTGGGTGCAAGCGAGGGCAACCGGGGGGAGAGGGGCTCAGCTGGCCGGGGGGGCAGCCCTGCCACTGCTGCCAATGGTCCCTTCCCTGGGAAGAGGGTGGCCATGTGGGTGGGGATGAGGACATGAGGCAATTCATCCCTTTTCCAGGTCTCCCCTGCTCTACAGAGACAGTGTAATATATAGTTTTTACAATGCGTATTTATGTCTCGGGTGTCGGAGCTAGGCTAGAGCTGGTACCCAGCGAGGAGCCTCAGAGGGAGACATTTGGGCACTGGGGGAGAAGTAGAAGTGCCTGCTGAGAGCATCAAAAACATTTTCCACCAGTCTTTGCTGGGAAAAAATAAAAATCCATATAGTCTCAACGGTTTTTCTCTCTGCTTCGTGGCTGATTTTCTGCTTTCCATTCTCTTTTCCATTTTATTTTTTATAAAAAAGCCTATTTCGCTGCCGAGCTGCCGCAGCAGGGGCACGTCCCCCACAGTGAAGGCTGGGGCAGGGGCTGCAGCCGGCAGCAGGTTTTTTGATTAATTTTGATTGTTTCCCTCCATTTTCGCAATGGCCACAAGATGGCACAGGGGCCTCCCTCCAAGAAAGATGCGAATGTGACCACTGGAGAAATGGGGTTTCCAGGTTGCCTGAATCCAGGCTGAGCAAAGGCTGCTGGAAAATGAAATCCAGGCGTATGATGCCCATGGGATGTGGGCTTCAAGCCGTTTCTGGGACATGCCAAGCATCTTTTGTCTCTTAATTGTGATAAGAGAGGTAATAATCCTCCTACTGGACTAATTACAGCCAGTGAAAATATGGTAATGAAAATAACTCCCATTGCCACTATTTGAAGAGTTACAATTTACATGAAAAAAGAGGCTTATGTGAATAGCGATTATTATTTTGTACATGGCTCTCTCTTATCCCATCTATTCTGATCTCAGCAAATCAGGGTGTAATTAATCAGAGAGGATTAAATGCTGCAGGGAAAGGGCTGGGAGATTACGTAAAAGCAAAACTCTGGTTGGTTTTGACTTAAACTTGGGTCATGTAACACAAAGAACATATTGCCCGCTCCACTTCCCACCTGCCAGCCCTTTCTTGCTGCTGTCAGAAATCAGTGTCATTTCCCCATAGGTTTGGCAGTCCGACAGCTTTTGGAGTGTCTCCCTGGCATTGCACGGCCGGATCCCTGTGGATTTGGAGGCAGCTCTCCGGTTCTTTGGGACGTGTGTTGGGAAGGTTGGGATGCTCTCCTGCCTCATCCATCCTTGCTTGCAAAACACGGGTAGGGGTCAACCAAGCAGACGCAGGTTGTGTCCCATGGTGGGAGGTCACCACCTGCCTGTGCTGGGGTCAGTAACCCTAACACCTACCAGTATTTTCCTTGCCAGAGCTGCACATGGGGATCTGCCAGTAACATGCGTGATAAAGTCTTCTTGTCATTAATTTCCCTTGCCCTGGGTGCCTTGACTCTGTAATTCTAATGACTGCACACTAATTCTTGCCCTCCACCCTTTGGGTTGGCCACAGATGGTAAAGAAGATGTGGTTTTGCTGGCAGATCAGCCCAGGTTCCTCCAAAAGCCTCTAACTGCTCATAGTTGAACATTTGATATTATCTCTTTTTGCTATTGCGGCCCATGGTGACGTCTCATCTTTATTCCGCGAAATCAACTCTGTTTGTTAGCTAATGAGTGCCCTAATGTTTGTGTGGGTGAACTCTTTGCTATAAATGGGCAGGCTTGGAACAGACTTTTCTATTTGATTCTTCTTATTCTTGTATTTTGGGCTTGGGGTTTTTTTTTGTTTCTTGAATGTTTATTTTCTTTTACTTCTTTATAAATCATCATCTGCCTCCAGGGCTGTTAGCCCCAAGGCATCTTAATGGGACTTGGTGGGTTTGAACAGTGCAATGAGATGGTGTAATTTCATTATTTTAATGCATATCATTATAAATATTAGTTACTGCTTTTAGGAAGCACTCGTTAATGACAGTCCTACTAGATTTTTGGTAGGATTTTACTGAGGTGCTGGGTGCCTAGAAGGACCTATGTTTTTAAGCACCCGAATGCTTCCCGTGGGATCCCTTTGGGTTGTCCCATCAAATGTGCGTTTTGCTGGTCCTCTACTGAGAACTTTGGAGACAAACTTGTTGCTGTTGTGAGTTCAGCAGCTTATGTACCTATGTCTGTGTCTATGTACCCTTTTCTCCCCAGTAATGAATAGTTATCACATGTAAGTGGTTTGAACTAAAACTCAAACAACAGTAGCCATGGATAGTAATGAAGCCTGTAGGAACCATATTACTTAGCAGCCAGTTGTCCCCAGGTTATCAGGAGTGTTTGGCAGTGTGTGGACAAATGGCAGCGGGGATTTAATTAGATGCCCAGGACAAGCTTTGCCTGCGGTAGTGCTGTCCCGGGACACACAGCAGCAGGGACGCTGCTCCCAAGGGTGCCTGTGGGCAGGCAGAGCACGGCATGGTGAAGGTGGGGGAAGGCAGGGGTCAGCATCTGTGCTGGCCCTGGAGGTCCCCAGCTGGCACGGCTTGCACCGAGCCATCCCACTGCCCAGGAGCATGTATGCACGTATGCACACACACACACAGACTTTATCTGATTGCCAGAAATACTCCCCCATTAAAATGAGACCTCCACTGGGCAGGCAGCCTGTTGCTGGTTTGGTGGTTGTTCTCTAAAATAGCCCCTGATGCTGCATGAAACCTATGTGGCTTCCAGTAATGTCCCTGGTCTGAGCATAGTCACGAAGAAAAGAAAGTAACGCGTTAGCATGGCAATGTTTTGAGGTCTGCTTGGTTATGCTGGGGTTAGAGAAACCTGGTGTCCCTCAGCCCCCCGCTGCAGGCTCAGCTCTTGCCGCAGGCTGTGAGCAGCCTGTATCACTCTGCTTCCCAGACTGTAGCCTTTCCGATGTCTCCACAAAATGATGCTCCTGGTAGTTTTTATTAGTGCAGAGCTGCAGTCTGTACTCCTCTCCAGGCTCCCAGCTTCACAAAAGGAATGAGCATAGCACTGTTGTCCTTATGGAACCAGCAGATAGCGTCCTCCTCCATGCAGGGGAAAGGGTCCCAGGGGAAAGCGTGGCTCAGGGAGACTAGAAATGAAAACTGGTGGGTATCAAACTGGAAAGAAGGTTTTCATTTAGCACCGAGGGCAATTACGCACCAAAAAGACAAAGAAAAGTCTTCCTTGCTTGAGATCCTAAAGCCCCATGCAGAAACCTCAATGGAAAGCAGGGAAGCGCTTTGGCTAGTTGTGAGTCCCTGGCCTCCTTCCTTGCCCTGTGGCCAAGGCGGGGGGGTACACATCAGGTGAAGCTCCCTGAGCACAGTGCAAAGGCTACAGCAGAGCTGTGGCATGAAAGGGATCCCGGCTGCAGAAAATGTATCCCGTAAAATTGGTCAATGGCACAGAGAGTTCACAAATGTCGTTGTCTCAAATGTTAAAAGGATTAAATCTTACTTTCTCCTGTTTTTCGTTCATTGTTTATTTGTAGGGTTTTTTTCCTGGCTTTTCTGTTCAGGAGTAGAAAAATCACAGTCCCCAAAATATTTCTTGTCCACCAGGAGCCTGCGCAGCAAGAGGTCTGTCCTCTCCCCCATTCTCCCAGCAGGATTTCACAAAGCAAAGCATTTGCTCGCTGTTAAGCCACAAGCCATGCCTTTGCAGTGACAGCTGTGTGTGTTTCGGGATGCAGAAAATGAGGATGCCCCCTTTTCGGGGGGCTGGGAGGCCCTGGCGTGGCAGGGTTCGCGGGTGGCCCCCACAGCAGCAGGGGGGCCAGGGCAGCGCCAGGCAGCGCAGGACAGTTACTGGCAGTGATGGCAGTTTATTGCATTATTTGCCCTGTGATGGGTCACGAAAGAGATTGTCAAAGAAGAGGGTAGATAATAGTCTGGGAAAACAAAGAAAAAGCTTAATGGCTTTTTCTCCTCCTCTTTTTTCAAGGCCTATTAAGTCTTCTAGAGTGAGCTAAAAGCCAAAGAGGTCCCTGCACTTGGAGTGTTACAGACATTTCCAGAAATTATTTTTTCATAATTAGGAAAGGGCAAATACTCAGGGGGTCCCTCCCTTCCAGCCATCAGATGCTGTGCCTCGCTCCCGCGGCTGTGGGTGTCCCCGGCCCCGTGGGTGCAGCGAGGAGCTGGTCCCAGCGAGACAGTGCTTGGAGCTTGAGGGGCACTGGCTGTGGCTGCGGCTCCCTCAGAAACCCCCGGCTGAGAGTTAGGCAAGGCTGTTGGATAGATTACCGGATTGCTTGCTCACCTCTTCCCACTCACGGCTGCAAAACACGGCAACGGTAGTGTCAGCTGCCTCTTTCCACTCTGAAGGGTGCACCCGTGCCATGGCCACAGCACCGTGAAGGTTTAGGTTTAGCTGAAGGTTTAGGGTTGGTGACAAACAAGCAGGGTGTGCTGGGAGACTCCGGCTACACACAGCTGGACCTCAAGAGCAATTCTGGACCTGCTGGTTAACTTTTTTTTGGTACAATTGCAAGTATTTTTTGAAATATGTTTTACATCCTTTATCACCTTCTCAGTCTAAACGTCTTACAGTACAGAAAGGTGAATGTGGTCCTGCAGTAAGCCTTTGATTTTCAGGACAACTATTTACAGCATGTAGGAATTTCATTAAAAGCAGAAATCGTCTCTTTAAATGTATTTAGACTTCTCTTCTGGGGCGTTTCAAAACTTTGCAGCAGTCATTAAGCTGTAAGAAGCAGCGGCACAAAGTGAACACTTGCCCTGGGGTGAGGGATTGATCAGTGAGCTGTTAAAGCTGCGCCTCAATGTTAGCTGTAAGGGGACGCTAATGCCATGGATGGAGTGAGCTCCATCAGCAGCCATTGAACGCACAGGCAGGTTTCCAGAGCTCTTGCTGGGTGTGCACGGAGTTCTGGGGCAGCAGGTCACGGCGCTGCGGGGTGCGAGGGCGGCTTGGGGCAGGGTCGGCGCTGGCGGTGCCTGTCCCAGCTTTCCCATCCCGCTGTGCCCAGCGTCCCCCTCCCTCCTCACCCTGGTTGAATGGCTGCTGCCGGCTCCCCGGCGCCGGGCAGGGGATCGCTCGCGCTGAAGGAAAGCCCATTGGGCAGCTGGTGCCCCTTCAGCCGTGTGCTGAGCCTGTGCGGGACACCCTGCCACGGTGAGACTGCTGAGGGACATCCCGCTGAGCATACACGCGGGTTTCCATGGCTAAGGTGACAGGTCGGCGCTCACATCCACATAGCGTCATTGTCCTTCTTCCTACGGTGGCTAAGGGTTAAGGGCGCATTAATAGCAACCGTGTTTTAGCACCCCAGAGTTTCAATACAACCAATTTATAACTCTGCCACCTTGTAGTAAAGTAGAAAACGACTTTAAAAATTAATGTAACTCATGTAGAATTACTTCCCATGCCTGCAAGTTTTTAAACCTAGGGGTCTATCAGGCAAAAAATAAATACCGCATCTGACTTTGTTGTATGCCTTCCGGTAATACCAGAGATTGATTTTTCCTTGACCTTTTACTTCAGGGAGGAGAGGAGAAGTACCAGATGAGAGGTTTCATCTGTGCACAAGACACAGCGTGCTCTGCTCAAGGCCATGGCGAGTAGAGCGACTGCACATCTTAGTCAAAAATGCCAGAAAGATACTGATTCGGTGAAATGAATAAGGCATGTTTGAGGGGGCTGCTGGAAAGAAGCAATTGTCCGAAGTCACATCAGCAACTTGCAGCAGCACACTGTCCCCAGAGGTTCCCGCTGCAGTGTGACCCAAGGGTTGGTGGGTTTACGATCTATGTGTTACATTAGAGAGTGAATTTTAAGAGGGTGCCCGCAGCCGATTTGCTCAGAAACCTCAGGTTTCAGGTGGGGATTTCTCACGAGCTTCTACATGTGCAGCAGTGTCCACATCAGCAACAGCCGGAGACCCCCAGCAGGTGACCCCACAATGTTATCTCCTGAAGGGTTAGCACTGACCTGCTAGCACGGGCCCCTCGCTGGGAGAGGCTCGGTGCTTCAACCCATCTCCGGTTTTCTGAAGCAACTGGACGAGCGCTGGCGGGGTTGGTCACATCGCTATGTTTCAGTGACAGGCCCTGCTGGATAAGGAAGTCAGGAGATACCTGTGATGTTTCCTGAGGACCAACCTTGCACAGGAGGTCTTTCCTTCTCCAAAAACACCAATACTGCAATAAATGAGTATTTTAAACCATTAGAAATATTTAAACCATTAAATCTAGGGAGAGATAAAGGAGGGGACCCAAATAAGAGGCTGTTGTGACTATAACGACAACAAAACTTGGGCAGGTGTAGAAGTCACTTGACTAACACCAAGTGAAACCCTGCCCTGAAAAGGCAGAAGATGGCATTGATGGCTTAAGCCCATGCGTGTTAATCTGCAGACTCAGGGTCCGTATCACTAGCATCTGGAAAACGCACTGTGGTCGGATCTTTGCACAAAGGAACTGTGGGGAAATTTGCCACTTTCATGAGTAGGAAGTTGTGGTGAAAGGCTGTCGCACAGAAGAAATGTAATGGAGCAAAGCAGACAAAGCCCCAGCCAACAGATGAACTTTGTAGTTAAATGGGATCCAACACAACTTTACGCATTTCCCTTCCTCGCACGCTCCCTGACGCCCATGGCTCGCTGTTCTGTGCAGCCCCAGGCTCACTCAGGGCTGGCGAGAGCTGGGGAGGAGAGCAGCCACCACCACTGGACGATGTCTTTTTGGCCAAATTTCCTGCCCAAGTTTTGTTTCTTTTTTTTTTTCTCGACAACACAGAGGTCTTCAAGTGGGAGGCCTGTGGAGAGCATGTGTACGCTGGGAAAGCTGTCACATTTTCAGGGCTTGGGACTAAAGGCTGTCTGTGGCATGAGGTCAGGGGGTTTCAAGTGTCGTGCTGGTGACGAGTAATTGAATGACACTGAGTAAATGAGTGGTTAAGAGTGAAAAATGCCTTGGTGCAAATCAGTTGCTCCCTGTAGGTGTGTTGCTTTCAGCTCTGCTCCCTCACACATGTTGTAACTGTGAGATGCTGAAAGCCAAGATGTCCAAGCTCAAAATTGAATGCCAGTGGCAGAATCTGGAGCTGAACTTCTCAAACTGTATTTTCCTCGCTTTGTGTGCACGCAAGGGGGAAATGTGCCCACCTTCCAGAGCCCTCGCTCATCGATCAGGTCCATGTTCTTTGCTCTTCTGTTTTATTCTCTGAGTGTCATATGTCTGCACAGCTCCAAAAAAAGGAAGGGTTGACATTTTTAGGTATGCATATATGCTTCCCTGTCCTGAAAAGCAAAGCAAACATGAACAGCTTAATCTTTTAATCTAAAAGGCAGTCCTGCAAAGGTTAACAATCAATCTAGTCACTGACCTTTTACATTTTCTATAAATGCACAGACAGATCTATAGCTCACACCACCCAGCAGGCTCAGGGTAGCATCATTTGCTTTAAATCCCTTTATTGCAATTGCATGGTGTAATTATATTGAATGCTGGGTAGCATACACAGGAAGGAATAACCCAGCGTTAGCTGGTGTGCCCTCCGTCCCAGTGCTTTGGAGCTGTGGAATGTTATTGACAGATCTGGTAAATCTCTGATCAGAAATAAGTATTTAGCCACTTAATCCTTGATGAGACATTGATCTTCATGGGAGCTGGGAAAGGTGCTGGTGCATTGTAACGTTACCCCTATGTTCGTGCAGGAGGGATAAACAACATGCCAAAGTCCTTCAGCGCAGTCCTGCCGTGCCCTTGGTTAGCTGGGCACAGCTTATGCCTCACATAGGGTTTGGAAACCGATGGTGTGGTTGAGGCCAGGCAGAGCTTCAAACACTGGGTTTTGTAGTGACGCCGTTAGTGGCTCTGGTGCCGGTCACCCGTGGCGTCTGGAGGACCAGGTGGAGATCACCATCCATCGACTCCTCCATGCCAGTCTTCCCTGGTGGTGGGTGCTTCGACGTTCCTGACTGCTGGGCCCTCCACCGAATGCTTTTTTGGAGGGTTTCTGCCTCCCATCGAGTGCAGCCCATGGAGGACCCCAGCCCAAGCACTATGAGCAGCGGTGGCGGCGTGCAGGCAGCGCCCGGAGTGACGCCGTGCCATCAGCTTTATCAGCCATCACCGCTGTATCGCTAACAAGGCTGCCACGCTGTATTGAGCTTTTTCATGCGTTTCTACGTTTTCTTTGCTTATCTGCGACCTTCCTGTGCATGGCTCACCTCTCCAGTGGAAACATGGGTGGTTATCTGGTACACACTAATGAAGAAGAGATTAAAATATAACTCCTTGGCACTAATAATCTCTACTTAACCTCAGAGACTTAAGTCAATTAGCTCAATCACCTTCAGAAAATATTGGATCAAATTATGATGATTATTATTAAACTGTATTCCTAAATTTGTTTTCCATTTCAGGAAATGGCAACAGATCAGATGAAACATTTGTTCGTGAATGTTTTTGAGATCTGTGATAAACCATCAGCTTTTTGGCACAGATGCATTATCACCTTTCACAAATTAAGTGAGATGGATTTTAATCTAGTTTGTCACCTCTCCTTTGATGATTCATTGCTAGTTTTTAAATGATGTGATAATTTTCTTTCTGAAAAAATGCGTGTTTATGGCACATTCTTCCCCCCACTACCTCTGTGAACCCTCTGACTGGTTTCCTGCCTCTGGCCTCCAGCAGCAAAATTTTCACAGTTTAATAGTGCATTGGGTCTTTATGTCAAGGTACGGTCATTTTTCCATAAAGGCAAGATCACCTGAGGAAACGGGACCCTGAGTGGTGACTTGGAAAAGGAGAAAATGGCCATTAGCTTTTGACCTTTTTTCTGTGCTGTTTCTATGTGTGCCGTTTCGCGTGCCTGCGGGCGCAGAGTGCACCGTTGGCTCCGGGTCTTGAGCAGTGCTGTGCTGGAGCCACCACCCACCTCAGCACCCAAAAAGGCTGATGGTGTGCCCCTGGGATGAGGCAGCAGTGGGTGCAGTGCCATGCCAACCGTTAGCTGGTGCGGAGAGCGGGGCAAGGGATGGGGAGGGAGCTTTCTTCTATCTCCTGTAGAAAATGCCACCACATGGGACAACGGAGCCATTTCTGTAGGCAGCAGCCTCTCAGCTAAACTGTATGTTCTCATCTGCATTTATAAAAAGCAAGATGTAATGTAATTTAGAAGACAAGTAGGAAAATAAGCATGGGGGATGGAGGGTAATGAATCCAGAGAGCAGTGAGTTTTAAGGACACTTTTCTTCCAGGAAATCAGTGTATATAAATTTAACCTAGTCTATGCCAGTAACGCTTAGAAAACCAGGAACAAAAAATTGCCGTGGGCAAAGTCCAAAAATACAAGCTCTAACGCTTGCATGTGCTACATTATGGGAGTGAATGCTCCTCCTAGTCTGGATGTGCCTCTGTTCAAACGTAGAAATGGGGAGACAAATTACAGACCCGTTGGCAAAAGCAGAGGATAAAGGGATTTGTTCTCCTGCAAGAAGAACAAGGTCAGGCGAGCAAGTGTTACAATTATCAGACCTACCTCCACTCTCCTCTGTTGCTTCCTATTAGCAAAAACCAATTATTTTTTTCGTGCATGTGTGTCTTGCAGTTGAAAGAAAGATGAAAAAATCTGCTGGAGCTCTTGAAATATCAAGTGTCTCCACCCAAGCACAGGGCATGCAGAAACAAAATGGTTCTTATAATTATACAGGAGCAAAAGGGTTTCTTTCAGCTCAAGAAATCAATTATATGAGTCTGTAGCATCAGCATTAACGAGTCTGAATAGGCTGCTGTAAAGCCTGAAGAGCAGTAATGATCCATTCCGGTATATGTACAGGTCATACATAAAATTCATTCAAAACAGAGGCACCTCTCTGGTGTATTCCTACAGCCTTGTACAAGTGGGGTATTGTTGCAGCCAGCCCTTGAATAAAGCATGGCTGGCTTTACAAATAATGCTATCCTTACATCGTCTTTTTTTTTTTTTTTTCCTCCTCCTTGGACATGTGAACGTAAATTGTAAATTAAGCTTTGAATTTGGAATTCTAATAAAGGTGAAGACCTTCCACACCCAAAGGATTGCACAGCAAAGTGACCTTTCAAATTGCTAATGTAGGAAAAAGATCTTCATGGTTGAGGGGTGGGAAGGAAAAAAACCACCAAGTTTAACAGTGTTTTTGCCTTGCTGCCATGGAAAAGGTGGTATCTTCAAAGGTCACCCAAATTGTCTCATGCAGGTTTGCAGCATCCCATGTAGGCGGTCCCCCTGTTTTGCACAACAACCAAAACCACATCGTCTAGTCCTACTTAGTGTACTATATTTTAGCAAAACACAGATGTAATCTGCGTTAGTTTAGCATCCTCCAGCACTGAGGTTTGGTAAGAGATTGGTGAAAAATGCCAGGAAAACATACAGATCCTCAGGAGGACCCAGTGTGCACAGCCTTCTCCTGTCTTCTTCAGAGGAACAAATCCCTGTGTCCAGGCCGAACACCCTGCTTGCAGACAGGTGCCACTGGCCTTACTGGCACAGACCTACCTTTTCCCAGTGCTATTTGGCTGCCACCATCCAAGAGGTTGTCTGCTGCCATGTTCTTGTGTCCCCTGGTCACTTCCAGCCTTTGCGCAGGATGGAGCACATCAGTCCTGACCATGTGGCCAGCCTGTCCCCACATCCATGCTCTCCCGCAGCCGCCCTACCCTCCTGGCCTCCATCCCTCTTTGGGGCTCTCTTCTAGGCCAATTTAATCTCCAAATTACCTGCTGCTCACCTGCACCTCCAACCCTCTGCCATGAAATACTACTCCATCCCTTCTCCCTCCTCTATGGGCTGTCTCCTTCTGGCGCTGGTACTGTCGGACACCACCTTCCTAGTCCCCACTGCCAACTGCAGCTTCCTGAATGCTCATGGTGGCACATGAGGCTGCACCAACACCACCGCAGCCACCATCTCTGGAGGAGCTCATTTCCTTCTCCGCTTGCCAAAGGCTGTACCATGCAACAAAAACCCACGGATGCTTCCACCCAGCACAGGGCTGGTAGGGTCTGTCCCCTGGATAACATCCTATTCTCCCCAGTCCGTGAGGAAGGCAGAGACCCTGGACAGGAGGCAGTGCATGGGCGCCCAGTCAGGGATGGATCCCACCGCACCTACCTCAGCTGGTCCTTGGAGCTCAGTGCGAGGACAGGTGACCCACGACATCCTCCTGTCTCCATCTGAGGGGATAACCAAACCATGTGGGGGGCCCTCAGGACTTTCTGCCTCACCTAGTGGAAGCTGGGAAGTCTGTCCTGCTGGCGGGACACCTGTCCTCCTCGGACCTGCTTGGATGGACAATGCCAACAGCTTGCTCAATGACTGAGGCTATGGACAGGGTTTCTTCCACAGGCTGCCCGAAACTGTGTCCAGGTCCTCCCAGGGAGACCTCTGTGCCCCACAGGCAGCAGGTAGCTACCCAGCACAGGGGACACACCACCCTCCAGGAGCTTCCTGGCCCCCACCACGCCGTGAGACAGCCACGGCTGGGTGTAGGTGACAGGCAAACGACCTGTGAATCACTGCTCACCCCCATCCTGCCTCCCACGGCAGGGCTCCTCACCGAGCTCACGCACCCCAGCGAGCCTGGGCACCACCGGCGGGGGGACAGCCAAGGCTGAGGGCTTTGCCTTCCCCGCAGACACGGGGAGCGGGAGAAAATGAAGCTCTTGTGCCCACCTTGCCAAGGAGGGGACCTCTTTGGGAGTGATGGATGGTGAGCACGGCTGCCTTGGTAAATACAGCGGTGTCAGCGTGTACAGGGACAGCCTGCTCTCTGCAGCCTGCTTTTGCTCGTCCAGCACGGACTGAAACAGCAGGACGTGTTTGCACAAGTGTGTGTGTGTGTGTGGCAACCGGGATGTTTCCCGTGACCCGTTAGACACTTTCCACCACACGACTTTGCTGCACTACTAGTCTGGAGCACTGCCCTGGCTAGGTTTACGTGGGGCACGCGCGACAGTCTGGAGAGAGAAGTGCCCTTGCGTCTAAGTGACAGGTAGGATTGGAAAGCGAGCCGAGCTGTGGTGAGGAGGAGGAGGAAGGATGAGATGAGACACAGCGGGGCGATAGCACTGTACGTGTACGCCATGGGCAGACCTGACCTGAAACACCCTCGCAACCCCTGGTGTTTCACACGGGAGCTCTGCCTCCACGGGGCAAAGGCACGGCTCTGGTGATGCCGGCTGTGTGCCCCCCTGCCCAGCACCCTGGCAGCTCACCCAGGCGGTGCGTGCTGCCCCGCTGCCCCCTTGCCCAGCCCCACGGCAGCACCCGATGCTGCCGCCTTTTCCCACCCCGGTGCCCCGCTGCTGCACAATTCCCACTGCAACGGGGTGCGCAACGGCCGCTCCACAGGGGCTCGGCAGGCTCCAGCTCCCTGGCTCTGCCTGGATGACAGCTCACCTGCCCAGCCACGGTGGGGATCAGCCTCTCCCCACGGTGGGTGTCTGTCCCCGTTGCGGGGGGGGCCGTGGGCGCGATGCCCCCGGCAGCCGGCTCTCGGGAAGGCGCAGTCTGGCTCCCGGGGCTGGCAGATGCCTTTCTGCAGAGCTGACACTCGTGTGAGTCATCTCCATGCTGTCTCTGCGGACACACAACACACTTACCGACAAGTGCCCCCTGGAAGGGAAAGCACCGTGCTTTTACGGTTTCCACTGCATCACTTCCATCATGCCACACTGTCAGGCACCGCAGCATGCTGCTGCCCCAAAGCACCACCCCTCACAAAGCCCCAGGGAGCTATTCACTCCTTTCCCAACTTTTTTGGCTTTTGTTCACTTAGCATTTCAGAGTTCAAAGCCTTCTCTATGATCTGGAAGATGGGTGGTCCTGCCTTTCTGCTTCCCCTCCTTCAGTGCATCCACTCTGGAGCTGTGCGGGGCTGCAGCAAGCATGCTCAGTGCAGCGTTTCTATTCGAAACTGCTCCTGTCCCAGGCGCTATACCCAGATTTTTGGACAGCAACAGATAAAGCTGGAGCTGGCATCTTCCACNTTTGCCCTCCTTCTTTTTTTTTTTTTTTTTTTTTTTTTTTTTTTTTTTTTTTTACTTACTGCCCAAAGTAATTTCCTGCTGCTGCTCATCTCTCTGTTTCCAGCCAGGTCTGCGTGTGAGCTGGCACTCATAGTGTGCTCTTCCCTTTAACACTGCTGACTTACTCAAACGTCACCCCTATCTTCAGGAAAGGCAGGAAGGAGCATCCAGAGAACTACAGAACAGTGAGTCTCACCTTGATCCCTTGGAAGGAGATCCCAAAATCATACTAAGGACAAGAAGGTGATTGGAAGGGCCACAAAGATGACTGAGGGACTGGAGCATCCCTCCTGTGAGGAGAGGCTGAGAGCGCATCCTGGAGAAGAGAAGGCTCACAGTGTCTTATCCATGTGTGTAAATACCCAACGGGAGGGAGTAAAGAAGACACAGCTCTTCTCAGCAGTGACAGTAGAGGACAAAAGGCAACGGGCACAAACTGAAATACAGGAAAATATTTCATTACCATTAAACATAAGAAAAAATGTTTACTCTCAGGGTGATGAAACGCTGGAACAGATTGCCTAGAGAATTTGTGTAGATATCCTTGGAGATATTCAAAACCAGACCAGAGATGGCCCTGGGCAACCGACTGGGCAAGGGGTTGGAGTAAACCTCAAGAGGTCCCTTCCAACCTCAACCACCCTGTGAACAAAGCCACCATCCTGGGCTCTCAGTCAAAAATAACTCACAGCATCTGCCTCTGTTTTGGAAGAACAGCTGCAGTTATCACAGGACAACAGCTCCCACAGCCTTTCCTTTGTGTCCCTCTTCACACATGTCTTTCCTGGCCTTAAACACCTGCAGTGACCCTCCAGTCCCTCTTTTGTGCTGCGACCCAAAGAGCCATTGCAGCATTTCATACCAACACACTTTCCTGACCTCTTCTGTCACAGCACCTCACAAAAGCCAGATGGTATCTGAGGGTCTTATCAGTGTGTGATTCTGAGATATTTGATGTGGCTCCTACCTTGTGCACTGATGGTTTGTCCTCCACGATGGACGAACTGGGGGGCTTTGGCTTCTTGTTTGCCTCCTGAGGGCTGTCACTGGCACACACACATCTCTGGTTGTAGGGTGGCTGCAAGGTGCGTAAGCCATGTGGCGCAGAGGGAGTGGGTCTTATCTTCAGGATCTTGCGTTGGGTGCCCCCCCTGCACAGCCTCGCTGGACAGCTGTGCTGCAGCGCTTCCTCTGCTTGGTGTCACCCGCTGCCCCTCCAGCCAGGGACACGCTGTCATCCTGCCAGCCTTCGCTCACCACACCAGCGCCTGTCTGCTCTCACCCCCGAGCTCAAGCCACCAGGCTCTCTTCTCTCACAGCTCACATAGCCAGGAGGGTACCCATCCTGCTATTTTATGAGCAGCCAACCACCATTAGCATCACTGTAATGAAGAAGTATTACAGACGGTCAGGTACCAAGGTTAAACAGGCAGCAAGACCATTCCCCACTAGCTATATTGCATGCTGATTATCGACACCAATTAAATAGCCCATCACTGAGCCCTTTAGGGCTTACAGCTCCCTCCCTCCCTCCAATTCTGCCAATGCAGGGTCTGCCAAGTGAGGCTCCTGGCCACCTGTGTGAGATGTCGCGGCCTTGGTTCAGAGAGCCTGAAGCTCTCGGGTGCTTTGGCTGTACCTCTGCTCAAACAGGAGTGCAGGCTGGAGCCCTGCCGCTGGTCCCATCGCGGCCATCTCCTGACCCATCCCTGCCCCAGGCACCAAACCCATCCCAAGGGGCCGTTGGGGTGCAGCAATCTCCATCTGAGGAGGGCTGGGGAGACCTTCTCCAGCCTAGAAAGAATCTACGCTAGGTGCCAAGCTGCTCGGCGTGCCCCCCTCCCCACCCAGAGCTGCTTAAGTGTGACTCCATTCGGCACTCAGCTGCAGGGCCCTGTACATCCAGCTGCACGGGGTGATCTAATACCGGATAGCGCATCTTCCCGGCCCTCCTTGGCTTGGGTGGCAGCCTAGCACTTCAAACCCAGAGCTGCGGACTACCACTGCTCGCTGCTGAACACACCGTTCTAGGAAGTGATGAAAGACGAGGTGCCAGACCTCACCGGGAAGTATTGCCACCATTTATTTTCAAGACCAAACCGACATGTAATCTTCTCCTACGCAGGAGGAGGAGGTGCTATAGAAACCCTCAAGTAGCAGTGAGCATGCAGCCCGTGCCTGTCCTCCAGCCCTACTGGGTGGCCCAGCTAGCCCTGCTCCTCCTGGCCAGGACGCGTGACTGCATAGCCCCTGCATGCCCTGCCTCCAGCGGGACCCGCCGCTAATTTCGTGGCATTAAACCTACAGGTAACACCACTTTGTTTGATTCTTTCTTGCAAACTGCTGCTCGAGGTCCTGCTGTGGGTGGGAGGAGGCAGGGGAGGCTGCGACACCTGATTTCTGCAGGGCAGGGCAGTCCCTGCGATGCAGAGGTCCCCGCAGTAGAGTGAGACCTCTGAGCCTCGCCGTTTCTCTTCTTACTCTACAGTATTCTCCAGGTACTTTACCTTTACGGCATATTACTTCCTAACAGCAGTTGGGAACCGGTGGCTAAAATCATCCCAATACGTGAAATGAGCAATTCCGAAAGATTTCTTTTTTGTCTAAGTGAACCCTTGTGTCCCCTTTCAGGGTCTTTCAAAGCAGTTCTGTGGTTAGGGTGACCACGTTACTGCTTTCAAGGGACGCAGTGACAGATAAGCCTGAAAGAACAGCAGTTTCAAGAAAGAAAAGAAAGAAGTGCTGTGCCTTAGGTCACTGTGTTTGAGAGCTGTGAGCAGCAGCAGCAAAGCCAGAGCAGGCAGCTTCCAGGTTTCTTTATGCTGCTTGGAAACAGAGAGGAAAAGCTCCTCGCTCAAGTGCTGTGGCAGGGCCCTCACCTAGGGCTCTGCTGCCATGGTGGCAGGTTATCCGCCCTCTGCCTCTGGCCGTGCTTCCCTCCCCGGCCAGCAGTGCCCACGGTTAAACTAACCCTGCCGTGAAGCACTGTCCTGTCCATGTCTCTTCCCATACCTCTGCAGCATAGTTATTAAATCTTCGCTGACGGCTCATTCAATTTATAGGAAAGTTGGTGACAATCAGGGCAGTTGCCGCAGAGATGACAGGTTTGAAAGCAGTTGATGCAGAAGATGCTGTGGTGTCCCCCATCCTGCCCATCCCATTCTCCTTCTTCCTATCCCTCAGCTCAGTTCCAGGTCCCTTCCCTCACCCACCCCTCAGCTCCCACGGTGTCCTTAGTCATTTCATCCGCCACATTCACCCTTTGCTCCTCTGATACCTGCTCAGGTCTGAGCTCCCCCTGCAAGGCAGGAGGAGGGTTTTACACACATGACTCCCCCTCCGGTGCAGCTGCTTCTCCACAGGCATCGCGCTGGGAAATACATTGGGTGTTTGCCCCCATGGTGCTACTGCAACACCCACTGTTCCTTCAGCCTCTGCCTTGCTTCTCTTCTTCCAAGCTCTCTGTTGAGGGTCTGGAAGAAGCCTGCTGCTTCTTGAGCTGCTGGAGGAAATGAGCCCAGGCCTGGCCTTCCTCCCCAGCTGGTCACCAGCTTCCATGGTGGGGGACAGCTGCTGGGGACGGCTCTCCCCAGTCTATGGGGAAAGCAGGACACACTCCACATTACTGGTGACCTTGTCTGATAACTCCAGCCTCTTCCTGGTCCTCCAGGAGCAGCAAGATGCTGGTTTACAGCCATCTCTGTCCTTTTTTCAACAACTATAGGATGCTTAGCCCCTCTGATGCTGTGGCCACCTCACCTACCCCACCCTAAGCGTTTCCGGCAGCGACAAGATATGCTAGCTTATCAAACTCCATCTCTTTAAAGGCATTTTGTGCTCAGTCATATCCTATCTGTGCTATGTGACCTGTTTTAAAACCCTCTGCTCGTTTCCTCCCTCTCCCCAGCTACCCCTCTGTGCCCTCTGCAAGCCCCGATGCTGGGACCTCACATCTCCAGCTCCAAAGGTGGTGTCAGGCAGAGCCCTTTCACGCTGCGGAGCACACCAGCACGGTTTACCTGCGCTGTACTTCAGCCCGGGGGCTGCTGCCAGAGTTGCAGACCAGGGCCACTGAAAAGCAACCTGGGCATCAGCTAAATACATCTGCCTCGTGCAGTTAGTGAGCATAACGACGTGGCAGCTTCAGACCTTGGTGGAAGGTGTTTCCTTGCTGCCACTTGCCGTAGTTCAGAGAGGTTTTCCTCAGGTGACAGCTCTCGGCTTCCTCCCGGGGTGCAGGCAGCGAGCAGCAAGCCTCTCTTGGGAAACCCAGACCTGACCACACAAGAACTGGGAGAGTGCTCTACGCAGGAGTCACATCAGCGTCTGCTAGTGCCCAAGACACTTACCTGTCCCCCAGCAACTGAGTTATTTGTGTGTTTATCACTTACTTCAGGGCTGAAGTCTGATTTTGCAGGCAGTGCTGTCAGCAACTGCCCAGCAGGTCTGCATTGCATCCAGAGGCAAATAGCTGCTTAGCCAGGCATGGTGTCTCTTCCTACAACTCTGAAAGCTGTAGGATTTCACCAGCTCCCTCACCACTTCACTCTCCTGTTAGAGTGGTAAATAGCTTATCTTAAATTCAAAAAGATAAATTCTTTCTAAAGTGCATTTAGGTGCAAGCAGAAATTCAGTGACACTTACACGGAATCAGCAGTTCGGAGAACTGTTCCATGTGCACGTCACATAGAGCCACTTTGCACAGGATGGGGTCTGACGAAAGCTGATTTTTATCAGCCCATGAACTCACACTCTTCACACCAATACTCTTGTGAAACGTGTAGTAGCCAGTGTGACGGAGGCTCAGAATGTACTGCGTACATCTCTGGGATTTCTCAGGGTGGCAGGATGCCTGCCTTGAGCAGGAATCGCCTACTGCAGGCCCTTGTTTTGCACTGGTGTGTCTGTCTGCCTGACATCCGCAGACTTGTACTCTCCCCTGGAATGAATGGAGAACTGAGCCGAATCCTGCCCAGCTAGAGCCAGAGCATGAGGATGTCTACCAAGTGACATCTGCTATGCCCTTGCAGCCCTTCACCTCCCTCGTCTGCCTCCCGAACCAGCAGAACCAGCTTTTGCTCATGGGTTGTGCTGGGCTTTAGCTTTAGTTGCTGCAATCCCTGCCTAGCTCAAAACCAAGCTAAGGGTAATTTTACCTCATTTGGACAGCCTGGCTTAAAGAATTCGTGTTCACACTGTCGCAGGATGCCCCTGCTATCTGTGAAGGCTCTTTTAAGTGCTATTCCATCCCTCCATTCAAGATCCCCCTATTAAATAAAGGTTGTCCTATTGGAAGCGTACCTTGAGCTATTTACTCGTAAACTGAGTAAACATAAACAAAGCTTGACAAAGGATGCATCCCAGTTACAGGCTGACTGAGAAGGTCAGCTTTGCAGGCTCAAATTCACATTCATAACAAAGTAAATATTTGCTCAAATACACTTTTTTATAGGAGCCATGCTCCTATAGGAGGAAAATCTTACTTTCCTAGAAGGAAAGTCTTACTATATCTTTTCCCATTTCAGGTCTCAGAACATCATACAACACCTACGCATCAGGACAATGAATGTGTCCAACAACTGCAGTGTCGCAAATCTAGAACTGTATCATCATGTTCGTCTCATTGAATTTGTTCTGTATAACCTCATTTTCTTTTTTGGAGCACTATTTAATGCCCTTGCCCTCTGGATGTTCTTCTGCAAGATAAAGAAGTGGACAGAAACCAAAGTGTATGTAATCAATTTAGTCTTTGCAGACTGCTTCGTCATCTGCACCTTGCCTTCCATGTCTTACTTGCTCTGGAATAAGTCAACTCGAAATGAACTCTGCCAGTTTATAGAGGCAATATATCTTATCAACATGGTAGTGAGCATCTACATCATTTCATTTATCTCCATCGATCGATACATTGCCATAAAGCACCCCTTGAAAGCCAGGACCTTCAGGTCTCCATCAAAGGCTGCCCTTCTCTGTGGGTCTCTGTGGGTTTCTGTGATAATTGGTGCCACCTTACAGCTTTGGCAGAGACAGGCCACTCTCTGCTTTCAGAAGGATATCACTGCACCCGCTACTCTGAGCCTGCTTTACATTTTCTTTGTTTTTACTCTTCCGTTAGCAATCTTGACTTATTGCTCCACAGAAGTAATCAAGAACCTTAAGAGACATCTGAACACAAATTCATCAGAAGAGAAATCAATCCAGAAAGCGGTTCACATTATTTATGCAAATCTGGTTGTATTTCTGATATGTTTCCTGCCAGCCTACCTTGGGTTACTTACCAGGTTCATCATGGAGAGAGTTGGAGCTCCCTGTTTCCTGCTCCAGGTTATGAAGAACTTCTCCTCTGTGACGAGGTGTGTTGCCACGTCCAACTGCTGCCTGGATAGCATCTGCTACTACTTTGTGACCAAGGAGTTCCATGAAGCCCTTCCACTGCCCAAACCCAGCACTGAAAAAACAAATCAAATCCACCCCTCACAGACACACACTTGCTAAAGGAAGGGGGGGAGCAGGAGGGGATAAAAAACACCAAACCCAGAAAACACCACATCAACTCTGTACGATCAAGAGAAGATACAGCATCAGCGTAATTGGGATAACTATCGCTCTTTCTCTCTAGGGAGCCCTTTGTTAGGTTTAGCATTACTAAGTTAATTGTGATTTATACTCTATGTTTCTATGAAACAAATAAGTTATTTCACAGAGATGTGTAAAAGTGTGTATGTAATCGCTGGTCACTAACATGTCTCCGTTCCACCCTCCAGCACCTAGTTGTTACTCTTACAGGTGATCCATATGTGGCTCCCTTTTTTAGTTCGCTTTGCAGCTAAAGTCAATTGATCCTTATAGCCAACAAGTACAAAAGAATATATCATGTTTACTTCACTGTGTATTTCAGGTTGTTTATGTTATTAAAATAATCCAATGTATTTTTATCATTTCCCTTTGGCGAGGGGATGTGTGTGTGTGTGTGAGTATATTACTGAGTACACAGCCCTACAAAACAGCCTAGACTTTGCTGACTGCCCTTCCCCTTCAAGTCAATGGTTCAGAATGATGTGAAAGAACACTTTTAGGATGAAAGCAAGACTTTTCCAGTGCTATAAAGGCACAAAGAGGAGGAGATTTCAGAGCTGAGTCCTCCTGCCTGCTCCCCTCCTGCTGCGCTGTGGGTCCTGGCACAGAGACACCTCTCTGGAGCAGCCGTTCCCAAGGGCTGCTGCTCCCACCCACGGGGAAGCCCCTTTAACTCTGCCTAGACCTTTGCCGCCCATGCACTGCTATTCCCTGGGTTCAAGTTGTGGCACTAGGCTGGCCCCCAGGTTTATGCTCCGGGATGCAGCTCAGGGTCACAGTATCACCCCCCAGCTGGAGGCAGCTGGGGCCGGGTTTCCGCAGTCCGCCCACATCGACACACCTAACGTTTCCATGGAGGAGATGCATTTGTCCATGAGTCAGCAGCCTAGAAAAGTCAGAGGAGATGGGCAGTGGGTTGACACCCTACGTCTTATTCAAATGCTCCCTAGGACTGGGCTTTTTTTCTTTCTAAATACTGAAAAATCTCCAAAATGGCCTCCAAGCCCTGCCCGGGCAATGTTCAGAGTGCTCCTGGAGACAGTGTGGAGGAGTCTTCCCTGCCCGCTTATGCAGTTTCCCCCAGGACCTAGATGTGCCTTCAGGGAGCCCACAGCTGCTGCTCAATCTGCTGTTGTCACCTTCGGGACCACAATCCCAGGAGACATGAATTAATGGGACAAATCCTGAGGGAGTCAGTCTGGCTCCCGTCAGCTGGCTCACAGAGATGGAACTGCATCTGCTAGAGCCAACAGAGAGAGCAAAAATCATCAAAATGACTATAAAATGCCACTGGGCCACGTTCTTAAACATGTTTCTAAAGGTCCTGACACCTGTGGTGTGCTCAGTGGCACACCAGTATCTTGCCCATGCCCAGTGGTGGTTACTGTCATTCCCAGTTTGGCTTTCCAGTGATGCTGGTGAGCAGCGCTAAGACACCTGGCTGCTTCACAGAGGACGAGCAGGCCCATAGCATCTGTCACCTTTCCGGTAAAGGCACGGAAGAGAAGCGTGCTGGGTCCCCTCGCCCTGGGCTCGCTCTCACGGGGTGCAGGAGCACACACGTGCCCCCCTGGAAAGGCCATCGGCCCCCGCACTGCTGCCTGCCGGGGGCACGCTCTGCAACCGCGCCGCAGGCTGCCCGGGCTGCTGTGCTCCCCAGGGGACCTCTCACTGCCAGAAGCGCAATTTGCAACCATTATGGGTTTTCTTTCAGAAATTATGTGCTTTCCCACCACTGAAAATATTAAATTTTAATTGCTGGCTTGTGTGAGGTGAGTGGGGGGGGGAAGTGCAGACTGGGTGGAAAAAATGATGGTGAAGCTTTGAGCTGGCGTGAGAACAACAGAGGGCACCAGAGACTTCACCGTCCCAAGAAGTAGGCGATAAACGAACCACTTTTGGAGAAGAAGAGTTCATTGCTGTGTTACGGCGCTCCTGAGCTGTTGACAGCAGCTCCCGGGCAGCTGTGCCCCTGTGCCGGCACCCGCAGCCACAACAGATGTCCACGCTGCAGCCTTTCTGAGGGTTAAACGCATCTGACAGCCCCGCAAGAAGCAGGTAACGTCTTTTAATTCTTCCCACGACGGTGTGCGGCAGGGTGCTCTGCTCAGTACGTCAGGATGTGCTTCCTCACCTCTAACCTGAAGCGCTGGCCGGGGCTGCCTGCTTCTTGACTTACAGCTCAGCCCTCAGCGGTACATAAATGCCTCAGCCTCCTCCTGCTTTCACAACTGTTAGGCTTCACCCTTTTTTCAGGCACATGTGTCATTCCGGGGTGGCGGGGAGGGGGGGAGTCTTCTTTTCTTGCTGCAGTTTCACACCAGTGCTTCTTACCATACCTTTTCCGTGAGTATGGAGACACCCGGCTCCAGGCACACTGCGGCACGGGACCTTGGGAACTGCCACCGGCTCTGTGCTTTCACGGGGGATCCGGTGGGGCTGGGGTGCCCAGCCCAGCCAGGAGGGCTCAGCTGCTCCTCGGGGCAGCGCTACGCATGCAGAAAGTGGCTTTTTCACTACGGCGTTACCGCCGGAGGGTGGCAGGGAATGGCTGCAGGGTAGCTGGTACCACAGTGCAGCCAAGGACCTGTGAGGCTGAAAGCCCAAGAGAGCCAAGACACTGGCTGTGCATTAGTTCCTCCATAAATTCCACCCCAAAGATGACCCTATCCCCGGGGCTCAGTAACGCCGTACCAATTCTGGTGCTAGGGCAGGCGCTGCATTTTCCTCCGTGGTTGCCAGATCTGTCTCTGGGTCTTGGACACTAAAACCAGCTCACGTTGTTCATGCAGTCGGACACTTTCACTGCAGTTTGGACGTTGATGCTTAGAGGCTGATAACTTATAAGGCAATGTATTGTAAGAGAGTGTAGGAATCTGGGCATTTTCCTTTCCTGCCTCACTGTAAACAGTTCTTTTATGAGCTGCAGGCTAAGTCTGATTCAACCCCCTCAGCCTCCTTGCTGGTCACGTATGCTCTGAAATATTTAAAGGAATACCGGGAGATAGTCTAAGTTCTTGGATTTGTATTTTCTGGTCCAGCAACATTTTGGCTTCCCGTCTTTGAGGGCTGAGATGAGGCACGTGTGCTCACTTTCCCCTCTCTCTGTAGGGAGCTGCTACCTGCTGGGGCTGGCGGTACACAGGCTGAGCCTTTCCTCCCCAGCATCCTGCAGCGAGAGGAGCAGGTTCATGCCTGGCAACAGCCTGCCCCCAGGGACCCACTCACCAGCCTGCAGCAGCGTTCCCACCACCCCCGGGAGTGAAGCCATCTGAACTACCTGGAAGGGCTCAAGTCCCATGGGGGGTCGCAGGCCTGGCAAGACCCAGAGTAAACCCATGGGGTGGTTTCAGCAGCAAAGCAAGGGCCCTGGAGGGCAAAGGGGGAATGCTGCCCAGCTCTGCTTCGGGCTGCCCTAAAGCCAGTGGCTCTCTGATAACAACAGCAGCAGCAAAGATAAGGGAGCACAAAATTTGTCATTCTGCTTTGCAGACCCTTTGCTATTACTCAAACTGTGCAAACCAGGACAGGAGGGAGGGCAAGACAGGCTTAACCCCATAATAGCTGCAAGAGAAGGTTGCTTCTGTGTTTTTGTCTTAGCTGGTGGCGAGAGACAGTGTTATTTTGATGGCTAAGGGATAGACATTGCTGATGAGCCACCGAGCCCTCCAGGGGCTGTCTACATATGCAATACAGGGCGCGAGGAGCCACAGAGCCATGACAGCGGGGGCTCTGCAGCACGACCCAGCCCAGAGGACCTGTCCCCGAGCTCGGTCTCATGCTTACACCCTTTTCTTGCAGAGACGGCCCAACATGCAGAACTGCACTGAAGACAAGGCGCTGCAGAAAGGCATTCTGCTATTTCAACTTATCGTCTACATCCCAGTGCTCTCTTTGGGGATCCCACTGACCATGATCGCCTTCTGGGTCTTCTGCTGCAAACTTAAGAGGTGGACCGAGACCAGGGTGTATAT
Organism: Rhinoptilus africanus; assembly: GCA_013400135.1. Taxonomy (NCBI): domain Eukaryota; kingdom Metazoa; phylum Chordata; class Aves; order Charadriiformes; family Glareolidae; genus Rhinoptilus; species Rhinoptilus africanus. Next base: position 116,887 of record VXBO01005783.1, read on the forward strand.
GATCAACCTCATGGTTGCGGACAGTTTCCTGCTCTTTGCCATGCCCTTCCTGATATATTTTACCAAGTACGAGCATCCCACAGATGACCTGTGTGCCACCATAGAGAAAATCTATTTTATAAACATGCCTATGAGCATCCTGATCATCACCCTGATTGCGATTGATCGATACATTGCAATCAAGTTCCCTCTAAAAGCGAAGGTGCTTCGATCCCCACTAAAATCAGCTTCTATCTGTGGGTTTCTTTGGATAATGCTGATAATTTATTCCTACTTGCGTCAAATCTTCTATCAAAGAAAGGAACCAGTCTGCTTTCGGAAAGAATCCACTCAACCTCATTATTCATCGTTATTCTCCCTTATCTTTGGGTTTTTTATTCCCTTAGGGATTGTGATTTTTTGCTCAGTACAAGTCATCAAATGTCTCAAAAAGAAGATGGCCTCAAGCTCTCATGAGATAAAGTTAATCCAGAAAGCAATCCACATTATTTCTGTGAATTTGTGTGTGTTCATTGTATGTTTTTCACCTTTCTACATCTCACTGCTCTTGCGGTTTGTAGTGGATTTTGATGGAGCTTGTTCTCTGCTTTCAAAAGTTAGAGCCTCTATTCAGATCTGTGCATGCTTAGCAAATTCTAACTGCTGTTTGGATGCATTTTGCTATTACTTTGCAGCCAAGGAATTTCCAGAATTTCCTTCTGTGTTCCCTACCTGTATATCAATGAGGTTCAAGGTGAACCAAAGCCAAGAGTCACAGCCACCCACAGATCAAGTCATCACATAGACAACATGTGGTGCATTAAGAGTGTGGTATTAAGAGCTACAGTGCTGCTGGAGTTTGGAGGCAGAGGGAATGGGATCACCTACAGCATTTGCAATCATTGTAGGTATAGGCATACCTGCAAAAAGGGGCAACCCACTCCAAGGGGTCTGATATTAACATGAATTTTGTCCTTCTGCCCTCGGTGACCTAACTCCGGCTCTGATTATTGTCTTGGATCCTTGTATTGCAGCTTCAGGCATCTCCTGGTCAAGAGGGAGAGAGCCATGTGGTACGGAGAATAGATTATAAGGCCATTGTTTCTGCCATGTGCGTGTTCGTACATATCATACAGCTAAACATAGGAAATTGAGCACCCTTACAGTAATACACAAATCCACTTCTAGCACTGTAATACATATGGTCTCTTAAAAACAAGAAAAAGCCCCAATGCCAAACCTAATACATCTGTGCTGCTCACATCAAAAAATTTGCCCTTACAGTGGTAGTTTCCTACCAGCCTATATAATTTCGAAGCTTGCAGCTATCACCAGGATGCAGCTATTGCTGTGCATGGAGTAAACTGCAGGAGTCAGACAGTGGCCTGAGATTATTGCCCCGTTCCTGCCATACAACACTTGCATCAGCTTGTTGCAATACCCTGGCATTTGTGAGACTAAAATCATTGTGGGTAATAAATAAATAAAGCCATTATTGCATGGAAAACCTGAGCTGTGCGAAGCGTTGCGGACCACAGAAAAGACCCTTAGCATTGTGCATATCAAGCATCAAGCTGTGAAGATCTGACCTCACCCAAGTGACAACCATAAGCCCTGGTGACAGGTTAGTTGTTGTGCTTTAATGGGCTGACATCTTCAAAGGGCGCCCTGTCTGGGGAGAGGTGATGGCATCTGCCTGACTCGTGGCAGCCTCACGCTGCAGCGGTGTTGATGTGCGGAAAGCAGCAGTGAGCAAGGCCAAGCAGCTGCAGCCCTGATCCCTCCCTCACCATCCATGGACAGTTTTCGGGGGAGGTTTGGTGAGACGGGGGTGTATAAGGCCCTTCTGCAGAGACAGGGCAGGCCCACCGCTGAGGGCTTCTCGGCATTGCCTCGTGTGATGCAGCACTGCTTCGGATTTGGGAGTTTTTTCTCTTCCAGCTGCTTGGACAGTACACAGTGGCGTTCAACAGCTCTCCTGCACCTCATTTTGAGACATTTAACTCTTTCCATGCATTACACAGAGAGCCTTGATCTATCCTAACTGCATCCCAGACCAGACATCAGTTTTAATGTCTGGCTTTCCAAGTACAAAATTCCTCTATAACATCTATGCTTGCTGACTCTGCACCACCTATCACCTCACCCCACAGGGAAGTGACAACAGAGCAGCTCAAAACAGTTAAGCCACAAAAGGAGGTCTTGGGGCACCAGAAGAAGGCGACCCATGAAGAAACCCGGGCTTGAGAGGGGAGCCTGTGCCAGAGAGTGACTACTTCGTGTTTATCTGCATAGATACTTCATCTAACATTTTACCACATAGTCACTTTGATAACTTCAAGTCGGCGTGGGAAACATTCTAGAGTTTTTGAAATGCATGTGATAGCTGTATGTCCATAGGCTTCATGGTCCTTGGCCTTCAGTGTCCTCTGACTTGTAAACCCCTAAAAAATTACTCTGGGGAATGCAAATCCATGTTCTGCTCATTTAAATCTATAGACAATTAACTTTCTTAGTGACAACTTACAAATAGATCCCCTACAAGTGGCCTGTCACCCCCTGGTGTCTGCAGACCACATGCTGAAATCACTGTCTAGCCATGGGCCAAACAGCACGGGAAACATCTATTCCTGTCACAGAAAGCACTCCCCATCCAAACGTTATATCTACCTGCTTTCTGTCAATACTTTGGCAGAGGTACTAGCATGATGGAAGCTGCAGTGAGCAACTGCGGCATAAAAATGGATGAAACTACTCAGGTCATTCAGCTGATCATTTATGTCCCAGTTTTCTTCTTTGGTATATTATTTAATGCTCTGGCACTACTGGTATTTCACCGCAAGCAGAGCAAAAGGGCCACGTGTCTCTGTGACCAACTTGGTCACTGCACACTCTTTGCCCCTCATTCTACCTTTTAAAGTCTGTTTTCAAAGACAGGAAAAGATACGAGAGAAAAACTCTGTCCAGTTCTGGGGTCTCTGGTTCAAGAAGGACAGGGAACTTCTGGAGAGGGGACAGCAAAGGGCTACCAAGATGATGAGGGGACTGGAACACCTCTCTCATGAAGAAAGGCTGAGGGATTTGGGTATTTTTAGGCTGGAAAATAAGACAGATGAGGGGGGATCTTATAAACACTTATGAATACTTAAAGGGTGGTTGTCAGGAGGATGGGGCCAGGCTCTTTTCAGTGGTGCCCAGGGACAGGACAAGAGGGAACGGGCACAAACTTGAGCACAGGAAGTTCCACCTAAACCTGAGGAGGAACTTCTTTCCCGTGAGGGTGGCAGAGCCCTGGCCCAGGCTGCCCAGGGAGGTGGTGGAGTCTCCGTCTCTGGAGACATCCCAAACCCGCCTGGATGGGTTCCTGTGCCCCCTGCTCTGGGTGACCCTGCTCTGGCAGGGGGAGGGACTAGATGATCTCCAGGGGTCCCTTCCAATCATTCCGTGATTCTTTGAAATAGTGCCTGATCTTAAAAACCACCTATTGCTTAAGGAGATGCATGAGTGGTGTCACCCTTGCAGCCGTCAACAAATACACTGCAATTAACTATCCTTGAAGAGGGTCCCTGTTAGCCCATTCTCCTTTGTGGGGTGCCGTCAGTCTCCAGGACAGGCATCACTCACATGTCCAGCCAAGTGGCGTTCAGCAAAGGAAAAGACTTATGTTTTCAGAAATAGCGCAGAAGGCCTTCAAAACCACTTTTGACTCTGGGATCCTCTCCTGGGATTTTGCATCTCATTGGTTATAATGAATGCCTGTTCCAAACAGGTTATTATGAATTTTTTTAGTATTTTGAAAAAAGATGAAGGTTGATTCATATCAACCAGTTATCCTACTGTTAATCCAGAAAGAGAACAACTTACTTTTTTGGCAAACCCAGTCATATTCATGCTTTCTCCCTGTAACATGGGGCAGCTCATCCAATTTAAAATGAGCTCCAATTAGGCCTTCTACTCTGAAACACAAAATAGTAATGCATTTGTGCATGTGGTCTCATTTATAGGCCTCAGACTATAGCAAATGCGAACTGCCATTGAGATGCCATTTGCTACTGTTTTGTAACCAAAGAATTTCAGAGCACTTTCTTCTTAGCCAAGCCTATAGTTTTTAAATCAAGGATCACAGACAAGGCACTCTACTAAACTAAACAGCTGCCGTGGTTTCACCCAAGCCAGCAGCGAACCACCACGCAGCGGCTCGCTCACTCCCTGCTGGTGCCAAAACCAGCACAACAGCTGCGCTTAAGAATATATAGTTGGCATTCCTACACGTATCCAAGCTTAATGCTTACAGAGCTGGATGAAGCGAGTGTTTCTTTCTTGTAGGGAGCAAACTGACGTCTCCTGCCGTTCATGTTCTAAATTTAAAAAATTAAGGGTTCCTTTTTCTTATTGTGAAGTGGAAATTTGTTGACTTCACAATCCCTGTCGTCACTAAGTAATATTTTTTTGTTGTTTGTACTGCACCCAACAAAAACAAAAAAGGAAACATTCTCTTGCAAGTGAAAATAAAGCTATCTCTTAGTAATATATTCATTTATAAATATTCAGTTATTACCATTATACATCAGAGTCCTCTATTATCAACGCTAAACCTGTCCTGGAGATTGTGAGAAGAGACTTAGCTACCATGACGTAAGATCTGCCTTACAACAGGATATGTATAGTGCAACCCAAAGATGAGCAATAAACTTTCTGATTATCATCTGAAGACGTATGTACTACCTTGGACAAAAATCAGGTTTATGCGTCAAGTTATAATGATGTTTATGATGGGTTTCTGACACCTACCTTCAGTCTGAACAAAACCTCAGCTCCCTGAGTGCTCCCAGTAAATTAAACAGATGAGTTAGCAGCACCAGTGCTACAACAAGCTACCAGCCATCATACAGCACTGGAATGGCCATCCATGAGGATAGTGACATGGTTATCCACAAATCTTTCACATTTCCTAGCACAATAGTCTGGCTAATGACAGTGGAGAGCAGCAGCCACCATCCATCAGCAGCTCCAACAAGCAGGGCTGGACCACTGCATTCTGCTGACATTGCAGCAAGATACAATCTCTCTGCCCCTTCAAATATAAAGACGTTAAGAACGGCTTAAACTTTAAATGAGCAAATTGATGCTGCAGTCAAAATTTAGGCTTGAGAGAAAAAGAAAACACAAAGAAAAGCCTACAAAGTAACCTAGAATCTTCCTTCTAAGTGAGTAGCCATCAGATTTAGTATTTTTTGGCCCTTCTAAGCGGGGAAGGCAGGGGCTGATGTAAAACAGTATTTTGTTGTTTGGTGGCATTTGGGCAGGCCTGAAATCTGAGTTCTCACATGAAGTTTGGGCTCCAGCAGCACTCTCCTCCAGGGGGCTGAAGGACACATATCAGGGAGTTCTGCATTTTAGTGATGCGGGTGCTGCTTTCAGCTTTAGAGGCATTTTTGGGGTTTGGGTTTCTCAGTGCAGCACAGTTGTTCCAACTGTGAGCATGGCCCAGCAGTCTCCAGGGGATCTGCAGGCATGAAAGCAGTGGTAGAAAGCTGGGGAGCACAGGCTTTTCCCTTCCCTCCCTGGTATGTTTGCACAGAAACACCATGGCTGATCCTTTCAGTGCTGATGCTGTTGACGTTGGTAGTACAGAGAGCCCTGTGACTGCGTGATCTGACGTGGCTCAGTTCCTGTGTGGTGCTAAGGAAGGCGAAAGGGGAAACAGTCTCAACAACCACGTGTGTGAGGTTGATGCAGCTAACCTAACACTGCCATTTTACAGGCTTTCCGTGCTAAAAATAAGACTGACACGTTCTGCTCTGCTGTAGTTCTGTTTTGGTCAAGATCTGCTGTTGTAACATCATGTCTTCCCACGAGAAAGCCAGGGAAAAAGCCACATGGGGCAGAGGCACTGGTGAACCTGAATGCCACAGGGTAGCACAGTGTCCCGTCTATTAGCAATCTGCACCAGCAGCTCAGGAAAACTTCATGAGAAGGGCTTTCTTTGGCTGGGAAACAAACTCAAGCAGGATATCAGGCAGAGCTTACAAGGGAAGAAAAAATGATTGTACAGAACAGAAATAAGTCTTAGAGATCAAGAAGCGTAAAGATCAAATGGGTCTTAGCAAATTCTTCACTTAGATATAAAAAGCTACCTACAAAGTACAAACAAAGAAGTGAGATCATCCAGTACTTCCGTTGATAAAAACAAGAAAATGGTCCAGGTATGTTCTGAAAACTATCTGATTGCTTTGTCACAGCTTTCAGTAAGGATGAGGAACCCGAGAAGTTCAGAATTTTAAAGGAATTGGCACATGAAATCTCACATCAGCAACAAGGCTTTTAGATAGGTCAGCCAAAATAGGATCAGGCAGCAGAGGCCACCAAACACAGTCCCTTCTCTAGGATGGAGGAAGAAAGGGAAGGGTCTGGCCAGTAGCAGCTCTGCTATGCTCAAATCTGAAAAATTTCCAGTTTCACAACGTCTGAATAACATTAAATGGGAGGGAACAAATAGAAAGGCAAAAGTTAAGTGGTGCTTCAACTTACAGGAGTATTTTGCCTCACTGGCTTCTTTCACTGAGAAAAGCACTTTTCCAGCCAAGGTGTGGCAGATACTGGTGTCAGTGCAAGGTTCTTTGGAGCACATTGTGATCGGTAATGCACTTTGTACAGACACTGGTACTCAGCAGTGCCTTAGGCCCCCCTGCAACTACCCTGCTGGAGATCTGCCAGCAAGGAAGAGAGCAAACAGCACAAGCCTCACCTGCACTGCGCCACATGGTGACAGCGCTTGCAGGGCTGAGACAGGCTGAGAACTGCAGAGGCAGGGGAAAATACCGACTGAGCATTATTGGTTCATGGCAGAGGTGACAAAACCGGCAACTGGATGGTAGAAGGGGGCCATAAGCAGCGGCAAGAGCCTAGAGGGTGGCTGATGGGGAGCCGAGGGGGAGATAAGAGAAGCATGACCCACTGGAGCCCAGGAATCAGACGGGGACCTGCAAGCCACACCATGAGACATGTAAGTTCTCCACAGATAACACTTCATGGTAGTTTTGCTTACTAGTAGCTGGTGTTGAGTTGCTCTGACGTATCCTGGTGAACCTGCTGATCACAGCCAGCTGCTTTGTGCCTAGGGAAACGGTTTGTCGCTGCCTCGAAGCCTCACTGGGCTGATGAGAGCCCTCATCTGGCGACCACAGCACCAAGCTGTGGATGGGAAGCATCACACTGGAGAAATGCCATGAGCTGAGTTCCTTCCAGGCTTGATTTTGACTGCTCAAGGTTCATAGCGGTAGTGATTGCCCTGAAACAGACAACAAGAGTGAGTGGACAACACTTGAGGATGATGCAAAGTGAAATGTTTTCTATACAGTGGTGAAACTATCACAACTCAGGAACTGGATGACTTTGAAAACTAAAGTACTATCAAGGACCATGACACGAAAATGATGGCAATTGGGGATCAACGAGCTGGCTGTACTAATAGGTCAAGTAACTACTTATCAGCATCCACCAAGAAGCAACCACAAGACAGGCAAAAGCAGTCCCTGGAAGCTCAGGAGTATTTAAGCTAAGCTTTATACTGGCTATATACTGACAAGGAATTAATCTCAAAGGCTGGTTTGTAATGTGCAGACAGACAATGCAGAAATATTCCTGAATCTGCTCTAAAGTGACCTGGAAAGTGGAAAGGGGAAATGTATTTGCCCAAGACAGCAATTCAAGGTACTAACAGTGGGACCTTTGAGCTTGTTGATCACCTTGTCTGATCTCTTCTTGTAAACGGGTTGCAATGGACAGACAAGGAGCAGACCCTGGCCAGCGGGTGCCTGCAACCGCAGAGCAGTCATAAAGTCAGCAGGTCACAGGGTCACAGTGCCATGTTTTCTCAGAATTGCTGGCTGATGAGAACTATGGAAGATGAGAGAATTACCATGATTCAGAGTGAAACCCAATTATAATAATCACAAAACCGTCTGCAAACCACAGACCTCACTTCTCCAACAGCTCTGTGAATGGGTCTGGGGGCCCAGCGGGGCTGCCCTGTCCTGGGGCTCAGCAGTGTGCCAGCAGGCGGCCGTCCCTGCCCCAGCCCCAGCAGGAGTGGCAGTCTAGAAGGCAGTGAGAAGACCTCAGGACCCTCCAGGGTCTTCTCTAAGCAATGTACGCAGTCTGTTGGGCAAGGAAGGTCAACAGGCACTGCCCAGTGAGACATCAGGCACCGGAAAGTAAATCAAAGGAAAAACCTAAGCCATTCCATTGCTGGAGGGACTGCTGCAGGGCCACACGGCAGAGGAGTGTTTCACCTCACTACAGGGCCATTACAGACTCTTCAGTCAACAGGGGGTGTTACGAGCCATGACAGTGGTGACAGAGGAAGCTCAACCCCGGGGAAATGCACCGAGGAGGGGTGAGGGTGCTTTCTCCACCAGCGTTGCTGGTGGCACTGGCAAATGGTCATCACAGGACACCTTGCTGGTCACATGAAAGGAGCAGCGCGAGGAGGGCTCACCGTGACTGCATACCACACCGCACTGGCCTGGAGGAACATTCACTCTCTCTGAGGACGGCGAGCGAGCAGGTAATTCCTCCTGGCTCTTTGCTGACCTGGTTATTTGAGCTCTGCAAGGCACTGCCTTTCCCCAGCCATAGTGGGACACCAAAAATGGTGGTAGAGAAACTGAGAGGGCTAGAGACTGTATTTCCAAAGGCTTCTTTGGATACTGGCCACATTAGACATGTTTTGGATGCTTAAAGGCTGTCTCAGCCTTTACTAGATCTTTCTGCTTTCCGTTATGATCTGCCTTTATATATTCTGGACTCATAATTCATTCCTTGTGTTCAAAGCACAGAGCTGTTGCAGGGATTGGCTGTAGGACATTCCCTCACCTCTGAAGAGGTCTCCTGGCATTACTCCTCAGCAGCACGGTTTTCAAAATTAGCCAAGAGCTGCTAGCACGTAGATGCTGCAGCACTGCCCTATGGTTTCCTCGCTCAAGATGCTTTTGAGCCCTGGGAACCCGCACCCATGGAGCCATGTTCCCTTGCAGGGAAAATCCAAAGACATCTCAGACCTCCATGGTCTTTTCTGTCCATGAATGGTTGCAACTGGAATATGCTCCTGCATTAACTCCTCCAAAGCAGGAGGGAAAACAGCAATATTGCCCTTAGATCCAGGGTGATAAAACCACCCACTAGACCAGATATGGCTCATCTCTCTATTTCACGTGGCTACCGATCCCATTTCTTGCCATGGCATTGGTGGGGTGTTTAGTCTCGGACTTGTGTCAGATTAATGCTTCTGAGACGAAGACCAACTTTCATGAACCTTGAAAAGCCACATTCAGACCCCAGTACTACGATTCTAGCTGTAGACCACAAAATGCTGCCACTGAGTACAGGGCTTAATGGCAGGTAAAACTAATGAGCGATGTGCTAATAATTGCTCTTATCACTAATGAGAAGTGTTGCAGAGATAGTTTAGGAATGAAGGAGAGGACAGCCGTCCTTTCGCTGCACATCTCCTGGAGCATTTCGAGCTGCGAGGGTGCTGGCTGGCTTCTCCTGAGCACCGCTATAAGGAAAGGGATGAGAGATACGTTTAGGCATCCCCTTTCCATTATCAAATGGTTGTAACACCTCACATAACTCCTGCCTGATCTGAGTCTGGCCTAAACCAGAGGCCCAAGCATTTTCCCCTGCTTCACTCTGCAAACGATCTTCCCTGCGTGGGACCCAGCAAGAACCTGTGCTTTTCTCTCCTCCACAAGTGATCAGGCTCATGTCCTGCACCCTCCTCTTCCCACTAGGTACCCACAGACAGCTTTCTGCTGCAGAGTCATCTCTACGGTCTGGTTTTCACTGTTGGTAAAGCCCTGAACTATCTGAATTAATCACCGATTCAGCCAAGAGCCTAGATTCTGAAAGGTTTAATCTGCTTTTGCAGGAACTGTGCCTCTTAATACTCCCAAAATGAACCTCAGCAGCTGCAATATCACAGCCTATGAAAGCTTTCCACTTGTCCAGCTGTGTGTTTACATCCCAGTTTTGCTTTTGGGCGTTTTACTGAACATGTTGGCGCTGTGGGTGTTCTGCTGCAAACTCGACAAATGGACAGAAACCAGAGTATACATGGTCAACTTGGCTGTGGCTGACTGCTTCCTGCTCTTTACTTTGCCTTTTAAAACTTTCTCCCAGTTCCATCAGCTGAAGGTAAGTAGATGGTGCCTGGTTTTGGAAGGCTGCTATTTCATAAACCGCCTAATGAGCATCGGTATCATCACTACTGTAGCAGCTGATAGGTACCTCGCAATCAAGTACCCTTTGAAAGCCAAGGTGCTGAGGTCACCACTGAAGGCAGCTTTTGCCTCTGGATTTCTTTGGATAGTCATCATCTGTGTGATGTCTCTCATTAAAAAGTTAGAGGACCGAGGACAAGATGAACTTTGCTTTGAAAAATCTTCCGTTAAGCCCTCAGTGATCACACTGTGTGCGATTATCATAGGGTTTTTCATACCATTGACCATCCTGAGTTATTGCTCCATACAAGTCATAGCAGAACTCATGAGAAAGAAGAATGAGAAGTGTCACAAGGAAAAGTTAATCAGGAAGGCAGTCTACATCGTGTCTGCAAACATGGCTGTGTTCATCATATGCTTTTTACCTCTATACCTTGGGCATCTCCTTCGCTTTATAATGGACTCCATCAGCTCCAACTGCTCTGCAATACAGAGGGTTAATAATTTTGTTCACCTCGCCTCAGTCCTCGCCAACACAAACTGCTGCCTCGATGCCATTTGTTACTACTTTGTCAACAAGGAATTTAAGGAAGCATCTCCCAAGCTAGCAAAGTCCAAATCTGAACCCAGTGAAGAAGCTGAAATTCAGCTCCCGTACATAAAATAGTAGTGCAAAACACACGCAGCACATGTTTTATACTTATTCAAGTTCAAGTTCAACTGGGACTCAATAGCAAGCTTTCGTATTTTCTTTTTGTGTGAGTGGGATGGAGGGACTTTCTGCTAATGGGAAGGATTCAGACATGTGAAAATTGGACAACCACAGCAGTCCAGATCCTGCTGTAATGATCTAGACTGCCACTGATAATTTTCTGCCTTATGCAAATTTGAGAAAAATGATAACTTTCCCGTGCAAAAACTGTCTTTCATTTTCCCAGAAAACCCCAAAGGAGTACATCCAGCGGTACAGGGGGATTTTTTGTTCCTCGTCCCCCACTTGGATCAGTTTTTATGCCGCTGTAGCTGTGACAAAGAAACAGAGGTTACTCCAAATATCAAAAAAAGAAAAAAGTCAAAGTGAAACCACTGCAGAAAAAAGAAAGGAGGGTATTTTTATAAGTCACATCTTGTAGTTTAGTTAGTAACAATGCACAGTGGCAGTAAGAGAAGCAGATTTAGCCTGCTTTAGACAACTTTGCAGCACCATTCATACTACGTAACAGTTACAAAATGATCATCAATTGTAATATAAGGTCAGAAGAAATTGCAGTTCCTTGTACCAGGGGAAAACTTTACATCAAAAGCGTTTGAGTCAAATGGCATTAAAACTACTATCCAAAGAGCTGGGGTGGGGCAGTGGGATTAAGGACTCTGTATTAGGGGTCTGTTCAACCTTATAATGTAAAGGACTGTCTAAAGAAAATGGCAGCAAACTGTTCCAAAGAAACGAACATTAATAAAGTTGCATTAGTGGCACAGAGCTCAGTCTCTTAATGAGTTAAATGGAAAAGGTGGGAGATTGGGTAGTATAGGACCTGCTCTGTTGTCTGTTCCCAAGAGGGACAGCTCGTCTCCCCGTTGTCCATGCAAGGGGCAGTGGATATGAGCTGCAACGGAGACTGGGATTGTGACACTCTTACCCACAAACGGCTAAGTAGGTAAACCCATTTACTAGCCCCAGGCAACATGCCCCTGTATGGGACGTACTAGGCACACACCTCCACTCACTCCTCCCAACCCCAGGCTGCGCTTCCATCCGCCTGCTCGTGCTGGGACAAACCCTGCCACCACTTAAGCAGCCTTACAGCCCCATGCCCAGCTCGGCCTTTGCATCTGCTCCTACTCAAGCCACATGCCAAAAGGAGAAAAGCCCTCCAGGAGAGACCCTTCTGCAGACAACCGTTGAGCAGAGCCCTCCATCCCCCTGGGCCAGTGGCTGTGCTGCTGCCCAGTAAAGCCCACACCGGCTGTACAGGACAGCAAAGCCCTGACAGCTTCCTGAGGGCATGCAGAATCTGAAAGCAGAATCTCACCTTCACTCGCTGCACAATTGGAAAGGGGACTTAGGAGAGAGTCTGGTTGCAAAAAAAGACATTTTAAAGAGGTTGGTTTCTCCCCTTTTCTACCCCTACATTTTCTTTGAAAAGATCAAACGCATGGCACTGTGCATGCAGAGATGGGTATCTCCTCCCAGCTCAGCCTAAGGTGCAGCACGGCCCTGGCAGTGATTTCACACTCCTCAGCCCGGTGCAGCGGGGCTCGCGCTTTACCTTCCCCAGCCCTGTGTGATGATGGGTCTCCTGCATCACTGCAGTAACATATGCACCTTTGTGACTTTAATATCATGGACTGTTCCCCAAAAAGGCTAAACATGCCTTTAAGATTTCCTCCCCGGTCTGGGACTTGTGTGCTGAGACCACAGTGATTTGAGATTACCTGACTGCCAGCATGTTTCATCTACACCTCCAGTCTCACCAACATGAGGCGAAAGCTCTGCACAAACCCAACTGCTATTTTAGATGCACAGGAAAAAAATACTTGTCCAGTAACCGCTAATTAAATGGGTGGAGGAGATACAAAGCTGCCTACAAACAAAGAATTTCCGAGCAGGTTGTGCTAAGCTGTCTTGTTCCGAGTAACGCCCCTTCCTCTAGCAGCCATTCGCCCAGATCTACGTACCATGAACGCTTGGCCAAAGACGGCAAAACCTCCTCACCACAGAAACCTCACCCCAAAGCCTCTGTACGGCTCAGGTGCTTACTGAAGTTTGGAGACGGAGGGAGCCTCGGAGAGGCTGTGGAGGAGACAGTCGGGTTGTGCCAGTGCAGGATGGTGCTGGGCAGGGAATGCAGGGAGGGTGCTCCCTGCTACAGCCAGCCTCCGCAGCAGCTCTGAGCAGGACCACCACCGCTCCTAATGATTGCTCAGGAGCAGCAGGTTAATGTGGGCAAGGAGGCAGGACAGCATGTTTCCCTCTCGGAAAAAAAAAAAAAAAGTGTGATAAACTATCCTTTTAACATAGGACCAAAACCTCTGTTCTTCACCATTTGAGCAGGGTCTGTCCAAGCACAGGGCAGTCTGGGATTCCGATGGGCTGGGGACGAATTATGTGGCACAAGGACGACAAAACTCCCTCAAGGCTTCCCAGATGGAAAACTGGATTATGCTGTTCTGTTTACTTGCTTTTTAATTTTGCCTTTTCCACCTGGAGTTTTTGGGCTGATTTAGAATCATAGAACGGGTGAGGTTGGAAGGGACCTTTAAGATCATCAAGTCCAACCATTAACCTGCCCTGACAAAAACCCCTTCTAAACCATGTCCCTCAGTACCACATCTAGTAGAAGGAGTGCCCTCTAAATTCATAACCCATGTGGCCAAGCTCTCCCGTACTGTACAGAGAAGAGCTAAGGGATGAATTAAGCAGTGAGGAGGCAGTAGCAATGTACAGTAATAAACTCCTGGTGGGCTCAGCAACTTCCAGGAGACAAGGGTGATCTGGGCACTTGCCAACAAGATAGCAATTCTTGCACCACTGCCTAGAAGGCAGACAGCCTCCAGCCCACGCATAGACAGGCCGTAGCTATTCAGGTGGAGCAGGCCTTGCTGGCTTGCTTTGATCTTGCTGCAAACACTTAGCTACCTCATCACATCCACCAAGCTTTCGAATATGTGCAACTTAACCTTCTTCGCATAGGATGCGCTCTGTCTTTCAGACTTCCCAGATTCCTCTGGAGCCAAGTCTGAACAATGTCAGCCTCACGCTTTCCAAGTGATGAGGATACAGGTGTGAGGAGGACCAGAACACACACCTCGCAGTCTGGCTGAGGCAAGTGTCTCCTACCAGGCACGACTGCATCCTGCCCTCATCAGGCCACGCCGCCCTCCCAGCAGCTGCAGGACACAGGTAGGCACAATCATCTTGCCCTACCATCTCTGACATTATATGAATTCTAATTCTATGAACCGATGGCAGAGCTGGACACAGTTGGACACCCTTCACAAGCACTGCATGGACGTGTTAGAAAAACAGATCGCTTGAAAGCAGGAGTGTAGCTGCTGCAGCGCACTGGAGGTGGCTGCACAGGCAGGACACACACAGAGCGTAGGACCACATCCAAACCTCCCGCTGACTTTCATGTTGTTGCTCACAGAGGTCTGGTAACGTCTTGTCTCACACCAGTTTTCTTGCTGGGGGCTTTCCATTTGCTGTTGCTGTCACATTTCACATGAAGCCTGCTGCCGAGTGCTGAACCAAGGCAGCTGACCGAAAAATGAGAGTTCAACTGAATGTCAGATGTGGGGGAAAAGTGTGAAACCTGTCACCAAAAAACTGTGACATACTTCAAAGATGCTACGATCGAAGACAGAAAAAGAGGGCACTTCTGGGGAAGTGAAAATCAAGGTGGCTCATTGTCGTTAGCTTGAGACAGAAGCAGTCCTATGTCTCTCAGTTTCTGAATGAAGGCTCCGAAACATCACCAGGTCACTTCAACGGGGTGCGTTATCCCATGTGGGTACCACATGCACCAGCTGAGGACAGCGTCTGACACCAGGCATTCCTCATCCTCAAAGGTGCTAAAAGGCGGCAGCATCTGCAGCCCTGTCCATCAGAAACCCCAGCAGCACTCTGCCAGCAGCTTTACTAACTTCAAAACTCCTGTTTCACTTCTGTCTGCTAACATTTTTCTACCAAGATGAACACAGTACTTCTGCCTTTCTGGCCCTTGGCCTTCAAAACAGGCTCCCTGCTTTGGTTCGGTAAAAATCTGCCACACATATTTCGAGCCTGATTTTTACAAGCCTCAAAATTGCAATGGCAAGTCTGTAGGTCTCTTGCCCTTGGTGGGTGCCACAGTCCTCAGTCACTTGTTTAACCCTTGCCTTTTACCCTTGTTGCTGTACAAAAATTGGCTGCAGAAACATCACTTTTCCACCAGAAGTCACATTTCACCGACCAGGGACCAAAGGACAAGCTTTTCTCAGTGCCCCAGCAAGGAAACTCTGCATCATGTCTCCACCACAGAGATGTCACACTTCAGAAGGGCAGGACACCATCGTGCACACTCCACGTGGGTCACACAGCTCCTCTGTGTTGCCGCAGCTATTTCATGACCCGCTTAAGATAACACATTTATACTTCTGCCTGTCACAACGGCTATTCAGTAATTTCTTCTGAGAAGAGCGCTGGGTGGCGGAAGGAAGAGGACTGCATAATCTAAACTGGTTTCACAGCAGAGAGGCAGCAACGGACAACTGCTCACCAGCCCCCACGGGCAAGGGAGGACAACGAGGGCAGAAAAAGGTCAGGAGGGATCTTGGGGCAGGTAGGAAGAGATTATTGTTTCAGCCAGAATTTAATGGTAAACGTTACCGCTGCTCACTTCCTTTCCTTGCTATTATTCTGGTGAATGGAAGAATGCAGCTCATGTTCAATATCTTTGTACTCTCCCAATGGCAACTGAGTAATTATGAAGAATTAAGCCCTTTATCTTATTACTTCGAGGCTGCTTCCTTTCATGTTCTGGGCACTGACCGTATCAGACTCAAGTGACACAGCTATATTCAGAGTAGTTTAGCAGTTTTAGAGCGGGGGTGTGGTTTGGCTTCTCTTTTGTTGGTAAAGAAACAGAACTTAGAAAAATTTCAAAGGTACAATGAACTGTGCAATGATAAAAGATATATCTGACTTTCGTAACATACCTGGAATTTTTCTCTTTTTCCAGCTGCCTGGATCCAAATAGTGCATTTCATCCCTTTGGGAAGAGCAGGTGATATTTTCAGCAGGCAGAGAGCAGCATGGGGGCAACTCACCTCCTGCCTCCTGGAGGGATGGTTGTCTGCAGCAGTCCCAGCTCTGGAAGAAGGGACAGGGGAGCTCAAATAAAACAGCAATGCTCCAGATAGGCATGTTTGGGTTGGGGTTTGTTTTGTTTTGTTTTTTAAAATTCCTGCGTTCTCATCTCACACATCAGGGACCACAGACCAATTTCAGTCCCAGCAGGGAGGTCTCAGTAGAGGCCTCTTCCCCACTAGATAAAGCACAATCTAGGAAATGGAGGCCCTACCAACAAGGTCCCGTGGAGGCAATGCACTCCCCTGCACCCTGGTGCCCACCTTCTGCGGGGCTGCCCAGGGCAGGGCCACCCCAGCACCCACCTCCCTGGACATCCGCTGCCTTCCCCCAGCGACAGAGAAGTGGATCCCACCGTCTGCCTGCCTGACACAGGGATCCTAACCAAGCAGCACCCCCCCGCTGGTTTTCAAAAAAATAAAACAAAATTTAAAAGAAGAGAAAAGTCCTCCCACGGAGATGAGAGCACAGCACAAAAAAGCACTCTGTTTCAAAAAGAGGTTTTTTGCATTTAAAGGCACATCCCAGATTCAAACTGTGCTGCTGGTGACAATTTACACAATCATTGTGAGGCAGATTTGAGGTGATGATACTGAAATCAGTCATGAAATACAGCACATTTCTGTTTTTTGATTAATTCACATTGGCTGTATTTTTGCCAGTAAATCCAGGTTGATTTAATTCCACTGGTTTATTGCAACGCTACCCTCCTCCTCATAAACACACAAATCCCTCACATTTTACTCTGCTTTCCCTTGAAACATTTCCCTATTTAACTTCTTAGAATTTTTTTTTTTTTGGTAAAAGTGACCAAAGGAGGAATTGCTCTTCTGCTTTCAGATAGGGCTGCGTAAGCCAGATGCTAAAGAGTGTGTGTCACTCTTGTGCTCGGCCAAGTTTCTTCAATTTCCAGCTGTGCAAAGGCACAGCACGTCAGTCGGCATATGCAGAAGAGAGAAATCACAAGAGTTTCTTTTTTGTGCACTTAAAACCTCCCTGTTAGTGCTGGTGACTGCCCCAATGGCACAAAGGTTTCTGCTGGTGTCAGACGAGCAATGGGGACCGGCAGCTCCCTGGTGCAGCGCACGCAACAGCAACTAAACAGCCCTGCTTTGCTCCACCACTTTTGGCACCGATGGTGCCGGTGTGCGAGCCCTGTCCCCATGGCAGGGACTGGCCTGTCCTCTTCCCCAGTTTGTTTTGTACCTGGATCTGCACTGGAGGCAGTCACCAACCTCTCCTCTGTGGAGGGATGTGTGAGGGAGATGGGGGAGTCTTTCAGTCTCATCTGTGATTCAAGAAATGCCCTCCCTTGGCTCCGGGAGGTGCGCATATACCTCCCCGTCCTCCTCCAGACTCTCTGGCATGGGAATCTCCCACCCCAGCACAACCAGCCGTGCCCAGTCTGCCCCAGGATCCTGCTGCAAGTGCAAACTGCCTTTATGTCTTAGACTGCTGGCACAGAGGAAAGAAACAGGGGTACAAGACCTACACAAAAATCTAGCCTTAGAAATCGCTGTATTAGCAATTACCCTTTGCAGAGAGTGCACTGTGCTGCACAGCTCTGTTTTCTTTTTACCTTTCAGAGGCTTTCTTTCCTCAGGTGGCTCCATCCTCAGCAAAACTCGGTGCTTGGCAGGATCACTCAAAGTCTCTGACTGTCCAGTGTCCCTGCAACATGCCACCAGCCGGGCTGGCCTGCCCGTGAACCCCCACGCAGGGTCCAGATGCGCAGCATAAACCCCCCAGCCTCCCCTGCCACCAGCTGAAGAAACAAGGGGGTTCCCCTCCCCTTGGAAAGGCTGGACAGGACCAGGATGAAGGGTCCCATGCCTGCAGGGCAAGCTTTTTCCAGAAGCCCTGTGATATCCCCAACCCACCTGAGGGTGCCCAGCTCAGTTCTCAGTGAGGAAATACACGCACCACATGCATCAATGCAAGGAAAACAGGGAAAGAGAGGAAAAAATAAATAGAAAAAACAAACAAGCAAACTCCAAAACAACACACAAACCCACAAAACCTCAACAACAAGCAAACTAACCAATCTACTGGCCATAGAAAAGGTGATTCTTATGAGCAATTCTTGGGTGTGCAGAGATGTGGCCACCAAATGGGGAGGAAAGAAGGGTGTCTTAGAAAACATGACACTATTTCCATCAACATCCTTTTCAGGTTTTGGGGTGTTTTTTTGTTTTTCCTTTTTTTGTCATCTTCTCCTGTAAATGACCCCAGAAGCAGCTCAGCCTTTCCAGCAGCCACAGGGGCACATTCTGGTGGCCAGCTCTGAGTTACCCTGACCAGCGCTGAGCATCCAGCCCCAGTATGGGCCAGTCATCCTTGCCCAGGGCATTTTTTAGTGTGATATCAACTACAGTAAAAATGATCAAAAAAACCCAAACCTGAAAACAAGCAAGCAAACAAACA
Organism: Rhinoptilus africanus; assembly: GCA_013400135.1. NCBI lineage: Eukaryota > Metazoa > Chordata > Aves > Charadriiformes > Glareolidae > Rhinoptilus > Rhinoptilus africanus. The sequence continues at coordinate 135,367 of VXBO01005783.1, forward strand.
AACAAAAAACATAACAAATTAACCTCCCCAAACCTTTCTGCAAGAAGTACCTGATTTTTGTCCGTCTCTGGCATTGTCTCACACCCCTTTTCCTTCCCTTTTTCATGAAAAAACATTCTTAATTTAAAGCCAGATGTAATGGTCAGAATATTTTTATTACGAAAAAGCGAACACCAAAGTCAGGGGTCTTTCCATAGGGCCTGGCTGCCCTGCATACCTGCCACCTCAGCTGTCAAAGGCATGTTGGAGGCGTGAGCACGCTGAGAGCCTGAATCATCACAGTGAATTTACTCCGGGACAGAAGTTGAAACCACAGCATGAAGACAATTTTTTAAACTGTGAACTTGCAAAGTGCTGAGCTGTGCAAGCCCATTCCTTTCTGCTGCCCAACCACCAGGTGCTGCACTGGTGCTGTAATATAAGTAGCAGGCTTGGCAAACGGCAATATTTTGGGGGAAATGCACGCAAGTTAAAAATAGACACTTTCTCTTAACAGCAAGGTGAATTCACAGATAAGAGCAGTAGGTGCCAGAGCTTTTCCTCAGGTCTGTGTTTACTGTCTTGTTGTTAAACATGTTTATAAGCCATGCTGATGCAAGTGGCAGGGAGCCTTGGTTTCATGAAAATACAGTGCTTTCCTCTAAAAGCAATATTTATTGCTAATTCTGGTGCAACCTCACCCACCTTTTCAGTGACAGCGAAAGTGGTCTAAGCCCTCCCACCAGGTGCCAGTGCAGGGCCAGTATGGTTTCGCAAGACCATTAATCACCCTTGGTTCAAGCAGGCACCGAGAAATCAGACTGCCTTAGTGCTCGGTGAAGCCCCCTCTGCCACAGCTTAACAAAACAGCCCGTGACTGAAGAGAAGACAGACAGCCCAGGGAGCAAGGTGAGTGGCTAACAGACCCCAACCAGCAACGCTCTTCCCCAAATGGAGCAATGATTATTCAAGGTCTTCTCCTCCAACCCATCCGTGCAGGAGTGACAAGCCCAGCAGGAGAAAGTCCCAAGCCCCGAGGGCCAGGACGACCCCCACCACACCAGCATCCCTCACTGACTCACTGTCGTGGTTTCAGCTGGGATGGACTTGACTTACTTGCTGGCAGCTGGTGCGGTGGTGTGGTTTGGATTTGGGGTAGGAATGATGTTGATAACGCACTGATGGTTTTGGTTGTTGCTCACCAAAGGGATATTCCATACCATATGGTGTCATGTTCACTATATAGAGCTGGGGGAAGAAGAAGAAAGGGGAAACGTTCGGAGTGATGGCGTTTGCCTTCCCAAGTAACCATCACATGGGATGGAGCCCTGCTTTCCTGGGGTTGGCCAAACATCTGCCTGTCGATGAAAAGGAGTGAATGAATTCCTTGTTTTGCTTTACTTATTAAACTGTCTTTATCTCAACCCATGAGTTTTCTCACTTCTACCCCTCTGTTTCTCACCCCCATCCCACTGTGGGGGCCGTGAGGGAGCACCTCACTGGCAACAGGGTGCTTAGTTGCCAGCTGGGGTTATACCACGACACCCATTTTATCACCAAGCTCCATAGACAACTTGGGACCAGCCCGCAAAATGCAGGAGGAACCATCTTTCCCCTTTCTCATCTGACCTTTTGCTTCTCCACCCTGTGCGGGAGTAGCCCATCTCTGATCAACAAAGCCTACCCCATTAAATGATTTGTAGCAAATCTGATTCAATAAATGAGCTGTAAAAGAGCAACAAACCCTAGATGTCAGTAACTTAGGGGAGGTCAATCAACCAGAAAGCTGTCACAGAAAAAGGAAGGAAGAAGAAAATATTTGAAGATTCATTTTAAGACAAGAGCTAAAGAAAAACTCTCCATGAGTCATCCTCTATCATTTCTAAAATTCTGATTTGAGAAGAAACATTGTGAAAACAACCCTCAGTCTCCAGTTGAAAAGTAAATAACACATCAGTCAGGGCAGAGAGAAAATACTGCCTTTTTCTGCTTTCTTTCCTATGCTGGTGACAAAAAGTAGCAGTGTGTCGTAGACGATGTAAGGGGAACACAAAGCAAGTAAGCATCTAGGAGACACACAGCGACGGAGAAACGGCAGTGGCTGCAGCAAGCAGGAGGGGAAAACAAAAACTTCTGCATAAATTTAGTTCCTGACGCATTAGGCTCGTAAAACTAGAGAAATTAGGAATTCCCAATGACTAATATTTCTGAGCAGAGAGCATGGGTAGTTCATATCTTTTTTTTTTTAATAAACTGCTTTATTTTCATAAACTCCTGATTCTAAGATGTTCCACATGAACCAGAAGGTTTAGTAAATATTCTCCAGATGTGACTTCCAGATTTAAGGTAGGCTGCTGCTTTTTTTTTTTTTTTTTTGACATACAGTGATTAATCTCTGTGCTAAACTGCCTTTTCAAGTGTCTGAAGGAGTTATGTTTCCACACTCCCCTGTGGGTCTTCTGAAAATAACTGTCTTCAGTCACTGGTAGCCAAAACTTCTTCCTTTGGCTCAGATTTAACTCTGCTGCAGGGTATTAGCAATTTCTGTGAGCCTCTGGGTTCCCCTGTCAGTACAGAGGTCTTGTTTTTAGGCAGCCAGAGACAAAGTGCAAGAGCAGGAACTCACCGCCTCTCCCACGTGCTGTAAGGAAGAGAGTTTCGCACGGAAATCAGCCTCTCACCGTACAGGTCGCCTCCTCACGACAGTTTTTTCCAGTTGTAGTCATGCTGGTAGGAAGCAGAAATCCAGCCCGCTCCATGCTGTGCCAGTCCTGGCTGCAGCTGCAAGGCTGACTGTCTACAGCATCTGAGCCCAGGGAAGGCTGGATTTGGAGGGCCCCTGGCACTACGCTGGAAAGCTGGAAGACTGTCCTTGCTGTGGCAGGCTGGAAGCCCACCAGATAGTCTCCCAGGTTACTGCAGCCTGTAGTGTAGGAGCCTCCAAAACCAGAGATTGCTTCTTTATGTAAAATGGCACATCAGGGGCTTTTCTGCCTTCCATGAGCCACAGAATAACTTTTTATAACTGTAAAATTATTCAAAATAAAAATCTAACCATACCACCAATATCTAGCTTTCGCAGTGTAGTCAGCGTGTCCCTGTACCTGCCAGAGCTTCATGCAGCATCACACCGGGCAGAGCGAAAGGAGTCAGCCAGAGCCCACCAGGTGAATGCTGAGCTGGATACTGCTCCGAATGGAGAACATCTGCCCCCACCCACAGCTGCCAAAGCTGAAGATTGCTCCGAAACCCCAAAAGGCCCAGGTTTGCTGCCAAGACTACAGGGCTGTGCAGGAAGTGTCAAACCACTAGAGGGAAACCTGACCTCTGTCTGAAACAAAATCTCCAGCACACCTGGGAGAGAAAGAGCAGAGGCTCACCTTACAAAGCAGGGAAAGGTGTTTTGGGACAGACTTCTGCTGGGCTGCCCAAGGGACAGTCCCTGGAAACTCATACCAGGGTACCAGATACCTTTGCTTGGGTATCTACAAAGGCATTTAAAAACACTCATGCAGCAGTATGTCTAACACATCTGGAGGAGAATAATCGGTCGAAAACTTATTCCCTAAATGCTTTTCCTCATCCTCCTTTAGCCATTTTCTTACCTCCTACAGGTGTTTATGCAGGTAGCCAGGGAGACCTCAGCTCACCTCAAAGCCAAGTAAATGGGATTTGGGGAAAGAAGGAAACCCAAGTTGGAGTTAAATGATAGGGAGGGAGGAAGGAAAGAAACGTGGGGGTGAGGCAAACGTCCATTACTTTTGACACTTTTGAAATGCATTCAGCTCCTCTGAAATGCCTTTATACTCATGCTTTCACTGTGCTCACTTCTATGGGCGATGGGAGGGGAAGCAGGGGCTAACATTAGCCAAGGAATGTCATTTTTCAGTGGAATTCCCATTCTGCTTCAGAGGGATATTCTAAAAAAAGAAAATTTCTCACAGACACATTTCCACCCCTGGTGATAAGCAGGAAGATGCTGATGGAGCAGCTCCCCATCCCGTCATTCACTGCAGGGGCAGCCCCTCCTGCGGCACTCCGGCTCATAGGGCAATTCCCCTTTTAGGGACAGCTTCATGGAAGGATTTATCCATTTCAGCAGGGCAGCACCTCTCCCTTGTGCTATCATTGCAACTGGCCAGACACTTCCCCTTTGCTGGGGGAAGAGAGGGAAACTGATATGGTTTCACTTCTGGAAAAGCTTTCATTTGTGATGAAAAACATACTGCACACAGAAAAAAAAACCACTGAAATAGTTCTTCTTTTGGGAAGGCCTGCCATGTTGCTGTACCTTGAGAAGAGCCTCCTAAAAACAATACTTTCCTGGTATTGACAGTCATGTGGGCCATGTATGCTGTTAGAGATATCAGGGATGTTGGAGTTAGTGAAGATAAAGACTCTGAAGGCAATACTTTAACCTGGCTGCTCATCTCAGCTGAAACCACAGCATCAAACTGAAGTGATGACTGCGGCCCTCAGCCACTACCTGCACTAGCAGCAGCTCAGGTCAGAGGCAACAGCACTGGCTCTGGAGGGCTAGGGCCACTGGCCCCATGCACCTTTGGCCACGGGTCAGGGCACTGAATTGCAAAAGCACCTGGTAACAGGGGGGTTTTTTGGCAAGCGACTTCATAGGATGAGCTGATCAAGTGAGTGAGGTGGTATCACATCCTTTGTACACACCTAAAGTGATATTGACAGGGTTAACACCCGCCAACACGCATCACACCTGCTTCCATCTCACAGTCTGTAAGATTTTTAAAAAACATAAGTAAATAAAAGAAGTCACCTTTCTTGGCTTCACAAGTTAACAAGGGAAACACCGGCAGTGATGTTTCCAAGGCAAGATGCTGGCTCGACCTCTGACACCCGAGACCCCAGGCACCCACCTCAGCAAAGTGACAACCTGTGAACCAGGACACGCGGGACGCAGCCCCAGACAGACAGACAGACGTCCTCCCTAGCCTTAGCTTTAGCCTGCCAGCAGCCAGACACCCGCCATCCCTGCCTGCGGCAGAGCCTGGCCCGCTGCACACAGCAGCCTCCACTCGCCCATCACCTGACGCAGCATGGCTCGGGGTTGAAAGCTTTCAGGTGGATTGGTAAAGTGCCTTTTCCACAGCGTTGCACCTCCAGCCCCAAGGCAGTGGCAGCTCTCAGGGCTGTAAAGCGGTGACCTCTGCCGACAGCAGCCCTGCCCCTGCGCTTCTCCTCCCCAAGGGCTCGTGTGGTCTAGATCTGAGGGTGCGGCGAAGATGCTGCTCAAACGCTAGAAATATAAGATGAAGAGGAAAAGTCATGCTCTGACCACCGTTAATTTATTTGCAATGCAAGCAGCACACTGGGGCAAGCTCTCATCACTAAATTTCACTAGGACAGAGCAGAATCGCATTGACTTTTTTCTACAACAGCACAATCTTCCATTTCATTCCCAGTCATACGCCATTTACGATCTACTCTAAGCCCCAGATCCCCCGTTTCAGGTCTGCAGCGTATCAAGCTCACTCATATCTCACATCTGTGCTTACAACTGCTTCTATGTATGTGCAAACCTTTGCCTATGTCTTTATTCCTCATTGAATTCTTTCCTTCCCAAACTATTTATCCAACTTGTTGACACCATTTGAAATATTAAATTTCACTGCCAGTGTCTTGTAGACTCTCTCATTCCTGCGGAGTTAACTCAGAGTAAAGTCTTAGGTAAGGAGATAGCAAACAGTGAAACACTTTTCATTACATTTATAATAATATATGGAAATATCATTCTAAAAGAGTATGTTCATACAGCCATAAACTATAGCCATTTTCTTTGTATCATTATGGATTACTGTAGTCCCTATCAGTAAAGAGCCTACACAAAAAAATTGGGAAATACTACTGCTTTCTCATGCAAGAGCTCTGTTTTATGCACCAATTTCGTGACTGTAAATTGTCAGAGATCTAAAGGCAGCATGAAGGTAAAGCCCTTTCCCACAGGCTGCAAAAGCAAGGCGTTTCTACCCTCCACCGCGTGAAATCAGAGAAACACAACAGACACTGCCCCTCCACAAGCTGTGAGCTATGGAACACAAGCAACACTGCTGCTGTGCCTCAGAATACCAAAGCTGAGAGGCAACACAATTTGCTTTTAATTTAATCTCAGTTTGAGACATTTTTGTTAAACAATGGGGAACAACACGCACAGCGGAGACGCAGTGTAATGCTGCAGCAGGCACTCTGGGGTTCGACGGGTGGCTTCTCTTTCACCCTGCGCCTGACAGGATAACTCTGCCAGGGCTAAAGTGGTGACCAAATTGTGTCTTTATGTTCAACTAGTGACCAATGAAGACATCCCCCAGGCCAAAACTGCCCTCCGCGGCTCAGGACCAGAGGAGGCTCTGAACCCTCTCCCACCAAGGCGGCGAGCTCTGAGGCTCCATCACACTGGCCTTCTCCAGCATCACTGCAGGCTACAGCGTCATCCTGGGGGAGCAGAGGGTCTGACCACCCCCAGCACCCGTTCTGACAGAGTGGCAAAAGCCTAAGTAGAGACCAGACTCTGGCAGGCTGCAAGCCCCTGACTCACTTGGTGAAGGCATCTCCAGGGAAGCTTTGCTCTTTCAGGCTGGAAGATGACCCTCAGGCTGTGATCTGGGTGTAAAGATTTGCTCTTTGAGGAATACTGCGGACTTAAGGTGGAATTGGAGAAATATCTGCACATCTGGTGAGTTGCCATTGTACAGCTGGGTGTTCCAGAGCAACCCCAATTGGAGATTTAGGCTCAGTGAAATGATTTGCAAAGGAACTTCTTCCTCTGGCCAGGAAATTTAAGGCCAGCATCACATATAAAGCCCCTTTTTGCATAGACCAAAGTATGTCATGCTTGGTGCTTGCATATAAGGTAATCCCTGGGATCAGTGAGTCCAAAGGCACAAGAATTCAAGACAACGATACAATTAAATTCCTTCATGATAAACTACCTTCACAAGTTTCTTGGCCACCTCAGCACAATCCCAGTACAGCTGTAATTATCTTAGCAATCGCCTTTCCGACCCAGTACAGGAAGAAATGGGGTTTATTCAGAGGAGCCTATTATAACAGCATGATAGGTTTTTTTAGTAGCGGCTGGCACTTGCACTCAGCTCACACACCTTTCATCATACACCAAACAGATGAGGCAGTCCCTTAGGACAATTGTAGTGTGTGGCATAAAAAATGGAGGCAGTCCCTCTTGGAGAGAGACACTGCAGTGTGGCTACAGGACACTGCAGCACAACAAGACCCTACATAATACATGGCAAGATTCGTCCCTGAGAGCAGTCCCACTGGTGTCTGACCCCACACCTAGCACGGGCCAACACATCTCCAACGGGGTGCAAAGCGGTAAAAGTGCATTTTCAAAGCATGGAGCATCGTGGCTGCCACAGAGGCAGACAGACAGACACACATCCACCCACCCCACCTCTGCAGGCGGGCTGGACCTCTCTGGGCTTCAGATAATCGCTGGGTCTTTTGGAGGTTGTGTCCACAGAAATTCAAAGGTTGTCATCTCAGGCTGATACCTGAGTGACCTGGTAAGGTTACTTACCAAAACTTCTGTCCCTTAAGATTTTTTTTTTTTAATCTTAGCTTTTCTCTTTGTTAAAAAATAAATAAAAAACTGATTTGACTGAGTTTCTGCTATTCTAGCCTTAGTTAATCTCAGAGGTTTTCACCTGTTTGGGGTTTTTCACTTTCCTGCAAATTGCTTTCTTGATCCCTTTTTCTTTACAGTCTATTTATAGGAATGCACCTGTGCTAAAGTGAAGGGGCCTTTTCACCACTTCAAATAAGTCTCTAGCACTTGGTTTGAAGTGGAAAGCTAGAAGGTTATCTTTCTAAGTGGCGTGATTACACTCAAATTAAGCGTAGTTTTATTTCCAAAGCCATTCATTCACTTTAACTCATGTGTAAAGAGTCTTGGCTATGGCAGGCAGCCAGAACAAAGACAACCATATCAACTCAGCTAGACTAACATTACACATCAGAAAGAAATTAGTGTCTAGCCACCATTAGGCTCAAACACCAGAGCCTCTCTGTGCACAAAGGAGGATGAATTCCCACTCTGGGCAAAACAAGCCAGAGTGCCTTTCCCCCGTGGGAGTCAGCTGGGCTGGCAGCACGTTGCAGCATCCCCACCTTGCTCACCCTTCTGCAGCATCCAAGACCCACCAGTTATATTTTAAATACTAACCATATGCTGATAGCAAGGACAGATAACCGACATGCATAGAAGAAAGAAGTGGAGCTGATTGAACTTACCTGCATTACCTCTTCAGAAGCGAGATTTAAGAATGGCCAGTTCTCTCCATGGCAGAGATCCCTTCTGCGCTGTAATAAATAAATAAATTCACTCAGTTGCCCTTTCCAAGGGAGAATAAACAAAGCCATGTTTTCACAAAGAGGCATTTTTTTAGCAGCATAAAACAAAGCGCTCTCTCTCAAAGGCTGGATGCCTTACTAAAATAGTGGTTGGTCAGGCCAGAGCAGGGGAGATGAGAACAAAATAAAGCTCATAAAGCAGGTGTGCATACAACCCACATGTACAAAGTATTGGCTGTTAATAAATCAGTATGATATTGATGCACACAAAAATATATAAACACTTTTTTTTTTAACATATAGATAAGGGGAGAGAGAGCAGCTCACTATGGAAAAATCAAGTTCCACCTTGATCCCTCTTGTCCAACTCCCAGACATAACCTACCCCAAGATGGCACTGTCGGGTAGAGTTTCCCTTACCAGCACCAGAAACGACACAAAACTATGACTTTGAAGTAAATAAAGGGATACCTGTAAGCATTTTCTTAAACTTCCTTTTTTTTTTTTTTTTTTTTTTGTCTGTCTCAGTAGCTCTTCCTGGGGACTTTCTGTTTCTCAGCAGCACTCACTGCGTCCCCACATTAAGTCACTCAGTGATTCAAGTTAGGACTTTGGTGCCCTGGGATCTATCAAGACGCTCTTATGGCAACAGCAAGGTTGACACCAATTCTCATACCCTCAGTCTAAGTGTCAACATGAGGAGCCAGAGGCTAGAAAATCTGCACTGGCAAGCGCACTCTGGCAGTACACTAGGGCTGTGATGGAGCAATTCATACTATAGCCTGCAGAAACCTCAAGAAAAACCAAGCTAAGCAAACACGAGAGCCATGGTCATGCTAAATGCCATTTTCTAGGTGAGACAATACCAGTACGAGAAACATCCCCAACTGTCATCTTAAACAGTCTCGTCCCTGGGACAGCAATGTTCATTTTGGCCATATGGCAAGGGGCCAGAGCTGGTCCTGCCTCCTGCAGTCCTTTGAGACACACTTTGAAACATGCTTTATTAATGCACAGCTGAATACACACTGGTCTGAAAACAATAAAAAGGTAGTGGCAACTTGGCAACATGCAAGCTAAAATGGGAAAGACCCAAAGAGCAAAGATGACAGGCGCTAATGAAACAGGGCAAATCTCAGATCTGGAAAATGTTACTTTTAGGCCAGACTGTGATTTTCACTTGACTCTAATCCATTGCAGTTATAGGCTTCAGTGTGTAGGGCTTTCTTTGCAGAAATGCCATTCCCTACGCTGAAGATAGGTGAGGAAAAGTTAAAGGAAATGGGAAAAATGCAGTTTCCACACAAGTCAGCTCTTTTTCAGTCCAAGCCATTTGACAGAAATGGGTCTTTCAGAAAGTTGTAGCATTGAGGATTCATAAAGCCTGCAGATGAGGCAGCTCCTACCTCTTCGTGCAGGGTCGTCTGCGTGAGGGTACGGGGGTGACTGTGCAAGGCAGGAGTGTGCAGTGTGGCTGCTGCTGCTGCTTTCCTGCACCGGCGTCTCTCTGCACCACACTGTAGTGATGGTTGTTCACTCCCACCAGTCCAAATGGAAGACAGTGATGGTCCAGTCAACAGTGCTCAGGTAATACTCGGTATAATGAAAATGCAAAGGAAATCATTTTTATTGTGTGTTTCATTACCAAATGCAATGCAAAGGCCGAGAAGAAAGGCACTTTCTCTGAAAAAAAAAAAAATCTAGATACACCAGCTGTCAGAGTATTAGGTGTAGATGGGTGAGGATAACATGACTCTCTGATCTGATCACTGCCTGTGTCAGGAAAAAGAATAGCGTGCAATAACCGCACACTGCCACTGGAGCAGCAAGACAAAGCGGAGAAATACCCTATTTTACTGCAATATGATTTTATGACCTACAGAAGCCTGAGTGCTCAGGAGGCCTGCTAAGAAGCCATGTGGTCTCCCTGCTGAGGCCCTGGGTTTGTATCCACACTGCTGCTAATCATTAGCTACTTTTACTGGATGACTGCGAAATTAGCTGGTGGTTTAATCTGAAACCTTAATTTTGTGCACACCTTCCATCTCCTTTGGTAGTGCTACTGCTCAGTGAGCCCGCCATATTCCTTACACAAACCCTTTTCTCTGTTTTAAGGGATCAACATAGCAGCCTCCCATTTTTCCCTTTCCAGGAGACTCCTCGAAAGATGCAGTCTGTATACGTCCCATGGAAACACCTGTAAGAATTGCCTGTGTCTTGGTGGACGGCAATTGCTGTGGGCTGTGCTTCACCAGTACCAGCCCAGCTATCCTGGGCAACCCCGAACCCTCTCGGCTGTCCAGCTGGCACAGGTGGGGTGTGCTGGTGGATCTGGTGGAGTGCAAAGCGCATTTGTGCAGGAAGCTCTGTGTCTATTCTTGCACAGTTTCACTAAAGCTGAGCTTGCAGCTTGGCTGACTGCTCCTTCCTACAAATACCCAAGAAAAGTTATAGCCTATTGGTACGCCCACAACCAGGACTGGTTTTGGCTAGACACAAGCTGCTCTGTCCCTGCCTCGGAGGAGGGATGGACTGGCCATGAAGCGCACGTCCCCTCCGGCACCTGGCTCCCACTAGTCATGTCGTAACTGGCCTTTTTGGCTCTGGAAGACCAAACTGAACTATAATTTCAGCTCAGTTGTAGACTGTAGGTCTCTGAAGTTATGAAGGAGATGCCACCCTGGATGTTGGTGAATTTCTGGTTCAGATACAGCTGAAGATATTCTGTACCTTCAAATATTACTCTCACGGTTCTGCTCGGTCAACCATACTAGCATGAGACTGGCTGCTCACCAGACTGGCCAGTTCCTTTCCTCTCAACGTACAACCCTAAGAAACCTTTGTAAGGTTTCTCAAATGCGGTCAGAAATAAATCTAAACTCATAGCTGGCCAGCTCCAAAAACAACTGCACTTTTTGCTCTGCCCTGGGCTGCCTTTAAAGGTCTCTGCCTCATCTTGGAGAGGCTGAAGGTGACTGTTTCCCACAAAATACAGCAGTTGCCAGGTTTCCTGATTTCCAGTTTTGCAGCCTCTTGCACTTGCTGCAAAAAAGCGGCTACATAGAAAACCACAACCCCCTAGCCATCCTAAGTTCCCAACTGCACAGTTAAGGTAATTCACTGTAACCCAGGCTTTGGTTGCTTATGGAGATGAGGAAGAGAGTACTGAGCAACCCAAAGAGCAGAAGTCTGAAGCAAAAGGCCTTCAGATAAAGAAAAAACTGTTTGTGTTCCAACTCAAGTGCAAACAACAATTTCTAAGTCACTAATGGAAATTGAGCTTGTTCTTTATTTTACCTGTTCTTTAGGAGGAAAGAGCACTAAGGTACATCTTTGGGTAGGTGCTAGCAATACGAACTCTTTGTGTAGTTCTCTTTTCCAGGAGCGTGCTGCTGCTCAGCCGGAGTTAGATGAAGTCCCCAGCATCTCCCCTCTTAAAAGAAGGAGGCCAATCCCTTTTGTGGTAGCAAGCTGTGGCAGCCTGCTCAGAACAAGACTTGTTAGCTTAACTCGCTTGGGCCATCCAGTTTTTGAAACCTTTAAACACAAAAATATCAGAAACCAGTCACAGCACGAAACAGCAGATGAGTTAGACTCAGGTCTGGACTAATAAGCCTTCTATTTCCCCTCTGCATCCAGCACTCTTCACAAGGACAGACAGTTTTTCACTCACCTCCTAGCTCTCTGCTGGGCAATATCTTTTCCTGACTCTCTTTGCTATGGATGATTAAGTCTTGTTATCTGACAGCTATTTCATAGCTGTCTGGGGGAACAAGAAGTCACACATGCCTTCAAGGTGGCACAGAAACACATTGGACCCGACCTTTGAAATTTGATCTGTTTGCACTCAAGCATCCTAATTCTAGATCCGAGACCCAACCTATTCCATTCTGGCCATTAAGTACAAGCAAATGCTTATTTTAGACATTTGTGAAAGCTGAACTGCAAAGCTGTTTTCATATATTTTCCACTTAAAAAGAAGAACAGCAGAATTCATGATGCTGTAATGCAAATGTATGTGGTTTTGCGCTGTATGAATGTTTCCTCTGAAATAGATTTTGATTACTTGAAAATGACAAGTGCTGCCTGCTGTTGCCTGACTTAGCAAGAGCAGCACTTGTTGGACCTAGAGGATAAAAGATAGAGAAATCTCACCAATCTTTACAAAAGCAAACAAACAAAAAAGACCCAACACAAAAAATCTACTCCTCTTTGCCATAAGGGTTATAAATTTTTTGCTCGTACACTACCTTTTAGTTAGAGCTTGGTTAGGTTCTTCCAGTGACTATTCATTTTCTAGCTGAAATGGCTGATAAGATTGCTGTTTCTAGGCAGGGCAAACAATATACAACCATCACATTTTTGTAGTTAATCAAAAAAAACCCCAACTGAAACAAACAAAGCCCTTCTCCTTCCCGTTTAAAACCTCAGAGCCACGCAGCCATCTGGGTCACTGGAATTCAGCATTAAGCCAGCAGCAGTGCGCTGGGTGATAAAGGCACTGGGAGCACAAAGGACTCACTGAAATAATTCCCGTTGAACATATTCACATGTAGCACCTGGTGGGAGAAATTACAAAAGCAGTCAGCAAAGACAGGGGGGCAAACAAGCTCTGATTTCTCAGCCAATAATCTATCTTCTGATGTGGGACTGAGTCATTCTTAACTTGCCCCCATTAAATATGCTCTAGATTAAAGTTGTCCTAATTTAAACCAAAAAGGCCAGCCTGCAAAAGAATGACTTACATGCACACTAACAACTACATGCTCACCTCCAAGCGATGAACCCAGACATATCACAAGCAAATTACCAACTTAGCAACGTGCGGTTGATGTGTGCAGAAATGCTGATTTTTTGTTTAGCTCTGCTGCGCCGAGTGATAGTAAGTGGGAAGTTCATAGAACCACAAGGAATGAACCTAGTGCTGGGAGAGATGGCACCACAATACATTAAAATTAATTTTTAAAGTGAGTCTGAAATATGTCTGTGGCAAGAGAATTATAGAAGCAACCCCACTTCAGCTACAACATGGCACAGAATAATTCATTCAAAGGTTACACATAGTTATAGGGTATTTGGTTTCTGCTAATATTTAGTTGCACTCTTAGATTTCTTTTCGTGACTCCAGGTTCATTACAGTCCATTACTGAGACTTGTAGCTAGCCCATAGCTCTGAGAAGACAGAAGCTGAAAAGTCCTTGAAACCTCCTAATTCCATAACGTGATTCCCAAATGATACGAATCGTGTTGCCTTCGTTTCCTCTGCTACGTGATTTTCTTACAAGGTTTACCCAAACTTTGTTGGGGTTCTGCTTTTTTTTTCCCTTTCTTTCTTCAAATCTCATTTTTAGATAAGAAGTGTTAAGAAATTGCAAGTTATTTCTTCTCCAAGTCCTGCGGTACAAATGCTGGCGCTACTTTTTCTGTAGAAAGTCCAGAATTTGCCCAGAAAGACCAAATTACCTCCAAAACCAGGTGACAATTTGAAAAACGTCACTTAGAGCTTTTACCTCTCTGTACTTATTGCTGCAGCAAAGGCTTGCGGCGTGTACGGTAAAAGAGCAGCCCACAAGTCAGCAGAGTGGCTCTCAGCACCAGCAGGCGAGTTTCACACTTCAGCCAGAGAGTTCCAGAGGGACATTATTTGCACTCATCCAAACGAAGTATCCATATGACATACACACATGAGGCCCTGCTCAGGGTTTTATTCTTCTCCCAGTTGTGTTGCTTGGAGAAAAAATTGTTATGTATGAGAATGTAACACTGTCATCAAAGAGCAATTAACTTTTTTTTCAGTAAATTATGTCACTTTATGTAACCACAAACACCCATTTGATGCCAGTACCAACCAAGCCACAGCTGGCCTGAGGAGACCAGCAGCTTGGGGTCCTTTGCTATGTCCCACCCTCGTCTGTGGTCTCCTGAAGGCAGCCGTGGATGAATGCCCCCGCATTCCTGTTGCTCACACTTTGCAAGCACAATTACCTTTCCAAAAGGTGTACACTGCATGACAACTCCCAGAGCAGAGGAAAAGCTTCAGAATCTATCAGGAAAGTCTTATTGATGGAAAAGCCGTGAAAGCTCATTTCAAGAAAAGTGTGTCCCGGCTACTATATGACTCACATTTATATGACAAGGCACTAGTTTAGTGCTCCATGTACCTCACTCCTCTCACCAATAAGCATTTGTTTGCCGACTTGCAGTTATGAATCAAACACCTGAGCTGGCTAAAACTGGCACAGGCCCTTTAAATAGTTTAACAGCTGCATGTGTGTAAGTGGCTGTATCTTTCAGAAGCATCTGAGTGCTGAACTACTGCTCTCGAGTATGCAAATTGAGCAGAAACTGGGGGAAGAAGCCCTATTTCTCTGACAGCCTCTCCCACAACTTTCCACTTCCCCATCTCCCCTCTAGCTCAAGGAAAAATTGGAAATTTGGAGGTAGCCACCACAAGCTCATAAAAGCTCTCAGCTGCTTCACACCATGTAAAGTCCAGTCTAAAACCATTAGAGACAAATTGCAACCCACCCTACATTGACTACTAACTGGAAACAGCTGAGAATTCAAGCCTTTACACTCTTTCACCTTCACTTGTCTATATAAAGAAGCACAGAGTGTGTTTCGAAATAGGGGAAAAAAAAAAAAAAAGAAGAAAAGGATGTGGTTATGCCATTTAGTAAGAGTACTGGTAGGGTATGGTATGTAAGCAAATGCTCTCATGCTGTATAGAACAACTTGGACTGAAGCAACACTGCTGGTCTGCCTGCTGGGGTTCAGGTAAAGTAATTCATATTTTAACTAATAACTTTTTTACTTTTTTTCCCCAATAATTTAATATCAGAGTTGATTGTAGAGCGCTATTTTTAAGCTAGTTAGGTGGTTATTTCTTATAAAGATCAAACAGAGCAAAGATGCAGCATTGCTTAGCTTAGAGCAAAAAGAAAGGTTGCAGCTTTAGTGATAAACATAAATACATTCTGTTGCAATCAAAATACTCAGAATAAAATGATAAGAAATTATCCAACTACAGATGAAATATATGGCAGATGTGGGACTTACTGCACTTCATCGCACTGGGCCATCTTACTCTTCTCCTGTGCATCCACAAGAGGATAATTTATATCTAACATGAATAATGTTCTAGAAAATAGATGTAAATAAAGTCTGCTTAATAGCAGTAACATTACTTGTATTGATTAGGAGGGTAATTATGGTAAATGGTGCAAAAGTCTTTGCTGAAGCAGTGACCTGAATTTTCCTTATTCCTCTTTTGCAGTACAGCTAGACTAAGTATGATTGGTTTGCTGTGTTCTGTCTTCTGATTATCATTTCCTTTTTATTAAAGCTACACGTACATGTACAGTAAGTTATACGTTTTATGATGAGGATGTTCCTGCTAATGAAGCTTTCATGGATAAGAATATCCTCAATCTGTCATCCCCAATCTGTGCTAACATACAGACTTGTGTCAATATCAACCGGAGCCAGGCAAACTTAGATCTGATCTACAAAGAGAAAACCATTCATGCATCCTGCTGTGCTGCAAAAAAAACATAGCAAAGCTAATACTGTAAAACCTTGCTGTTCCATTTCCAGTACACCTTTGCCGCTAGCTTAACCACAAAGTCCTGCTATCAGTAAACTCAATGAACATTTAACTAGTACATAGGAAGTGGAAAATCCTCACTCAGGAGGAGGAATCAAGAACGAATGGAGTAGTGATGACACAGGGGCTGGACCAGCTAAGATGCACTCCCTCGAGGAGTGTTAATTACAGGTTCTTACCTTACCTTTTGGCCTCTAGAGCTTGTCTGAAACAATCCTTGAGCTGCAGGCGATTCTGTCAGGCAATTCTTGGAGGACAGAGGAATTTTCTCCAGAAGACTGGAAAAGAGCAAACGTGGTGCCTGTCTCTTAAGAGAGTGGAAAAGGAGGCGCTGGAAAATGGTACATCACTAAGATCGGTTTCAGTATTTGGAATAATATTGGAATCACCCACCAAAGAATCTCTTTGCAAGCACCCAGAAGACACCGCAGCAGTAAGTAACAATCTGCACAGATTCATCTGAGAATGACTGAAATAGAAGTAATTTAACTTTCTTCTGTTACACACTGACAGCACTGGGGGACAGAGTGTAGGAGGGGGAAACAGGCTTCAAACACTATCTCTAAAGAAATTCTCACAAGCAAACGAAGGAAACATGATCTGTATGAAAGCTCTATATGATTAGTGAGTACCCACTAAGATACTAATCAGTCTCTACCATACAGGAAAGATGTATTTGTTACAGTTTAGTATCTTTCAGATTCAGTGTCATCAGTATTTTTATTAATAATTTACATAACGCGGTAAAGATGATGCTTATGAAACAACTGCAAGGTTATTTGTCAATTAAAGTAATTTTGGGCGAACATGTTACTCAGTGTGAACTGTTTGCAAACAATTCCCTTGGATCACTCAGATGTGAAATTTAAATTTGAGGGGAGGCAAAATAATAAAAAATACCAAGTTTTTCAGAATCAGGCACTCCATTTGAGTACTTGAAATAACCAGTTTAAAGTCTGAGTAACATTTTCTTGAAATTAACCATTTTCAGAAGTAATGCTATACATAACTTTGCACTAATGAATTCTAAAAAAAGCACTCAGTGAAATAGAAAATGAGTAAAAATGAATCAAACCTCATACTTTTAAGAGACGTCACAAGCAATTTCTGATACATTTATATAGCACACAAGTCCTGGATTAAGAGGTGTTGTCACTCTCCCAAAATGTTTAATGTCACCTGGATTTTACCCAGTTAAATGGATGCTTCTTTCTCTAGGACACACACGCTCACACGATAGCACAACACTCCTATTTCTTCTTACCTATCCAGCCTGCAGGTGACAGGAGCCTCTGCCTACACTAATCCCTTGTACGTGTGGCACCAATGCATCTCCATCTGTAATGGAATGATCTCACCTCTCATGTACCACAATCACCTGATTTTGTAAGCGTCTGGCTCAGAGGCATTGACTCAGTCTCAGTCTGACTAACAAACCAAGGTTTTCTTTTTGTTCTCAGTTCTGCCAGATAAATCCACCGATAACAATCCGATTTCCTTTTGCTGTTTCCTAAATTTGCAAAGCTGCAACAGTTCCCCTCATGCAGCTCAGTCCAGTTCTCTGGAAGTGGCAGTCGGAGCCATCCCCTGACCGACAGCACCTCCCTGCAGGTCACACTCTCTCCTACAATGAGGTCCCTGGGGGAAGCACTGCCAAGGTGTAGACTCCATGAATTTGTGCATTCCCTCAGTAACCTGCATCCAGCCTGTTTGTAGTCCCCATTAGCTTTCTTGCAACCACTTCCTCACCTACTTAACAGTCCTTGTTCTAACCCCCAGTTTTTCTAGTGCTATTTAGTTATTTCTAGTACACTTTACTGAAATGCAAGTGCCTTCGATCTTCAGCCTTTCCCTTATCTGAAAAAGCAGATTCATCATCAAAGAAGATAATGGTCTGGCAACATCTGCCAAATCTTTACTCAGGATTTTTCTTTAAAAATCTGTACAAAGCTTTGACTCAACAGTTATAGAATTGCTTTAATCACATTTGACACTCTTTCCGTCGACAGATAGACTAGATTGATCTTTTTCCAGATACACTAATAACATACATAGTCTGAGCTGGAAATAAACTGTTTTCCCTAATACAAGCAAATTAAACTCTGAGTGCATTCTGTGCTCAGATACAGTTATTTCCATTATCACTCACCGATTCTTGTAAGTCATCCCACCTCTGACCTCCAACACAATATCAACATCTCTATGAAAAGCTGAGATACAAGATTTGGCAAAACCCAAGGCCATGTCCTCAGTTAAAATTAGCAGATCTACTTGTTCTCCATTTCTTTCTCTCTTGTTTTATATTTTATTTTAGCCATGTAAACAAAAAAATCTTTCTCTAATTGTTTTTTGGTCTCCTTAGCAAAGTCCAGCTCCATTTGATTGTGCTTATGAGCTACCTGTCACTTTTTGTCCTCCAAAGCAGAGATTCACCTCTTGATCAAATTCCTCTTAAAACATCTTCCCTTACTGCTAAAATTTCTTTTGACCAACTTGATTGGCTGAGCTGGACTGGAAATTTTAACTGCCAATTTCTTCTCCTTCACTAGGATTTTTTGTGATTTTGATTTAAAGAGGTTGTCAAAAAAGCACTTTTAAGGCATACTTTGTTAAAGCATATGTATATTTTTAAGAATGGTGTTAACACTTACTCCACGCAAATTATACTTCTGTAAAGAACTATTATTAAGATGTCATGCCTTCCATTTGCTAATCTTTGACAGATTATCTAAGATAATCAGTTAAAATTTAAATACTTGCAAACCCAAATTTTAACCAATGCTGAAAGTTAAACATGAGTTAGAAGACGTGCTTACTCAATTCGCACCTAGATAAAAGATCAGTCTTCTTAAGCTGACCTTCTAAAAAGCTGCATTGGATACAAGTACTATATGAAATTAAATTATCCATATAAATGCAGGTGTAGGAAAGCATACCAGCAAAAGCTACCGATGCATAGGGAATCATGGATATAAGAGTAAAATCCCAGAGATCAATTTGACCTACCTTAATACAGAGCAATAATTTCATTAATTTCTGTGTAGGGAAGGAACTGAATGCGTGTGTTACAGAAGTTTCAACAGATGTACAAGTTACTAGAGTTACCCAGTGCACTAAACGTTTTTAGGTTTTGAAAACATATATTTGAATGGGTCAGTCTCTTCAATATCGGCATGGGAATATCTTAAAGGGCACGGTATCGGTGGATGTTGGCCACCTGCCATTGAGAATCGGGCTCCTTTATGACAGATCAAATTGAAAATAGAAAGCTCTGTGCTTGAAATGGGGATTGACAAAAACTGATTAAGTGTATAGCTCAAAAGAAAAAAAGCCCAGAGCTGTGTTTGACAGTATCTTGCTCTGATATATCAAGGCATTAACCGAGAGTGTTACACATTTCCAACCTGTTCTCTTTGTCATTTTAGGGGAGAAATGACCAACAGCAGCTGGGAATGCAATTTTACAGACATTGACAGATTAGCAAAGACCCTGCAGCTGGGGATCTCCATCCCCACCTTCATTCTTGGTCTCGTTCTCAACACCCTAGCCCTCTTCGTGTTCTGCTGTTTTTGGAAGAAGCAGACCAAAACCTCAGTTTACATGATCAATCTTGCACTTGCAGACATCTTCCTGATTCTCTCGCTCCCGCTCAAGCTGTACTACTCTATCACAAAAGCACCCGGACTCCTGTGCTCATTCATAGAGTCTCTCTATTTCGTCAACATGTACGGCAGTATCTTCATCATCGTCTGCATTACTGTCGACAGATATATCTGCATAAAACACCCATTTGAAGGTCGAGCTAACCAGTCCCCCAGATGGGCTGTCTTGAGTTGCTGCTTCATCTGGGCAGTAGCTTGGCTTTGTAGCAGCCCAATGTATATTTTTCATGAGAAAAATTATTTGAAATGCTTTTACAACATGTCAAAACAGGTTGCATGGAGCACTCCTGTCATTGCTTCTGTGGAAATCTTTGGATTTCTGATCCCACTCACAGTGATGGTTTTCTGCTCTGCCCAAAACATCTTGATTCTTCTGAATCACAAAAATCAAGCTAAAAAGAAGGTAGAAGACAGTGGCTCCTTACGAGTCATTATCATCAACCTCGTGGTGTTTTTGGTGTGCTTCACGCCCGTCCACCTTGCGATCTGCCTACAGTGCCTGGTAAGACAGCACGTGATAGTGGACTGCAGTCTGAAACAAAGCATTAGCTTCTTCATTCAAGTGTCAATGATATTAGCCAACCTGAACTGCTGCCTGGATGCCATCTTTTATTACTTTGCTGCAAAAGAGTTTCGTGAGAAAACACACCTGAAAGAGGTTATTGAACTATGTCCTGTCTTTAAGCCTCGTGCCACATGATGGGACTGCCTGTGGTGGAAGAACGCCTCTTCCTCGGCTGCCACTTGCCTCACAGGAGGCCAACAGCATTATCCCCAGCATAGCAGTAGGGTCACCTTGACCATGGCAGGGAGGGTGCAGGAGGGAGAAGGACAATGTTTTTCCAGTGAATGTGAACCTATTCCATATTTTTCTTCCCTTTAAAGACAAAAGGAGAAACTTGTTGGGAAAGAACCAGCATTACCAAAGTGGCTGAGCAACACCAAAAGAAGCATTAGCCTTGACAGTATCTACTAAATGTGAAAGACTTGCCAGAGGAAAGTTACCCAGATGACTGGAATGCCACTAAAAATCAGCCTTTGTCATTGCTGCACCAGTTTTCTTTTTGTCAAAGTGATGAGAAAGTTGTTGCTAATGGACAAACATAGAAATAACTACTCAAAACCTTCTTTCTAACTTAGAAAGTATCTGAAAAAGGCAGTATCTGGCCAAAAGTCTGGCAGTGTTTTTTTCTTCTGTAAATCTTACAGAAAATCACTGTTGGCGCTGATTTGCTTTGAATAGTTTGGCCAGGCTGGGATAAAAGGGAATCCTCCTTCCTGTAAGCATTATACACTGGTCGGGGTCGTTACACAGGACAGCAGCCCCTGCTCTTTCATGGAGGACAGGCTGTTCAGTATACCGCCCCAATGGAGTATCTCGGGTACCAGCAATGCCGTGAGCAACAAACCTTTCTGATTATCTTTGCTGAGGAATCAGCATGGTTTTCTCCTGCAATTTTAAACCTGGTTTTGCACATGAAAACCGAAAGAACTCCTTCCAATATGGCATGAAAGACTGTATGTGATTAAATGTATTTCTAGATCTCTGCATTTCTATCAAAGATATAATGTGACATATGTATGAAATTCTTCCGCCTGCCTTCTCATTCTTTCTTGGAGGAGGAGAATCAGGGAAGCAAGCCCTGCATCACGGAAAAATAGTGAGCATCTGTCTGATATACTCCTCGCTCCCAGCTGGAAGACTGGACCAGCTCTATCCTCCTCGTTCCTTAGAGAATTTCTTTTAGCCTGTACTGTATGCTTCACAAAACTGAGCATGCCTCAACGCTTTCTCGGTCAGCATTGCTGGTATGTCACTACCCTCATGCCATTTGCAAGTTTGGCTCTGAGTCTAAACTAAAGGTTTCCTTGTCGCAATTTAAGCCTATCATTATGTTGGCATGGTTCATGCTCCTAGCCAGAAACACTTTCACATCAAGAAATCTATTTCTGTGCCTTTAAAAAAAAGGCTGTAAAAATGGTCTAAGATTGGTTGTAATCAAGTCCTCATTCCGGGGCAGATACTCCCTTTATTCAAAATGTGAAAAGAAATTACCTTCTGTCTGAAGCAAATTAAAAAGAAAGGGGCCAGTTTTGAAACACAGTTTGCCATCAATTGATTTTCACAGAAATGATTGATTGTGCAAGTGGGCAGCTGCACATAGCTAATACTGGGCCTAAGGTACAAGCATTTTAAAACTCTTTAGCACTAAAACTATGACCCCAGCTGAGGCACGCAAGGATCTCAGAGACAAAGAAAGGTCTTTATCATCATCTTCACCATTATCTGCAGAGGGGCAAGAGGAAGAGCTTTCCAAAACAGTCAGTTTTCAAAACATTATTTGCTACTGCCTCAATCATTCAGAAACTTGCAGCCTTTTCAATATGAGTTAACCTTTTTTTCTTTTTTGCACCTTTCATATTACTTTGCATATGAAATATGTGTGAGAAAGAACATGTTCCACTAAATAAACTGTATATATGAAGTGCATGATTTGAAAACACATTTTAATTCCCCAATCTGACAGCAGTGTATGATTCTTATCTACCTATTTCATCACAAACTTTTACCATTTTCTCCTTAAAACAGCTCCAAGACTTGGTTGGAGATTTTCCTTCCCAGGAACTGCTTCAGGTTTGTAACTATGGCAATCAAGAACAACTGAACAAACATTAATAAACAGAAAAAGTAAAAACAGGAAAGATCATCAAACCAGAAGTCTGGATAATTATAATTTAGTAAATTTTCTGTGGAAACCCTCTCCGTAAATTCTTGAAAATCTCCTGCTAAATCCCCTACAAACTTTCCTCCAAAACGCTCTGAGCTCTTGCTTTTATTAGCCTACTATCTGAAAAATTACATTACCATCAGTGCAACCTGTGACTGCAAAAACACAGTACTTTAAGGTACAGAGCTTAATACTGGCTAATATTTAAAGCTTTTAATGCAGATGCAATGGGTGATGATAGAGCACGCACCCTTTGCAAGCCTGTGCACAACTCTAAACCAGTACGGCTAAGATGGCAAAGCCTCATTCCAGAGGCCCTACAAATTACAGGATAGGGAAGAAAAAGCCTCTTGAAGCGCAGCAAGGAGAAACTCACCAGGGCAGGACAACCCTATGGGCCAGCACAGGCTGGGAAAGTACGGCTGATGTAGATGTTCTCCAAAAAGGGCGATGGGGAGCACCAGGCTCGATACAAGCCAGTGGTGCCCGCTCTGTGTAAATATGGCAAAACTGACACCAGGACTCACTAAAAATGGGGTCAGTGCAAAGAAAATGGAAAAAAAGAACAAAAAAATTATTAACCTCCTCTACTCAAGCTGGTAAGGCTTCACTGGAATAGGGTGTCCAGCTCAGGGCATCCCACTTCAAGAGAGATGAGGAGAAACCAGAGACATTCAAGCAGATGGTCTGCAGGATGGTTGGGGATGTTGGGCACAGTTCTGCAAGGAGAGGTTGAGGGAGCTGGACTGGGCAGCAACAGAGATGATGGAGCCAAGCACTGCCCAGTAGTTCCCAACAATATAACAAGGAGTGATGTCTCTTGGTTCAGGTTCAATATTGGGAAAAACATCTTCACTAGGAGGGCAGTGCAGCACTGGAAGAGGTTACTCAGAGAAGCTTTGTAATAGACTCTCACAGAGGTTTCCAAGATATAGCCAGACAAAGTCATGGCTGATCTGATCCAGTGTTGGAAGAAAACTGGCTCCAGACATCCCTTTCCATTGTTTTGTGACTCTCAGCAAAAGCTGGTTTGTTTAATTTTTATCTCCTGCCAGACAAAAAGCCACTTCTTAGTGCTGCTGAGGTTATGGCACTGGTTGTCAGCAGCTCTATTGCAACTACAGCGCACAACTGAGAAAATGCACTAGCTGCCTAAAAATTACTAGGTCGCAGCAACTGTGGCCCATCACACAAGACTCTGATATTTAAAGTCAGGACTAATGAAGTGGTACCTTTGTCTTCAACTCATTTATCACTAAGTACTTGGAAAAGATCATTTTCTAATCTTCAAAGGAATAAGGGCGCATACACAGCAGGCAGAGAGGAAGAGTGTGTAGGGACTCTCGTATGTGTGGGTGGGGAAGAATTTTGATCTGCCAGGGCTAGGGAGGCAGGATGCACTCCTGCTAATGCTTGGTCAGTGGTCGAGGTCCATCACACTCGGGCAGGGCGAGACTTCCACTTACAGAAAGAAATCAATGTAATTTTCTCAATAAAGAAAACAGAAGCCAGTTTATGAAAATCAGCTGTAATAATGGTGAGTGGTGGAACCCACTACGTACGACTGATCTACAGACTCACTCTGATCATGTCATACGTAGCAGCAAACTCTGAGCATAGAATCTGAAAATTAAATTGGACTACTTTCTTCACATTTATTGCCACCAGTGGCACTTCTTTGTCAGCCAAAAGTGATTTTATATATAAAAATTTGTCTAAATTTTGCCTATTTCATATGTAAATGAGAGCAGCCTGTCTAAGAATACTTGAAATTTCTGAAAAAAGAGAAAGAATGAAGAGAGCCCAGCTGTGTTGGTTTTACAGGGCTATTACAATAGTCAAATCTTTTAGCATGAAAAGAGCAGATCTTTTGAGCAAGAAGGTGTCACTCTCAATTCACTGCTTTTCAAGATGAGCTTACATTTAAATAGTACATTTAAATCCTGTCTTTGACCTGCAGCTAAGATTACAGCTCTTTCTAAATCATAATTTTACATACAAGTTCCTCTATGAAATTTACTGTTAACTCTGGAGAATCTCCAGTTGATTCTATTTTTATATCAGGACAAAAGTAATGAAAAATTTCTTGCAGCTTGAGAAGGTGCTAAACAATTTTGTTGATGAATAAAACTGAAAAGCATTTGACATTTTAAAAATAACAACAAAAGCCTTCCTGAGTCAATACACAAGTTTACAATTTCTATTTTCAGACTGCGCAACAGAAGAGATTTCTTGTCTCTTGATGTTATTCTTAATACCCAGAAAAGCAGTGGGAAAGTGAATGTGAATGCCTCACATGCCCAGGTCTCCTCCCAGGGACTCAGTTGTACTGTAAAGCCAAAGAAGCATTGTCCTAGTGGAAAAATTAAAAAAAAAAAAGTTTTTAAAAATCAAGTGCTAACTAAAACCACCCAAAATAATGCCTTTAAAAATTAGATTTTCAGTGCTACTCTATTCTGTGAATTGAAAGAAAATGGATGCAATTAAGCATAGTCCTTAAAGAGCAGTTGTATTTAACCTTAATTTTTCTGGACAAGGCTGTTTCAGGACACCCAGGTGAGAATATTCACAAAAAGTGTTTTTGTTTTTATCTAGTCAAGCTTCTCCAGCTGGGCCAAAGCCCACATGTCTTCACAACACAGGAGAGGGCTGGCTGCTCTCGAAAGTGTTTTTATCAATGGCAGATTTCTGCATCAACATCATACAAATAGCATTTGTTCAATAGTGAATGTGATCTCCAAGCTGTATTATGTAGACTCACACAGCAATTGAAAGTCCGTAAAGCACAGAAGGAGTTTGGAAAAAAGGAAAAAACCAAAACCCAACAAAAAACCCTCAACAAAACCACAAAGGGTTTGTTCCCCAAACTCTTTTCCTGTCCCTTTGCCTGGTGTATTATATCATCCTCTGTTTCCCAAGCCTGCTTGAACACTGGACTTCAGATCAGCACCACTCCACTAACTTCTAATGCTATAAAGGCACTGTCAGAGTAATGCGGGCCTTTTTGAAAAGTAATAATGCCCCAAAAGTCCCTTGGAAATAACATATCTAAATGATTTTTAAGTAAAAAAGTTTTCACTGAAATTCAACTGTTTTAATAGCAAGTAGAGGATCTAAAATGGAACTTCTTTTTATAGCCTTCATAAAACTGCTTGGATGATACTACGTGATTTATGAGCTGGAAGGCATCTGAGGAAGGATCCAAGCCTAGATCAAAGCACTGATATTCTCCAGCCTGCTAGCAAGGGGCCGTGGGGAGCACAGGTAGACACGCACCCTGTAAAGGCAGTCCGACATAATTTCATTATGATTAAATACGATAGTTATAAAACATAAACCAGACAATTTTTCCATGTGAGAACGATCAACCACCATTTCTTCTTTGTGAATTTTACTCACAAAGAAAGCCTCATAAATATAAGTCTAGTAGTTCATCATATCAAGTAATTTCCAGGGTTCAGAAATCTGCAAAGTGAGAAGAGCAGCCACCTCACTGCTTAAGGCAGCCTCCAGATCACCAAATGAAGATGAAACTGGTTTGAAGACTGAAACTGATCTTCAGAGAGATACCGTCCTAAACCTCACGTCTTTGTGTGCTGCTCTAAGCAATATTTCACTCAAAGGTTATTCTCCAACACCACAACTTAACCTGTCCAAAATGCACATGATCAAAAGATAAGCCAATGCTACTCAAAGGTACAGACTTCTGCCTCTCTCGTCAAAATGGTTTTGCAGGTTTTTACCCCTCACATCCAAAACATCTTCCACTTTAGACTAACTCTTTCCTGTGAGCCTTGGGAGCGCTCTCCATCCTTCCACCCAAACGCAAGGAGAAGGACTGTGGAGAGGCAGTGTCCTTTGAGGAACTGGCAAGTCTAACGGAGAGCCCACCAGCCCTGTGTACAAACCTCCCAAGATGACTCTGGCAGCTGCCATGAGACCCTGCAGGGGACCTGCTCAGCACCACAGCGGCAAATGGCAGTAGCTCAGACAGCCCCTTAATGAAGCCAGGAGGATGATGAGACCTTGGCTGGCACACACCAAAGGCAACTTAGCATTTCCCAAAGGGAACTGTCTTCACAAAGAGCGGCAGAAATGTGCTTGCCCTGAGCAAACTGAAAAGAAACCTACCCATCTTTGTTATTTACCTAACAGTACAAATGGGAAAGTTGGCTTCGTTAGATTTCAAATTAGCATACTTGCTAATCATGTAGAGAAACACAGGGACAAGTTACACACACACTCCTTGCTCTGGCTGCTCTCCCAGCACTGCCAAAATACGGAACAGGGAGAGAATAGTGCAAAAGCTCAGATAACAAAAAGGGCAGCAGCTTCTTCTCTTACTCTCTAGCCTGCTGTCTCTCTATGGAGGAAGGAAGGCCCAGAGGCAGAGGAAAAGAGGATGTGACAGTATGTGGCGGAAAGTGCTTGTCGCAGAGGGTGAGCTGAGCCTGCTGCTGTGTGAAGGATCTGCCTGCCCAGCGCAAGGTGCCCGCCCAGCACTCTCAAAAGTTATGCCCTTTGCCGTAGCATCACACATCCCAGCCCTCACGCAGGAAACAGACCCAGCTCTGCAGGCAGGACACGGCAGGGCAGGACTCGGCACTGGGGACACCGTCTGATGCCCATTTTTCTACTCAGGGGAGGTGGCCACTGTCATGGGGATGGACACTAATACAGGTCTACATAGGCTGAGGCTTCCTTTAGCTACAGTGACTGCTTCTGAAAACAGATGAAACTGTTCCTCTTGTAAAGGTGTGCAGGAAAAAGAAAAAAAAAAAAAAAGAAAACAAAACCAAACCAAAACCCAAACCACCTACTTTTTTAAAGTTAGGAAAGTTTAGTCTACAGAGAATATTAGATGAGAGATCCTGTGCTGCTTCTAAACACACAAATGAACTGAGTTTCTGACAGCAAGAGAGCTATTTGTATTGAAATGTCACTCCTAGGAACTGCTTGCCACAAAATATCACCATGTGATGAGCTTTTGCAGTTCTGTTACCTCAGTGTCAGCTAGAAAGCTCCAAAGAGATGAAACTCACCCCTTCAGCACAGACATGTCAAGTTCACACTAGTAATCTTCTGTTTACCTTTTTATCATCAGGCCAATACATAGACTAAAGCAAGTGCTAGCACTGAAGCACATCTTGCCAGACTAAGAATAGTTGTATTTATATACTATCTTTCATCTGAGGAAGTCAGAATGACTGAAGACGAGAGACACGATCCTTCGCTGCACAGACTGATCTCCATCTAGTGCCAGCAACATGGGAAGCAAGAAGGGTGAACCAGATAGACAGAAGCCAAGCAGCCGGTGTAGCCCTGGTCCTGCAATGTGATTCTGCGTCCCTGGAGTGGCCCAATTCATTGCCTTTGGCCCTGTAGGAAATTTGGCTCTCATTTGTTTCACTTTAAAATATCTATAAAATAAGATAAATGTTGGCAGCCCTCGCTGCAGTGTGCTGCACAACAGAGGGATTACCAGAACCAAATTCCTGCAGGAAAAGAAGATTTTTAATTTACTTATTTTTTAAATCACTGCTATTTCTGCCTTGACAACAGGTCATAAGGATGGCACTGTTTTCCTCAGCACTCATTGCTCCAAGGTAGGACTCATCCTCCCAGGAGTGAACTCAGACACTGCTGGACTTCACACACACGAGCCAAACAGACTTGCAGCATATCCACCCTGGGGCACCAGGATGCCTTCCACGTTGTCTGATCTACACCATCTGACACACTTCACTGCAGAAAAAACCCCTCACCCAGCAGCTGGCACATCCTCCACAGCATGCCCCTTTGCTTCTACACACGCTTCCTGTACTGAAGGTCGCGGTGCTTACTCATTTAAACCGTGAGAGGCAGTGCCATTGGGAGGCAGGGCACGCTTGCAGACCTCGTGGCAAGTCTCAAAGCTTGCCTGAGACGCAGGTGTTTTGAAGCAACCACCTCCTGCCGTTTATCTTCTCGCCCCAGCTCACCACTTCTGCAGCTCCTCTATTAGCCGGTGTTTTCGGCCCTAGCCCTGGACCCACGTGCAGTGCCCAGCTGCCCACAAGCATGAGAGATCCTATCTCAGCTGAATGACGCTGCCACCGTGGCAGCCCCCTCGCAGCCTGCTCCATGGCACCCAGCTCACGCCCAGAATTGCTGCCAAGGGCAGGCTGCTGCTTGTGAACCATTAGGTTTATGGAAGGTTCCAAAAATCATTTCTTTTCCCCCCCTGCTTACTAAAGCACAACAGCTTCAAGGACAGGTTGATTTCTGTGTTAATAAGAGGGAAACTGCTTTTTTTGTTCAGTTTTACGGCCCTAGTCTACTGCTTCCTTTTTCATATTTCCCGAGACCTGGCAAACTTGTAAGTGAGAGTAGATGTTCCACAACTAATCACCAAGACTGCATTTACTTAGTTCAGTGCACGGGTAAAGTGCTATTACAGTTCTGGAAACCGCAAACAACAGCATTCATGCATACGATTGCCACATGAGGATCATACACCGAAAAAAAAAAATGCAGCTTTAGGTAAATACATGAGACATTCCAGTTAAAGCTAACACCGTCTCTTGCAAAACAACTGCTCCCACCTCAAGCGAAGCACCCAACTGCAGCGCCAAGTAAAGAAAGTAATGAGGCTTCCTCAACAGTCAGTGAAGAGCTTCTGGCATCTCCAGCAAGCAATTCAAATTTTTAACATCTGGACTGCCCTCAACAAGAACCGGTCCATCCTCCCCAAGGACAGCAGACTGCTAAGACATCTGGGTGCTCAGATCACCTATCTGTGTACTCCGCATCTGTTAGATACTTGCGTATCTGTATCCTGCAGATGAAACCATACAGCTGCTGATTAAGCATCTCTGCCACCCTGATCAACTCATTACTGAATGATGCAGCCAATAATTACGCCAGAAGCTATCTGAGCCCTGGAAAGGAGACCATGCATGACTGCCCTTTGTAGGTTAATAAGAGTTCAAACAGTCATTAGTATCTGTATTAAATCTACCGACTGCCTCGTGTTACTGGAAATAATGAAGATTCCGGTGTTTTTCTGAAACCTTTGATCTGTTTATTTACTGAATATACATAACTACGATTTATCTCGCCTTTCTTCAAGTTTATGTTGGTTCGGGAATTTTCCTCAGCATTTCCTAGGATCATATCCATGCATGTGGAATATGCCATAGAGTATCTCCATGTGGAGATACTCTACGTATCTCCAGGACCCTTCTCCTGACTTACTGAGATTATACTACAAAGCAGGGCCCTGTGACATGGTTGCCTTGAAACTGTAGGAGATCATTTGACTGGTTAAAATACCAAAATCCAAATAGCAGCAGTGTGATTTATTTTTTTTGGGGGGGGGAGGCATAACACCAAGCACTAAGCTCAATAAAGACAGTAAAATGATTACAGAAAGTATCACCTTCAAAAGTTATTTCTCTTTAGGCTTTTGTAGTAGAAACACAAAGATATCCTGAGAATTAAATCTTCTTCTTGAAAGTAGACAGCATGGTTCGTTTTGAGTCACAAACTTCTCTGAATCTAAACCACATTTGCCCGATTGACATAGCAAAACCTTCCATTCTTTCTCCTGTTTTGACTTCCAGTGATGGAAATTCAGCTTGGGGAATTCAGCTGGATCATTTCTTATTTATACATCCCTGTCAAACAAATGCAGTGCTGGCTAAACTTCGTAAAAGTGTATTTCACTGCTGTTTTATGGCAACACACAAACAGAAGAAGGGGCCAAAGCCGATGCTACAGCCAGAGCCTTGCCAGCAAGGATGCTGACAACATGTGAGAAGCAGCACATGCTCCCTTTCCATGCTTATGCTGGAAAGCAAATGCCTGCTCTTTCTCAGACCATTATTCATTTAGAGCACAGCCTCAAAGTGTCATCACTTGCAGATCTCAGACTAACTCAGTGGGAATTGCCTGTGTGTTGGTTCAATACTGCAGACGGGAGAAAAAGAGTAGCAAAAAAGTCCTAGCATCAAATAAGAATATTCCAGTATCTCCTACCTGCACCAAATACCAGGTCTATCATGTAAAAAAGGTGATCAAGTTGATCTTTAGGTCAGAATATACTACCACCACCTTTGGCCTGACTCCAGCAAACCAACTAGTGGGAATTGAAAAGGGTAGATGTGGTACCTAAGGACATGGTTTAGAGGTGTTTTTTTTTGTCAGGGCAGGTTAATGGTTGGACTTGATGATCTTAAAGGTCCCTTCCAACTTTGCTGATTCTATGATTCTATGAATTGTCCCCTGTGAGAAGCAGACAGGATTTAACATACAAATTTTTAACAGAGAACATACACCATTCTCTGTCTCCCAGTGTGCAGTAGGTGGGAAACAGCAAGGAAGCATATTCTTAGTTTCAGCCTCTAGCTACATCTTCCCTCCAGCTTTCTGCCCTAGAAACACCCTTGGTCATGCAGCCATGGTTTGGGGGTTTTTGTCTCCTGCTTTTAAGGTGCTGTCTCTTGACTTTCTTTCTGCATTCTTCCTACAATTGGGCCCCTGTACAAATCAAGAGGTGTGATCAGATAAATCTTTCATCCTGTTTGCACCCAGTCCACCCACTGATGGAAACCTTTTGCAATGCCAACACAAAATGATTTTTAAAATTAACTAGAGCTCAGTGTGGGTGATACCATAGCCAATCTCCATCAACGCCAGAGTTAACATCGGTGCGAGGGACTCACCGTCATTAGTCTGGTGCTGAGGTCCTCGTTTTTTCAGTCATCACCGAAAAAGAAACAGTCAGTTGTTCCCTCAATTTGTTCGACTGGAAGATGGAGAGCACACCCACAAGATTCAGTGAGATCTGTAAATGCCTAAAGATTAGAGAAACATTATCAGGACGCACATGAACTTCAAAATAACTTCAGACTATTATAATTTCTAAAGTCTTTTAAAAATAGATGATTTTTTTTTTTTCCAAGACTGGGTGTCTACAAGGGTTGAGCTTTTGGGGTTTTCTTACTGTAACTAGAACTCAGGAACTAAAAGACTAGCTCAAAGATGTACAGACATCACCTACCAAGATCAAAGGTGTCACTTGGCTTTTTAACCTAGCTGAACATGAAGTCACAGCCAAATTTCAGGCATCATCATTAAATGGGCAGGTTGTTTCCTTTCTGGCAGGCTGTCAGGAGCAGTGGGGCAGCACCGGGCAGCATCAGGTAGCCACGCACCCTCCCCCCCAAACTCTGCCTCATGCTGCTCCTCCATAGCAGCTTGATTTTGCGTTACAGCTCATCTCAGGCACCCACTGTGAAACCCCGTTTGAAAATGACATTTGAAGAAGAGGTTTGAAGAAGAGGAAGAGGTTGCAGGTTGGTGCACAACAGTGACGCTCACAGCTGAGCCGTGGTCCTTTTAAACATGTCTGCTCGTGCATCACATATAGGTGACGTCCTCCATGACTCACCTCTGTGGCCAGAAACTTCTGTAACAGCAGGCTGTCAAGAATCGTAAGGTACTGATTTTTTTTTTCAAGTGATTAAAGATTTCAGCCCCACTCTTTTTCTGTGATATGCTTGCATACTTCTTTAAGACAAGAATAGCCTGGAGAGCAGCACTGAAGTTGGGCCATGTTGAAAGCCAGTCCCTAAATGGGAGAGTGTGTAACACACACCTGCTGCATTGGCGAGACCTGGCACACAACTTCAAACCAATTCCTTTGCAAAGGTCGGTGAGTCAAAAAAATACATGTATTATAAACCAATATCAATAAACCTCTGCTTGTTCCCCATCAATACAGGTGGCCCTGCTACCGACAGACACCAACAGAGTGATCCAACACACACTGGCAGAGTGATCCCATGAGCACTTTCAGCCTCTCAGCAAGTGCAGAGCTTGGGCTGAGACAAATGCTGGGCTAGCTATGCTCTTCAACCAAAAATTTCTTTCATTTTTAAAGTGGTTGTACCATCTAGCATACCAAATACATCACAATCCTCCTCCAGGTCCTAAGGTAATACCAGTTACTCCAAATTTTAACATGTTTCTGTCCCTGAGGACAGCTTTGGCTGAAATGCAAACCCTCCTCCATTCCTGAGACCTGCACCTAAAATTTGGCTCTTTAACCTTACATTTCGGTTCTCAAAACTGTTTTGTGACTTGCTTGCTTAAACTGATTGTTTGGTTTATTACCAAACTTTCCCACTGGGAAACTTACCAAGCTTCCCCAGGTCAGGGAAAAGGAGAGCCATCTTTCCAGCATCCATGGTGGTCGCCCCAAGCAGCCATCCTCCCGCTCCTCAGGCATCCTCTGCCTTCTTCCACCTTGTGTTGTTCATTCAGGGATTCGCCTGTCCATGGGGCTCTTTCCCCAGTCTTGACATTTGCTAGAAAGCCACAGCTGGGACTCTTCAGAGAATCTGCTCTGGATTTCCCTCAGCAGTGAGAAAAGGCTGCTTTTTCTTGTACATTGAAAGGTGTGAGATTGAGTCACCTTTCTTCTCGTGTCTGTGAGCTGGGAAACCTGAAAATCTTGTGTATCCCTGGGGGTGGAGAACACGATGCTAAGTAAAAAGTGAAGAACTGGGGGAGATGAAATGACTGGTGTGCAACACGGAAACAACACGAACATGAAAACCCTGCCTGGGTTTCCTTCTCTCCGGGAGGTTCGCTGCACAGCACCCTGGCCCTTCTCAATCCCTCGCTCAGGTTTGCCTTCAGCAGCACGGTGCAGCCTGGGTGTCTCCCGTACCTTGGTATAGGAGATGGGCCTATGTGGAAAGAAATGAAACACCTTTAAGTAATGGAAATGCCTTAAAACACAGCCTTTTAACCAGAGGCAGAGAGATTGCTGAAGAGGAGATTGCCCATGTCCAAGCATGGCCCATCAGGAGGAAGGCACAAGGTATCAATATTTAGGCTCACGCAGAGCCTGTGCTGGGGGCCTGACCTGCTTTTCCTGCCCTTCTGCGGGGCAGCAACTGGGCCTTGGACCCTGCAAGCTGGAGGTGGGGGTAAAGGCAAGCTGTGGTTCCTCCATGCCTGCGTGCCACGGCAATGCACAACCTGTCTGTGAAAACTCAGCTGAATGCAAACCAAAACCCAGCACTCACATTCACTCTGTGGTTCCAGTAGGTATGAAAAGAAGCGTTGTGGTGTAACTAGCATCAAGTGAACAAATACAAATGGTTTTACAGCATCACATACTTCTTTTTCTTTCCTAGCCTGTTGCTTACGCGTTGTTAGGACCAGGCTGTTAATCTCTGTCCTGCTGAGTAGCAGTTCCCTCTACCAGGGGTCACTTGGACATTGGTGTGGAAAGTGCTACTGAGCAGGCTAAGAGTGGTAAGCCACAATTATATAGTGCGTCCATTTGTTTGTGGACAAATTACAATTAAATTTGCATGCATGGGTTTTCCTCCAAACACCTATCTTCTCCTCGATCCAGAGTCATGTTCCCCTACACAGAAACGATCAATGTTTCTTAGTTTGATAAACCAAGTCAGGTTAAAATATGAAGAAAGCAAGCACAAAAGGTAGTTAATTTAGGTTGGTTACTCATTTTTCCTACTCAAGAGGCATAAATTTTAAGCCAGTAGTTATAGTTCCAGGAAGACATTTGGCTGAAACGTTGTGGGCTACGTATATGCTATTAAATGCACTTTTAGAAGCTTGGACACACCTTGATCTCAAATTTGATCTAACTTTTCACAAGTTTATGAGCTACAGAAGGAATGGAAGAAACAATATTCTGTTTCCAAGAACAATTTACTCAGAAAAAAACAGGTGTCAAGGCTACAAAACATGAGCCAAATGTCAACTTTGAAATGACTGCACTGTAGTAGGAATATTAAAAAAAAAAAAAAAAAAAAAAAAAAGCCTGCAGTTGAAGAAAAAGATGTTCTAACACTTTCTTCCCCTCCCCCCTTAATTCAGATCACAAGCCTGGCTGCTAGATCAGCATCAAAGCTATAGGTCTAGTTATTTTTTCTTCAGTGGTTGTGGTTATTTAGAAAGAAATGTTCAAGACCAGAGAAATTTTATGCTAAAATATTTGAATACTTGACTTTAGAACTGCTTACCAGGAAAACAACAGGAAAAGGATGTGGCCTGATAAATGCTTGTAACAACTTAATCAGTGTTGTATTTATTCATATGAATTTGATTTCACTAAGAATTAATAAAGGTAAGAAGTCTGACGTGTACATATATCACAGTAAAAAATGAGCAGTTAAATAGCAGGAAGACAGACATTTTTTTAAACTCACAGCAAATACTGTCCACCAAAAAAAAGCCATTTAAACCTTTCACTGAAGGCACAAGAAAAAACAAAAAAAGAGAAAAAAAAAAAAAAGAAGAGGCACAGGATGGTGCAGCATCAGCCCCCACAGTGGAAGGAGGAGGAGGGAGACAGTGTGAAGGAGAGGGAAGGAGCAGGGGCTCTCCCTTAGTTTGGTTGAAACCCAGGTGCCATATGGGCCCCTTTATATAGGGAGCACATATCTAACTCTCCATCGCACTATAGCAGAGTTACGTATAGACACGAAGTCTACCTCAGAGTACAGGTGGCATGAGCCTCTCCCTGCCCTAGTTCTGCAGGGCAGGAGCGTCCTGCACATACCTGCCGCAAGAACAGATGGCAAAATGTAAAGAAAGCACAAAAGGACAAAAAAACACCCTCCCAATTTCAGCTGAATCCATGTGAAAAGGCCATCAAACCCCTTTTTTTCCATCTTTCCTCTCCCTCCTACTGTGTCCCATCTCACCCCACAGGTACGTGCAGACAGACAGCAAGCAGAGGCTTCATCACGCCTGTCTGTGTCAGCCTCCTGTAGCTCTAAGGGTTCTTCTCTTGGAGAGAACAAATAGTAAAAACTGAGCCTAAATTTGGCCTTACTGAACAATTAGGGGCACAAGAAAGCATAATGGAAATATGAGCATAAGGAATACTATGAAAAGTCTTTACTTGCAAACATGATCAAAACCCACCGCTTCCACAGTGGGAAAAAAAAATAAAAAAGGAAAAAATCAACCAGCAAACAAAACAACAAAACAAACAAAATAACAACCCACATTCTATTAAACTGCATTTCTTCTGTCTCAAAGTCAAGAATTTGGTAGGATTCAATGGAATAATAAAAAGATGCAAACCAAGGGGTGTTTGGAAGAACCACTGTCCTTAAATCAGGTTATTTTACAGGTTGTTTCTTGAGACAATGCTCAAACTTTTCTCTCCCCAGCCTCTGCAGCATGAGGGGCTCAGAGGGTTAAACGTGCAACTTGCTGAGTGCTTTTCTGAACAAGTCCATCAGTTATGTCCTGAACGTGGTTCAACAAACCTTTTCTAAGGACAATGTGGTGGCAAAACTAAATTGTACGTATTGCCCCACAAACGTTAAACCTCGCACTTTCCTCATTTTACAGGTAAACCCACACTGAGGGGATTATTCACACTGTCGAGCTGTAGAGCTGCTGGTCAACCAGCTTCTTCAGGCACTTTGGTCTGCTGCTTTGGTTTGCAATGAGCACGGCTGCCAGCCTGCGGGACTGAAACAAGCCAGCGACCACGGCTCAACCTGCCTTGCAAAGTCCCAGCTGATGCATGAGCCAGGGAACAGTTCAAAGCTGCGCCAAGGAAGGCTTAGACTGGACATTCGGTAGCATTTCTTTACCGAGAGGGTGGTCAAACAGAAACAGGCTTCCTAGAGAGGTGGTCGATGCCCCAAGCCCGTCAGTGTTTAAGAGGAATTTGGACANTTTACAGGTAAACCCACACTGAGGGGATTATTCACACTGTCGAGCTGTAGAGCTGCTGGTCAACCAGCTTCTTCAGGCACTTTGGTCTGCTGCTTTGGTTTGCAATGAGCACGGCTGCCAGCCTGCGGGACTGAAACAAGCCAGCGACCACGGCTCAACCTGCCTTGCAAAGTCCCAGCTGATGCATGAGCCAGGGAACAGTTCAAAGCTGCGCCAAGGAAGGCTTAGACTGGACATTCGGTAGCATTTCTTTACCGAGAGGGTGGTCAAACAGAAACAGGCTTCCTAGAGAGGTGGTCGATGCCCCAAGCCCGTCAGTGTTTAAGAGGAATTTGGACAACGCCCTTAACAACATGCTTTAATTTGGTCAGCCCTGAATTGGTCAGGCAGTTGGACTAGATGATCGTTGTTGGTCTCTTCCAACTGAAATGGTCTATTCCATCAGTCAACTGCTTTTACAGGCATCGGGTGTTAAAAATAGGGCTGGAAATTCAGAGTTCCCTTTCTGTGCCCAAACGTTGTTACTGCACAGTAGTTCTTCTGAGAAGAGAGAGCAACTCAGAAGGTAGCTCTTGTAAAGATAACTAATGCCAAATGGTAACAAGGATAAGGGACACAAAGCTATCAGAAGTCTTCCTCTTCCTCTGCCTTTTATCTGAACTTGAAAGGAATAAGAGAATGGGCTTCCTTCTGCATAAACTTCTTGCTGTTAGCAACAAAAGCTGTAAAAATCAGAGCCTCAGAAAAAAAAATTTAAAAAAATAACGTATCAAAGGTAATAAAATAACAAATGTGTGAAAAGGAAACAAAAATGTGCAGAATATTTTCTGTGATTCAGAGACACGTGGGATGCCGCACGCATGATTCACATAGGAGAAAGCAAATGCTTAACACCACCGCATAACGGTAGTTTAAAAACCATCAGCAGCCCTGAAATAGGCTTTAGCGTAACCAAACTGGTGTTTCAGCCATTGTGCCTGTTATGAGAAAAATTGTGCTGGCAAGGCAAGGCAAGGCACGAAACGGAGCAATCCTTCTGCTAAATGCACAAGAGACGCTTGGCCAAAGAAACCAAATATTTAGAAGTACGGATTCTTTCTGTATCATCTTCAAAGGAATAATAATGGAAAAAGAAATGAGGAATTATGAGTGCTCAGCAAATGTACATTATGTAGGTGACTAAATGATAAGTTGAATAAACACTGTACCATCAATACACCTACAACAGTGCAAGATCTGTTTGAAAGCCACCATTTCCTGAGTTCACCTAGAGAGAAAAGGAGGGAGGGAACGATATTCTTCTCTCAATCCTTGCTGAAATCTGCACAGAGTATAATTGCAGAGACACTATGCTTTTATCACATGCATACAGCCTCACCCTAACTAAAATGTTACTGAAATTAAATAGAAAGACTGAAAGATTAAAATTAATTTAGTGATCACATATATACGGAAAATGCCATGAAATACACATTGTCATATTCTTGATTACCTCTTTTGCATGTTACTACATAGTTTCAGCACTTACCAACCAAGAATTGTTAATTCTGAATATAAAAGGGCAGATGTAAAAAATATTTATGAAGAATGTGGGAATTTTAGGAGGAATGTGAGCATCCAGACATGATTGCTGCCATGCTGTCTCTCCTGGGGTGCAGATAGGGAGCTGGGCCCCACGAAGGAACAGGCTAAAAACAGTGTGTTGGCACTGGGAGGGAGGTTTCTGGATTTGGGAAACCACACTCCACTGCAGGCGTCTTGTGTCACCTTTGGAATGTCCTTTTGCTCATCTCTGCTTTGATTGCCCACATGTGAAATAGAAAAGATAACAGATCCTACCTACGCCACCAGGATGACACCACAACAGTTACATTTAGGAGAGGACGGAAAACCCCGAACATGAGAGTATCAAGCAGGCAAGCTTGCATTGCGATGTCCGGTGAAGACATCCAAATCACCCTAAAAAGCGGTGTGGTTAGGCACTGCAAACACCACACCTCATCAGCACAACGCTCAGCAGAGCTAATATTTGATAAACAGGTTGTAAGGTTAGAGAAGCACTAAACATGTCCAGCTACGCAGGCAACAAGAGAGGGATTTTCATTAACTGCCAAATCCTCTGTGCACTCTACCTCTAACGACAGCAAAGTTAAATCTTACATCACGATATAATAAACATACGCATTGCTGCTGGCCTGTTAACATTATAGTAGGCCATGAGTTGATGATTGGCACAATAATGGTACTCACAGTTTACATAATGAAGAAATAGAACAGAATACAAAGCAAAATGAATTTTAAGAAAAATTATTAAAAAGTTTTCTGCCCCCCTCCCCCCCCCTCCAAATAAGTCCTTTGATAAGGTATCATTTTGTAAAACTATTTCCTTTGAGGAATATGTTATCACTATAAATTCAGGGAAAAGTAGCATTGCCAAATTCTGACTGCTGTCACTGCATTTCTAACTAATTCAGCCCTTCACACTAATAACCTAAACTTGGAGGTTTGCTGTCTTTCAATTTCTGCTACATCAGGAAGACCAGAAACCACGATTCAGCTGGCAACCTACCTATTTTTTCTGTTAAACAATTCTAACAAACAAACTACCTCTACTAAACAATGGAAAATTTTAATTTGTAGTATCATACAATTTGTTTGGGTTTTTTTTTAAGAAATGTTCCCAAAGCAGCAATTTTTAGGTAACACAGTTCATTGATATGCAACTGGTTCCCTAAAATACTAAAGATGAAGGGTTAAAACATTTTGGTATTTTCAGCATAAAGATGCACAGGCATATCATGTCCAACACATGGCACGTATCTGTAGGCAGAAAACCACTGAGGATAGCAGGAACTCCATGGGACAGGAGAAGAGGAAATTCTTGAACCTAAATAAGGGAGTCTTTATGACCAATCTTTCCTTATTTTCTGAACTACTTATTTCTGGAAGCACTGTCAGCAACAGGATTGCAGCCTCTTACGCTCTTCCCCTATACATCCACTGCCGGCTTCAGTCAAAGACAGGATGCCATATTAGATGCACTTTTTCTCTTGACTAAGATGACTCTTACGTTCTTCTTCAGTTCATTGTTTCCTCATAATGACATTCAACAAAATTCCCTCCCTGCCATGAGGGCTGGTATAAATATGCCTAACGATTTATCACAGACACTCTCTGTGCCATTACACAGGCCCCAGAAACGAGGCAAGGAAAACTAACCTTTCCCATTAGGAAGAAATGGAGCCGTGAGCCATGCGGGGTCTGATCGAGACTTTCCTGGTCACCATGGGGTGAGCCCCAGAAGGACGCAGTTCCTCGGCCATAGGAGCAGCCTAGCTGGCTCAAAATGCGTACAAGAGCCTTGGTGAAAGAGGCTCCAGTTACGCAGTTACTTTGCTGGAGTTGTATGTACACTTCAACACTGTGAAAAAATAAAATGAGATCTCCTTGATCATCTTCAGTAACTGATTTTTTTTTCTCACCTTGCAAAATTGCAGTTGAAGTGCCTGTCTCATCATGCTGGGGGGCAGGGGGGGGAGTCTTATGGTTTGGAGGTTTGTATGATCTGTTGGGAAAGAGTTGATTTACGAAAATGCTGTCTCAAGTCTTTCAAAGGTAATTATGACTTGAAGACCAGTGTAGCTAATGGTTTGAGTAGGGAAAAAAAAAAGAAAAATACCTTAGAAGTGTCAAAATGACTCAGTCATTAGGCTGGAAAGAGACACGGGCTGTGATGTGGTATATAGGGCCCTCAGCCGGGGTGTGCGAGCTCTGCTTGAATGGCTGCTCTGCAGCTTCGGAGAATAACTAAAAGTGCAAGAGCTGCAACCTAAGAGACAGATCTCCACCCAGTTGTTACCCTTAGTGCTGCAGCTTGAGAGTTAGCAGGATAAGGATGCAGCGGAATGAATGCCTGAATTGCCTGGACCTTAGGTCAGAATGTAGTAGA
This sequence comes from Rhinoptilus africanus, assembly GCA_013400135.1. Classification (NCBI taxonomy): domain Eukaryota; kingdom Metazoa; phylum Chordata; class Aves; order Charadriiformes; family Glareolidae; genus Rhinoptilus; species Rhinoptilus africanus. Next base: position 175,354 of record VXBO01005783.1, read on the forward strand.
GTACTTGTGAAAAAGAGTTTATTTTCCTTTGGATTTATTCACACTTCACCGGTTTCCAATTTCACCAGTCCTCAGAGCACTGACACAGAAAATACCCACCTTGCTGACCTGGCCTCAGGAGTCCCACGGGAGCATCCCCAGCTGGTTTGGCTGTGGAAACCAAAACATGTCTCTCAACAAATACTAGACCACTTCAAAACTAAACACGTCATGGCTTAAAGAGAGAAACCAGCTCACCTGCTCGCCCAGGCAGCAGATTTAGCTTCTCCAGAGTGGACCCTTTTCCAGTGGATCACTCTTGGCCCTGGTGCACCCAAGGTTTGCTGATGCCTCTCTCAAGCTGTAGAGCCCTTTCAGAGGACACTAAATGCCAGCCATCACTGGGGTCAGACCTCTGTCCCAACACAGCAGCTTCCTGGCCCTGGCCCCAGTCCCACCAGCAACCCACAGGCAGTACTTATGGTCACTGTCTCTACAGGAAAGTTAAGTTTCAGCTGCTTCTGTGCTTTGTCCCTCTCTGCCCATCACCATCAGAGCTTTTGGGTCTCTGTTTTCTCATTGCTCCTGGGCTGCCCACAGTGTGGACAGTGGAGCAAACACAGGCTGGTGAAGACAAGGAGTCTAGTTCTCAGCTGGAGGAGGCAAGTTGTGGGATAAGCTATCTGAACTACAGGTGTTTGTTCCTCCTGATGATCAACCACAGACAGCCACAGGGACATCACGGGAATGAAGCCGTGTTTCTCATTTCCCCTGCAGCCACGAGATGGTGCAACTCAATAACAAACGGCTCTGCAGAGGGTCTGGATTTAGGTGATTGGATATTTCATCCCATTTCTGGCTCTCACAGCGGCGGCAGGCAGCCCTGGTGGGATGCTGCAATGGCCCAAGGTGAGTATGTGACCCATGGTGGGCAGGAGCGAGCTTCCTGGTGCATGTCCCAGGTGGGATACGGGGAGGGGATGGTGTTCCTGGGTGCCACCCAGCGAGGCTTCATAGCAGGACCAAGAAGCTCAAACATGTTCCCCCATGGCAACCCCAACCAAGCATACTCTAGCAGTAAAACTGCTCTGTGACCATCACAAGGCTCCACACATTGCTCTGTTGTGGCCTGTGTTGCCCAGCCTCCTGCTGTCTCCTCCCCAGCACAGAGACAGACCAGCCCTTCAAAAACGAGAAAATCATGGGGACATGGGAAGGCAGTGAGGAAGTGAATAAAACTGAAAAGTGGAGAAGACTTGAAGGGCATCTGGGAGAAAACAAGGAAGAAAGCAAGGGGATCGCAGCAGTGGATGCTCTCTCTTCTCAGTCAGAGAAAATCTTTTTCTCACCAGTTAAACTCTGATTTAGATCAACAAAAAAGCACCATGTTTCCACTGCACAATCATGTGCGGTGCAATGGTTACTGATTTAGCTCCTAAACTGGAAGGATGTCAGCAGCAGCAGCCCCATACTGAAGAGCCAGGAGCATGGCACTGCTGTCTGCAGCGCGGTCCGCTGTCAGGGCTCAGCAACGGACGGGCAGTACCTCGGGATGGCTGGCACAGCCCAGCAGTGCAAGGAGAAGGTTGGCCCCAAGGGCAAGCACAGGAAATCAGCAGACCTTCACTGGTTGCCACCCAGGGATGCGTGCATGGCCTGAATGGGAGGTCTGTGTGGCAGCGGCAATGTGACGAAGTCCTGAATACTAGCGAAAAAAAAAGCATGTGAAACAGCTCCTTTGTTTCACAAAAAAAAAAAAAAAGGAACAAGATGATGCATTCAGGATCTGAAATCACACGTAGCAGCAGGTGCTTCACACACTGGAGGCGTTGGTGGCATGCACAGAGGTCCTAAGGGCAGAGCAGAGTTTGCACGGTGTGGCCCTCTTCTCTTTAGTCTGCAAGAAAAGGGACCGCACACTTGGTCTTGAGGACTTCGTGAAGAGTCACGTCTCATTAGCACAGGGTACGGCCTGCAGCGAGAAAAGAAACATATCTCAGCTGCCCACAGCTTTCTCACCTCTGCATCACAAGTCGAGGTGTTAATCAACTGTCTGAGAATCCTCCATGGACTACCCCAGCCTTGCCTGTAGTACACTGCTCACTCGGTTCCATTTTCCCCTCCCCATCAGCCTTCAGCAGCATCCTTTCTCACCCTTTTGATTCTGAAGGAAGAGCAGCCTTCAAACCATGTCCCAAGTGCAATTGTACCTGCTGCGTGCCTTCCTGGCCATTTCTCCTCAGATCTCTCCCTAAAAATTCACAAGGATGTTTCCTGGAAAAAAAAAAAAAAAAAAAAAGCAAAAAGCAGACCAACTGCTAGACTACGACATGTGAACTGTGGCATTGTTGCTTCCTCATCCTCCCCTTTCCAAAGCATCTTTCTCCAGGCGTGTAGCCACTCAGGGCTTTGTGCAGCAAGCATGCCCAGGGAGGCATGCTTCTGGGCAGCCTCTGGCGAGCTGGGCAGTGTTTAGGGGGCACAAGAATATAAGTATCAAAGAGAATATGAGCGAGAAGAGAAAGCTCCAAGTGAGTGAGGGGAAAACCTTGAACGGGGAAGGGAGAGCATCTGCTCTGAGCATTGGTGGCAGTATCAGAACTGTATGTGCAAACCCTGGACCAGGAGATGAGCAGAGAGCGCTCTGGTACATGTCTCTCCATGGTAGTGGTGGCTGCCTGTGTTGGGTGGGCTTTTTTGTTAATATCCAAAATGCAGTCATGGTCACAGGACCACCACTGGATCACAGAAGTGAAACCTAGCTGAGGAATGTGATGAGGTGGTGTTCACTCAGACCTTCTATCATGTTTTTTTCCCCTTGGTGGTGTTTCTTTTTTTTTTTCTTAAGTAGAGTCATTTCAACTAAAATACCATGGGGAAACCCCAAGTACTGTTTCTTCTCTTGTCTCCTATCCCCCGTCTCTTTCACAGACACACCATTTGAATTCAGCCAATATAATTCTCAGTTTTTATATTTAAGGGCTATGCAGATGACCAAGCAAAACTGCCGCTCTGGCCTTTCTTTCCCCTTTTGGTAAGAAGATTGCAAACATGCATACAATGGGCAAAAAAGTCTTTTTTTTCCTTCCCCCCCCCCCCCCCCCCGAACAAAATTAACACCTGACACTCTCCAT
>VXBO01005783.1:178514-223342 GCA_013400135.1 Rhinoptilus africanus
TACAAAAATATTAAAGAGTAACCCTTGTCATTTTTTAAAATACCAACTTGAAGCGAACATATCAGATATCCACTGAAAATCAATGATCACTTTTTCCTTTTTGGTATCAAGAAAAGTAAGGGCAACAATGACAGTGGTAGCTCATGATTTACCTTAAAGCACCTTTTGACAGCTAACGCTCTACGCACAGATGTTCCATACAATGACTAAAATCACATCTTGTAGAAAAAAAAAATGAAAAAAACCTGTAGGGCCAGAATTTCCTTCTCTGCTACTGAAGACTTTTGAATGGGTGACTCAGAGAGACACTAGCCCCGCAAAGCCGTCTATTTACATCCTTAAATGAGCTCCATGTGACATACTGTGTACATAGTGCGTGTACGCAGCCACAGTGTGGGGAGACGGATGTTGTAATAGAAATATATGACAAAACAAAAAGCAGCAGCACTTCACACTTTCTGACATCCTGACCAGCAGTTACTTTGCATGCAGCTCGCTCCATAGCCTTAAAAGAAAACACAGGACTCAGGAATTCTACAAGCTGAGAAGTAGAAAAATTCAACCACCAGAGCTACAGATAGCCCAAAGGTAAGATGATAAGAGAGAATATTTCATTGTAGTAAAACCTTGCCTTAAAAGCTTTCTTCTTGCTACAAGATCCAGAAACTAATAATATTTTACGTGACTTGTTCTGTTTATAGCATATCTACTTAGGGGTTTTTTTTTTAAGAATGAAGAGAGCTACCCTTTGTATTTATGCTTTAAATATTTTTTTCTGTTTTGTTTATAAATTTACACAACAGATTCTAGTTTAAGATGCCTTTTTTAACTAGATTTTTCTCAGGTAAAATTCTCGGTAAGAAGCTGGAATTTTATTTCTCTAGACTCAGAATTTCCTAGACACACTATGACACAAAAGCAACCAAACAAAAAAAAGGACTAATGAAATCTCCTACAGAGACAATGAACTAAAGAACTTTGTCGATATTTATTACTTTTCAGTAATTCCTTAATTGACTTTTCATCCCTTTGGCTCTCGGTAGTCGGTTCCCTCCCAGCCTTAGACTCACAGTACTTCACTCGATGAAGGGGACTCAGCAGGAAAAGAGCATATTGTGGAGCCTAGACCACCGGAGAGTGGCTCTGCCTAGGTCATGAGTGTAACCCCTTCTCTGCCACGGGCCACCTGAATCCGGAGGTGGAGGGACCCAACCCAGCTCCCCACAAACTCTCCAGCCCCGTGGCTGCGGGAGGGTTCGACTCCCAGGCAGTGAAAAACCTACAGCTTAACCAGGAGTGCTTCTCCCCTCCAGCCACTCACATCCCCAAGCGCTTGATAAACTCAGGCTTTCCTGTCCTTTTTCATTTGGGCGAGGGAATTTCACCATTTCTCCTCAAAATTCCCTCAGTGCCTCACAGACGGCAGCAAAGCTGCCAGGGTTGCTGCCCCACTGAGCCATATCCCCCCACGCCTTACGGGCAGCGGTGCTCTGCAAGGAAGGGGGCTGCTGGGGCTTTACCCAGTCAGCAGCACTGCCTGCTGCAGGGACCCGAATAAACCTGTACCTGCTACAGCAGGACAAAAGCTGTAGCTGGATCCCTGCACCAGACCCTACCGGAGGTATGCTCTCCTCCACCCACAGCCCTGCCACCACCTCATCCTCCTCATCAGGCTGGGTTTCTGGAGCTGGTTTTCTCACTTCCGTAATGCAAACTGGTAACTTACAGGAGCATTTGGCTGGCATCAGTGTGTCCTTAAGGAGCAAACAGCCAACCTGCTCTATTTTCCTAACAATAACTTCTAGGTTTTAAGAAAGAAATAAATTTCCTTTTTGCTGATCCTAAACTCTCTCAAAATGCTCCTAATCTCTGTCAAACCACAGCGCGGGAGAGCTTACCTCGGAAGCAGTGGGGGAGTGACTTGATCTGCAGAACAGGAACTTTTACTACACAGTTGAAACCAGCTGACAAATCTGAAATGAAACAGCATCAAGATCAGTAACTCATGTAGGAAAGGCACTAGGTTGAAGTAGTAACAATGACAGAACAGTAGATGAAAGTAATTTCTGGGTGCTGACATAAAGATCTCTGAAAGGCTTTAATTACAGGTTACATTTGCTGTGACTGAACTGGCTGGAAGAAAGGACCAGGTATTCCTGTGCATTTGCATTTGTAAGCGATTCCAGCTGAGACCAGCATTGCAGAAACCAATGAAAGCCTTCCAGGTCCTTATCAGGAGAGTCTGAGGGCAGGATCAAACCAGCACCCTTCCTCTGAAGAAGAGAATTCCTTCATGACCCCTGCTCAGAGGGTGCCTAACTCGGCCTTTTTAGTCCTCTCTTTGTGGAGGAGAAACTGCAGCATGTTTTCTGCAACTCCTGTCTCTGCAGAGATAAATTTATCCACTGTGGTAAGTCTGGCTCATTTAGGCAAAAGGTTGCATTCTTAAATCTCATTCTTCTTCTAAAGAACTAACCTCTGCTAGAAATAGCCTGTTTGAAGCTTCCTGCCTGCCTCTTTCTAACAAGCTTGTCAGAAGGGCCAGAGGTAATCACAGCCCTTCTTTGCCCAGTGGTGGTGGGAGAGGGTGCAGGATGGCAACAATTGTTTGGGATCTTCACATTAATAAAAATGGGGGACCCCCATGCTCTTGGCTCCCCAAGGTCTCTTATGATAGCTTGATTCAGGAAACCTGATACAACTAATTGCCTTCATCCCCAAAATCCAAGTAACCCTAAAATCAGGGGCTGCTACTCTGGGTCTGTAAAGAGATTGCATCACTCCAAGGGGGATGGTGCGGTCATATCTATACTCTGCCTAGCCTAAATTATAGGGCAACACAGTTTGGAGGAACAGCACAAGTGAGGCTTGGACCCCAGAAAGCCTTGGTCCTCCCTGAGGCACAACCTTGCTCCCAGAGCCCTTGGCACTGAGCAGCTCCATGTTACTGGGAGCTACAATTCAGCACACAGCAGCACAAGAGGAAAAAGTGTCTCCAGGTCTGTGGACACACAGAGACTTCATGGGCCTTTGTACCAGGTCTTAAATGTGATCTGCATCCTTCCTTGTGGGGAAGGTGATTTTCTTCTCTTCCAGCACACCTGGAGATATGAACGACACCTATGCCAAGAACAGTATCAGCGATACCGTGAAACTGTTCCAGCTCATCGTGTATGCTCCCACGTTTACCCTGGGATTGCTGTTCAATGTGTTGGCTCTGTCATTCCTGTTTTTTAAGGTTAAAAAGCTGTCAGAATCTACAGTCTACGTGATAGCCCTTATTTTCCTGGATACTTTGCTGCTGTTTACTCTTCCTTTTAAAATCATTTCCTACCACCTTCAGGACAACTGGAACTTGGGGTCTGTGTTTTGCTCCACCTTGGAAAGTCTTTACTTCGTAAACATGTACGGCAGCATCCTCATCTCCCTCTGCATCTGCGTAGACCGGTACATTGCTATCCGGCACCCTTTCACGGCTCTCACCGTGCGATCCACCAAGAAAGCTGCTACGGTCTGTGTTGTCATTTGCCTGGGCACCTCAGTTGGGACAATCTCTACTTTCCAACTGCATGGAGAAGGCCGCAACATCTCGTCCTGCTTCCATAACTTCTCCAAGAGCACGTGGGAAAACGTAGGCCTGCTCAGCGCCTTGGAGACTGTCTTCTTCAGCAGCATGGCAGCTATGACCTTCTGCACTGTTCAGACCATCAGGTGTTTGAGAAAGCGCAGAAAACCAGACAACCCCCAAACACGCACCACCAGGGCGGAGAAGATAGTGGTGGCAAACCTCGTGGCATTTCTGGTCTGCTTCATGCCTTACCACATGGTGTACTTTGTGTACTTTTTGGTGAAGAATGACGTCATTCACACCCGTTTTCAGCAAGTGCTACGAGACATCATTCAGGTCACCCTTTGCTGGGCAAACCTGAACTGCTGTCTTGATGGGGCATGTTATTATTTTGTTTTAAAGGAGTCCTTGGAAGACCCGTTACAAAACAGTCAAAAAACAGCTAGGCGAAAGCCTTGAGCCACATGCTGCATGTTAGTTACTTGGGATGATGTGTGGAGATGCTTTCATGGAACGTGCAGGGTCCTGAACTACTTATCTAAGCAATTTATTTTAAATATTCAGATCTGAAAATATTTCCTAAAAAACAAAACTAAGTCCTTTCCCAGGAGAATAACTTTTTTATTTCCCTCCATAATGTTTTGTGTTAGCATTTACAGGTAAAAAGAAATTGAATTATTTCCTATAAATGGTCGTGCATATGTCTTTAAATGTGATTCCTCTTTATTTTGGAAAAAAAAAGGTTCACTTGTATGTGTCCCTGCTTACATATGTCCCTGCTCACTGCAGGGGGGTGGGACTAGATGACCTTTAAAGGTCCCTTCCAACCCAACACATTCTGTGATTCTACAGGGTAGCTTCTTTCAGCCTCCTTGTCTGTATTGCACCTGCAAACCTCCCCAGCCCTTCAGTCACTACAGACTTGGGCTGCCGAGAAACAGAAGCTCAGAGTTCATGGTAGAAAGCTTCAGACTAAATTCTGTTGCCTCTCCTGCCCTGGTCGTGTATGCTCGTGCTCATGTACATGCACACTTGTCAGATGTAGATTTGCACATGTTATTTTTTAAAAAATGAAGTTATTGTAACTCTGAATCCAAAGGCAGCCTGAAGTTAACATGGGTATAGCAAGATCTGCATGCCAATGCCTCTTTTATCAACAGGTCTTGTGCCTACCACACTGCACTTCTAACTAATATTGCTGCTAGCTCAAATCCCTGGATAGCTCAGACTAACTACTGTCCCAGTTCCAGGCTTTGTCACTAGCTCCTCTCCTGCTCACAGGCTTTTCACATATCTGGTCCTTCCTGCTTGAACAAGCCTAGTTTCATGAAGAGAGCCAAACCAAATAAGAGCTTGAAATAAAAAGCACAAGTCCAATGTAGCGGCAAACATACGAATCTGAAGGAACAACCCCCACCTAACTGGGGTATATGATAAGAGCAGCCCTGATCCCTAAAGCAGCAGCCAGCAACGTAGGATCCCAGAGGGAAAGCCACCTTTTGGACCCACTACTTCCCAAACAAACAAGGTAATAAAAAATAATCCACCAGCAGGAGCCTAACATGCCAGTCAGTTACTTCTTATCAGTGCTCACAGGCATCTAGATAAACTGAATGACAACAGTGTCCCAGCCTGGAGAGAGGCAGCTCACAGCTCTGGGGGGCCCTATTGCTGCCCCTTCTGCTACCAGGGTGCCAGCTGCCACTTCCTGAGACATGAGGGTGATGACAAACAAAGCAATTAGTTTTCATATTCATGTTGAGCTGGATCCTTGCAGGATCTTCTAGGCAGAGATACTAATCCCAGCCTCTGAACTATCTTTTCTCTGTACAATTTTGAGAATGATAACGCACAAACCATGTATTGATTTCTTCCCTGAGCTAGCATCTTTGCATGTGGAGACCTTCGTCTGTAAAAATGAAATTTTTGGAAGTCACTGTATCTTTATACGAGACTGTACCACACAAGTCCAGCTGCTGAGGAGGAAACCAGTGACTCAGCGTAGACCTAAGTGTGTGCTGGTGTTTAGAGTCCTGTTGCTGTCAGCCGATGAACCATGTTCTGAGGATACAAAGGCGGTGCATTTACACTAGCCATGTCCTGGTTATGTCCAAGTGCATGAAAATAAAACCCACCAGGATATTCCAGCAAGAATTCTCTCTCCATATCATTTGCCATTATGATTGACTCCCTCGGTAAATTCAGAATACTGGACCAGCTTCCCTGCCAGCAGGTACTGAATCCTTATCATCTCCCTGTTCCTAACTTGTCCCTTAACTAACTGCGCTCCAATAGACACAAAGGTTTTACCACTGAGATTTCAGGTTCCTTTTGGAAGCAGAGTTAACATATAATAGAAGAAAATAGTGCTGATGCAGAAGATTCATTTTACATTTCAAAGCAGTGAGTCATGCCAAGAAGGCCTCCACTTTAACTGATAATGCCTGAACACAGGGAACAGTGATTTTGTCAGTACCTCGGAGGCAGAAAACGCCAAAGGATATGGGGAAACTGATCTCAGTTGCATTTCTATAGCCTAAGGCATCTCCGTTAGTTTTACTGACATGACTTAGGGCTTACACTGCTATAATTGAGAACAGAAACTCACCTGTACATTCATGCTTCCTGTTGCTCAGATTTTTTTCCCATTTTTAAGTATGCCTGTTCTTATTTGTTTGTTATCTTGCTGTCTTTGGTCCCACAGATCATAAAGTAACTTGCACTATAATTTCATTTAGCGTGCTGGTAGACAGTAGCAAGATGAATACCATATTTGGGAATTTTTGGCTTGACTACCTCTCTCAGCAATAATACACTGCTTAGAAAAGGTAGGGATGTTGACCGAAATAAGCATAGTTAGAACTGTATGAAGGACAAGTTAAAAGCGCTTGAGACATTTCTGCTTCTCTTAAGCCTCTCCCCTGGGCTTCTCCAGCATTTCTGGCCACTGATTTTTTTCTAGAAACAGACAGGCTGAGGTGCGGAAAAGCTACTCCCTCCTCACAGACAGGGTAAAGGCAACCACCGTCTGAGCTCCCTGCCTCTATACATGACCCACAGTGCCTCTGCCAGCTCTAAGAGAGCACTAATTATCAGGGCACGGTAACAACTTTCATTCTAAATTTCTGGTGGAAACAGTAATTTTGCAAAGGCAACATTTTCTATTCAAAAGTCCTCTGCTGGATCTCATTGCTTTTAGGCCTCTGAACATTCAACTTTCCAGGTCAAACCTGGTGTGGTCAGATCCATCCTCTTTGCTCAGGTGGGTAGCTGTAACAGCTTTTTCATTTGTAGGGCTTTATATCTAAATCATGACACCGGGTATCGAGTGAGACTACAGAGATTTCTGTTTGCACCAAGAGAATATTAAAGACATAGAGTGCTAAGGAACAAAAGGAAAAAGAAGCTGAAAACCTGCAATTTAAAGCCTTCACAGGCTTTCCAGAATACAGGTAATGATTCATCTGAGGGAAAAAAAAGAAGCGAAACCCAGGATTTGTTTCGAAATGATTCACCCCTAAGAACTGAGGACTCGTTCCTAAAACATACAGTTTATTCTGAAAGAATGAGAATGAGGGCTAGAGAGCTGTTATGGGCCACCTTTTCCACTTGCACTTGGTTTTGCATTTGGATAGTGAAAGGGTTTAAACCAGCACTGAACGCAGAACTGGTCATGGGAGGTGGTGAAGCTGCTCTGCCAGGGAACTTCACCCTTCGGGACAACCAACCCGTTTCATTTGAGAGGCCTTTCACAAAATGCCCCCTGAGGCTGCCAGATTTCTTGCTGAGAGACCTCTCTTGCAGACATTCACGCATGTATCATATTCACAAAAGTAACTTTCCACTTATTTGCAGGTTTCACGAAAAAAAAAAAAAAAGGGCATGTGTTTCAGCAGCTTTGATATTTCACACTTAAAGAAGCCAAATGTCCTATTTCCTGCAGGCTCACTCACCTGGGAAAGCAGTGAAGCTCAAACTTAGGTATCCTCTAAACCTGCACATCTGCCCTTTACTTTCCAAGTTTCTTTTCTTGTAGTACAGCCATTACCGTGTGTTTCAGGCTCAGGAAGGATCTGTTTGGATTGGGAAGGAAATGGGTTTAAGAGAAAACATCACTGATGATATTTGCGTATAACCACAGAAATGCCAGCCAAAGATCTCATCTCACAAAAATAAAGAATCAGCAGAGGTACCAGGCACGCACTATCCCCTACAGATTTCACTGTTGTCTTTTAGTTTTTATGAAAGATGTCCACACACAATGAATCGAAGAAAATCTTTATCATGAGCAATGTCAGATCTGTAGTCAGCGTTAACGAGAAAAACCTCAGAAAAGCAAGTCTCAAGGGAAATGCACAGACTTTTATAGAAAATTTCATATGCATACACTCCTCCCCAAGTGGTTTTAACATCTCTATTGCCACTAGAGAGGGTTAAAATTGTCCTTTGTTTTCTCTGCAGAAAGACAACACTGAGCTAAAGATGAATTTTTCTAAAGCTCTAGATGCTAGGGAGAAGCACTCTGAGAAAACTCTCACAGACAAGAAGTGTAAAATAGTTAATTTTGCTGTGAAAGTGGAGTACTACAGATAGGCACATGCAAAAATTGCACCCCAGCTTGCTTCACAGTTATTCCCTCACACAGCAAAGCTGTCTGTGTGCTCTTTTCATCTGCTGCGTTTACTGATGGTATGAGATGGAAGTCTTGCAAAGAAGCAAAAAAGTCCTAAGTGACACCACATTCCCATGCTGACCATGGTGTGACAGAGACACGCGGAGTCCTTGATGTCTCCGGTTGTGGTGGGAGGATACTCTGAACTCTCAAACTCGACCTGTGCAGCTTGCTCCTAGATTTGCACGTGACTAGTGCAAAGCTACAATTCAATCAAGCGCTCCAGCTTGCCTTACTCAGTCCTGTCTTCATCCTTCCTTCCCTTTCACTTGCCTCTGTCTTCAGCTTTATGGAGGCACTGAATTCTCTACAAAGCTGAGGTTTTTCCCTCCATTTGGTTTCTTGCTCACTGACAAACTTCTACCTTAGCAACAAACTCTAATGAATTCGTGTCTTTAGTTACTGTGAAAGGCAAAGGATACCTACAACTCCTCTGTTTATCCTTCATTTCATCTTATCTATTCTCCTTATTCTGATTTTCATACACTCCATAAGAATGACATTTACCACATTGTCTAATATGATAAAAAAGTGGCCATGGCACACTGACACAACCAAAAACCTACGAGGAATCAGAAATGTTTCCCAGGAAGAAAAGCTGAGTCAGTGCCATTTGCAGACACCAAAGGATGTAAAACCTCATGTCTGCTATATGCCACAGATTCCTATTAATCCTTCTCTCTATTCCAAGACAAAAAAGGCATTAAACTGGGATTATACTTCAGAGCAAGTATCAGCAGTTTAGAGTTATAAACACTGCCAGGCGATTGTTAATCCAAAGCATTGCAAACCCAGGAAATCCAGTTTAGATTACACTTCAGAGTACACCAACACAATCCTGACCATTCCCTGTTAAGTATTAACTTTGTGACTACAAGTAAAGCCATGTCCCAGAAACCAGCACCCAACCTGGTCCCACCCGGTCAGCCATCATGTCTGAGACAGTGAAGGGCACTATTTGAAATAGCTTTATTCAGTTTAAAGAGGATTCAGGAAAGCAGGAGAAGTTGCAGACAGCAGAGACCGGCCTGACTTCATCCATGCTAACAGGAAGCGCAGTGGCTCAAAAATGTCGCAGCTGGAGGGGGGCAGAAATAAAGGAACGGGACTTTTGACAGACCAAGGTCAGCGTGGCTGTAAAAACCCTGCAGACAGATTTGTGTCCCTCATGCAGAGTAAAATAACTTGATATTAATAATAAATATGTTTAAGTAGACCATTTTATATGAGTGCTGGGAAGATAAAAGAAAGCCTAAGCTATAAAATGCTCTGTTTGCTCCCATCTGAGGTGCCCTGGTGTATCCTACCAAGCCTCCACTGCCGAATCGAACAGGGATGGGCTGTTCTGGGCCCCTCTCACCTCTACCTGTCTCTCACTGCAAAAATCATACGAAAGGATGGGCTGTTACCTACAGCCTGACACACTCTGCCTTATGATTCCTCAGAAAAACACATTTAGCCTACCAGGAATGGGAGGAAGGAAAACGATGGGCTGGATACATTTGCATTTTGTAACCAACCCCATGCTACAACGGCAAGAGAAAACCCTTCGTACACTCAGTAGCAATAGCGAGACCTTTAATGTCACCCATCTTCGTAACACAAAATACAGAGGCAAGAATATGATGTTCCCTTGTTTTGGAACAGGGCAGAAATCAAGCTGTATCAGTGAGTCTTATCCTGTATTCCATTTCTGGACATAATCACACTATTCACGTCATTATTAAACTTCACGCTATTATGGGTTGTTGCGCTCTCAAATCAGCCTGTGTCACTTCCCTTGGGATGCTGACATATACCTACCACAAAACATCCTTAAAAGACATCCCAAATCTCTCTCCCACTCTTTCACAATCAAAAATCTGATCCTGTGGGTAAATACACCCATTCTAACTTCTAGTCTGTCAGCTCTAACTTGCACAACACAGCAGCCAGACTCCCATACTAAAAAGTATTTTCTTTGCATCAGATGTAGTGTTTGTTTTTCCAGAACTCTTCTACATACATCCAAGAATCTTATTTTCAACCCTCTTCCTAATCACATTAAGAACCCAGCTCCCACCTCCCACGTGTTTACATGTCCTTTAAACACAGTTCTGTTCTGTGTAAACAGAACCACATAGGTCACAATCTCTCTTACCAAAGTTTTGGTAAATCTGTTCAGGGTACAAATTATTATTTTCTTGGATAAATACAAAATGTCAAAGCAGCAAAGCTTGAAGGTCAACCTGACAGAGAGACAAGATGAAGGAAGCACTTTGCCGGTCAGTTCAAGGGCACCCAGAAAAGCCTTGTGACATTTTGAGTATTAATGAATACAGCCCAGAGTACCATTAGGCAAGTTCCCAAATGCAAGGAGATGAAGAAGCAGCACCACAAGCCTATGGCGGGTGACAAACCAGCCGCGGAGCAGAGCTGTGCTGCTTGTGGCCCACTGGAGCAAAGGGGCAGCAGAGCAGGCACCTGCGGCTCCAGGATTCACAGCCCCTGGGGAAGAAGTAGGGTTTCAAACAGGGCTGGAAGCAGCACACGCACATTTCAGTTCTTTAACGGCTACATTTGCCCCTTGGAGGACGCTGGGGAAGCATCCCTGTCAGAAAGACACCTCACTGACCTAACTTACGTTTTCTGTATTGCTGCATCTCCATTACAACCACGTTCGCTCAACTTCTGCTGCATGCTTAATCTGCCTGGAGTTACAGACCCTTTTCTATATCACAAGCAGTCACTGTGGAAATGAGCCTAGTATCTCAGAGGATTAGAGTCTGGAGGCTCTGATTTAATTGCATGCCCTGAACAGACTCAGACTCCAATGGTCAATGTCCAAATGAGGAATAAGTAATAGGGATAGATCAGCCCTTGGGAAACAAAATGTCCCGTTTTCATGCAAATAGCACTCGTTAGGAAGAACAATGAAGGAGAAATACAAAAAAGCCAGAGACAAAGCAGCAGAATTCTTCTAGGCTGGAGGTTTTTCAAGAAGCATCAGCTGCACTTTTAACTATAAACAACATTTCCGAGTGTTTTTAGACTTGTTTTTGCATCTTTAGGTGGGAGTTGGTAGATGCAACCAAAAGCAAGTGTCTGATTTGCTTTAACTTCCCTTTTGTCACTTAGCTCCTATTCACACCCTTAGATAGGAACAGTTTTCAGCATCTTTTACCAAACTTTTAAAGGAGAAAGAAACTTAAAGAAAGAAAGAATAAAAAAGAAAAAAAAAAGAAGGAAAGGAAAAGAGAGTGATGGCAAACAACAGCAGCTCTCCGCGGCAGGTGCCGGCTGTGAAAAGCTCCTTTTGGAAGATCTTGGCAACAGCACCCTGGACCCAAGGCGAGCGAATGCAGGCGAAGGCTGGTGGTGGGAGAGGATGGAGGGCTGAGGGAGCATCTCAGAGCAGGACCAGCGAGCTACAAGTGGCGGCACAGCGGTCGACAATGCCTGCAGCAGAAAGCAGAGAGCATTTAAAGCCACTGCTACATCTCTGGGGAAAACTCCAGCCTTAAACTGCCACAAGGGGAAAATGCCAAGGAAAGGTGTATATACAGTGGTAACTCTTTGAATAAATCATATATCTTGCATGTATTTCTCTCAACAGTTTTGCAATTTTTTCCAAGTTAAGCTCTGGTGACATAAGGCAGCTTTTTTCCCTCTTTTTTTTTCTTTTTTCCTTGCAAAACTACATTGTCAGGGCACAGCAACAGCAAGTCACATTCCAGCGTCCACATCGGGAAGGGCTCCCTGGGGCCCAGCATTTGACCACACCAGCTAGTTCTTTTACTACGTTTTAAAAAATGACAAAGCAATGACAAATGACAAAGAAATGCCACCCCTGGAGGTGCTGCTGG
This sequence comes from Rhinoptilus africanus, assembly GCA_013400135.1. Classification (NCBI taxonomy): domain Eukaryota; kingdom Metazoa; phylum Chordata; class Aves; order Charadriiformes; family Glareolidae; genus Rhinoptilus; species Rhinoptilus africanus. The sequence continues at coordinate 190,600 of VXBO01005783.1, forward strand.
TCCCCTGAGAGCAGGCTGCGCTACCAGCCCTCTCTCCCCCTGCCCCTCTCCCCCTCAGCCGCTTTGCTTTGTTAAAAACTAAACAAAACAACCAAAAAAACCCCAAACCCAGCCACCCTCAAATATTTTCCTAAATACACCGCCACGTTTGGGATGTTGTCTCCACAAGATGAGCTGGGGATCCTGGTTTTGCCATGGCGAGAGAGCAAGGGACCAAAGAGGGCAAGCCCAGCCGCGGGCAGGCTGCCCCTCGACGTGGCGGCCCGGGCGCTTCTTTTATATACAGACAGCAGTGATTTAACTTTTTTCTCCTCGCAGCCGCTTGTCAAATTCAGAAACAGTTCCGGTTAGAAAAGCAGTATTACTTTTAAAAGTTTCCTGTACAGAGGGAGGATTTGCACAGAGACGCTCGCAGCTCTGGTGACAAAACGCTGCCCGTGGGGCCACATTTCTGTGAGGAAACAACGCGGTTTTCAACATTCAGCTATTCCTTTAAGCTACCCCCACTTACTTCGCACCAAGACTTCGTCACAAGTAGCTATAAAACCAAAGGTGAAGAGGATGGAAGCGCAGACCTGGGACCAGAGCTGGGATGGCAGCGGCCGCTGAGCCCTCAGAGGGAGGCGTCAGGCAGGGAGAGCCTTCTCCGTGCCCAAAAAATTAACTTTTGGGCAAAGCTGGGGGGTGCGAGGTGCAAATATCAGAAGGCGTTCATGGATTTTACAGCGTCTGCAAACAGCCCCACGCGGAGCTGCCTGTTCCAGCCGTCGTAGCATAAAAATAGTGGAGTGCTTGCTGCCAGTGGAAAATTTGGGGAAAGAAGTAAACTGAAAATCTAAGGATCCACCAAGTCCCTACAGGCAAGCCAAAAGCACTGCTCTGGCAGAGGCGGCATTTCAGAAACAGCTACGCTGGATGAATCCAAATTGTCAAGGAGATTGATACCAAATATTTACCTTTTAGTGCAATTAAACAACTTCACCAAAAGCACTGAATGAAAGCAGAGTGCATTTCCTTTGCAAACCTCATTACGGAATTGACATGCCTTCCTCTCCCTGCTTCACATTTCCACCCACCCGTTCGATAGACGGTACCTGCTGTTACAAAGCCAGCTGGGTGTGAGTTTGTTTGTTGTTTGCTCATGCATTTCACGGGCTAACACTTAAATACTAGGGTGGGGAGAAAGAGACAGCATTTATATCCATGACATCTTAATTGAATCCATTTTTTAAAGCTGTTATAAAGCTCAGAGAGAGACGGTTCAAAATGCTCATTGCAAACCTGCCTCGTATTTCAGAGGGGCCCAAGCCACATTGCAAACTGTTCGTATTTCTGTAGCGCATCAGGTTTAAACGTCTCCTTTCCAAATACTGCAAAATGCTTCTCAAAGCGCTTTTATCAGCCAGTTCTTTTTCCACTGCTCACCACCCCAGCCTGCTGTGCCAAGAGAGGAGCCCCTCCTGGCAGTGCAGGGGACCTGGATGTCTTCATGCCTTCAACTGAACGGAGAAAAGCGATCAAAATAGGCCAGGAGGCAGAATGTGCTTAATTGTCCCTCATTTCCTTCGCAAGTCCTGGTCTCAAGCAGAGGCGAGACTGACAGCCCTGACCCCTAAAACATGCACCTTGTCCCCAAAGCACAACTCAGTGCCTGATAAAGACCTACTTAAGGGCCATCTCTGCGGCTGGTGGGCCAGGGAGGGAGCACACAGCCAAGTCAAGGCATGGGGACCTTGGATGAGGCTCAGAGCTCGTCCCCAACAGCCGCCATCCGGCATGATAGAGGCAAAAGACTCATGATAGGGTCTGCCCCAAAACGGCTGCTGCACTACCATGGCCATCTAAGCAGGTCCCAACGGCATTGCCCTGCCCCAAACTCCTGACTTAGGGGAGAGTTTCACAACGACCTTGCCCACCAAGGGAGGCACAACACGTTTAAACAGAGTTACTGCCAGCGGTGGAGTGGGAAATCTCCTGTTTGCTGTTCCCAGCCACATTCACTGCCCCAGGGAGGAGGAGGTGAACCCTCCTGCTCCCTTCTCTGCCTCACTTACACCGCGGGGACCTGCGTGCAAACAGGTGCTGCCTGTGGTGCCGTGGGATTTTCCCAGCATTGCTCCATAATCGGGTGCGCTGTCAGTTTTTCAGGAGGAGGTGGTGTTAGCACCTCAGAGCCCAGCGGGCAGCCTTGAGGGTGGCACACTGCAAGCCCTTTGCGGCGCCTGTGCCCTCCCAAGGGATGTGAGCCCCACAGCAAGCTGCACGCGTATTGTGCCCCATCCGAAGTGGCATTTGAAATACATATTAAAAGCTCCTTACAATGCAGGGAGTCTTCAGTAGCACTGTTGAAGGCCACGGACGGGGAGTGCTCTCTGAAGTTTGGAGCCAGCATCCAGCCACCCATACTGAGCCCCCTACTCCTTTTCCCCTCAGTTATTCCAACAGCCCTAACCCACTTGAAGATCTTGCTAAAATCATTGCAAAACCGAAAGCAATCAGCGGCACAACCTGTGACACCAGCAAGCTGGCAGCCTGGGGCTGTCAACCCACACAGCCTTCCCTGCTTTCCCTGCCGGCCGCCAGGGCTGCGGGTGGCCGTGCAAAGCCAGTCACTGCTAAGTTTAAAGCCAGCCTGTAGATGTAGATGTCTGTGCTTGGTTTGCTCCTCTCTGGGCTTTTTCTTTTTTTTTTTTTTGGACATTTTTGTAGCAACCTCCCATGTTTAGCTGTATAACAACACACCAGTCTACTAGATTGCTCCCAAATATTCGACCTGCGAAAAGATCGGTCCATGTGGAGATCAAACTGAACTCAGCCAAGTCTCATAAAACGCTGCCTTCAGCACTCAAAACCAAAACCACAGCTGTGTCAGCTCCAAACCTTCCTCTAACGGGTAACTCCACCGGTCTGTATTTTCCAATACTCCTCCACAGAGACCATTAACATGGTGCTGCTGGTTTAATTACCACAAAGGCCACTATATGTTGAAAAACACAGAGCTGTTATTTTCTTTAGTTTCTCAAACCCAGCTTGTCAAATTTCTTAATGATACGCATTGCTCAGTCACTGCCCGCTTGCCCACAGGCACTTCCCAGACCCAGCCACGTCGGCAGGAGAAGGTACCTGGGGGGCAGCAGCAGGCTGTGGCCCCAAAACCTCCACAGACTTCGCAGAGGACAATGCTCTGACAACACTGCGGACACAGGGATGTTTCAGAAGGCAGCCCCAGGCAGCCAAGGTGCCAAAGCAAGGCAGCCTACGGCTGCTTCGTGGAGTTTTCACGTGCAACAATTTCTGGAGAAGGCAGAACGGCCCGTGAGGACTGACTGTCATTCTAGCACCACACAGTCACCATCTGAAAAGAGCGAGAAACTAGTTGGGCCCCATCCAAAGCCTTTGCTGTTACTTTACCGAGAACAAGTTGCTCCATGAATAACAAATGGGGGAACAGAGCGACATCCTAGAGAAATTTCTTTAAAAGACAACAAATTTTGAGAGGTTTTATTCAAAAATAGGTCGTCTTTTTTGAAAATTCTTTCCCTGGTCAGACCATGAGAATATTTCAATCATTGCATAACATGATTTCAGTTCAGTTTAAATACAGATCTAAAAGTTCAAGTATGAAATTACATACTTGGCCTTTACACATTAATTAATCCAAATGAATAGAAAAACATACTGGCTTCCACTGGAGAACATCTTTGTGCTAGTGAGAATGGTTAATTAGAGCTGGCACAAACACATTCCACATTCACTATGAATAATAATATTCCCAGAGCAAATATTCTCAAGCAAACTTAGGGAAATAGCTGATTGTTTGTTCTTCAACCCACCCATTTCTTTTAAGGTTTTACCAAGAGTGAAGGAGTTGAAGTGCTGGGAACTGTCAAGTAGTCCCTGCACCATGTGCTTTTCCTGCCTGCCTAATGCTCCAGCCCTTCCTCTGAGGTGACCTGCCGACAGGAGAGGTGTGTGAGTGTATATAATCTGTCCCAGTTGCAAAGGCTGCCTTGCACGTTCTGTCATCTCTGCAGTATCCTCCCGTTGTCTCCAGCAGGTCACAGCCCAGTGATGGAGTGGCCGAGGCTCTGTGCTCTTGGGACTACCCCCTGCGATGGAGCACTGCTCCAAGCCACCCTGCTGGGGAGAGCTCTGCCCCACAAGATCCACCTGGGAGCTGGGAGGACCCCATGGAAAAAGGACTACATGAAAGGAGACTATGTTGACGGGGAAGGCCACCTAGCCGAAGCTGCTGTGGAGTTGGCTCCAAGTTAAATTGAGGCAAACTTTAACACAACAGAGACCATGAAAAGCAGCAGCCACGAGCCAGCACACAGGGCCACCCAACTGGTATTTCTGCTCAGCGCTTACCTCCTTACCTGCAGACCCAGCGCGTTCCAGAGCAAGCGGGTCTAGTCCTCACGCAGAGAAGCAGAAATGTCCTACGTACAAGGGGCCACGTACACAGCAGCCAGGAAAAACAGCGGCCAGTATCACCCCACCCTGAAGTCAGTCTTGTTTTAAATATACCAGTCACCGAAAACATCAGACACATAGGGTGTTCACACTGTCTAATTTAGGAGTCTAAGGTATGCAGAAACTCCAAAACTGAGCACTCAAAATCATCCTCTAGAGATGTCCTTACTCTCTAGGAAGCAAAAGCTCCTAATTTCAGTATGACAAGTTGGATGGTCCAGACATTGCTCCAAGCTCCAGTTCCCTTTTCAGTTGCATTGGGCTCTGCGGGCAGTATGGGTGGATTCTGGACAGAAAATCAGGGACTTTTCCTGTTGGGGTATGAAGCAAATTTAAAAGGAAAAAAAAAAAAAAAAACCAGAGAAAAAAGTTTCAGATCGAACCAAAATTAGGTTCTTTATGTCAGTTTTCTCCAGCACAAAAAAAAAAAGTAGCAATGTTTCGTTGGTATTGTGGTCAACATAAATGCTGGGGATTGTTTTGGGTTGGTTTGGTTTTTTTTTACACAAAATTAAGTGTTTGTTTTATTCCCATGTTGCTTGACCATTCTAATTCAGCATTTTTAGATAAAAATTGTTTCAAAACAGTAAACAATAACTTCATTACTGAAATATTAAAACAAATGCTCAGCTCAGTATCAGGAAGTTTAGCTGCTCCCACCTACCTTTTTATGCTTTTTTTTCCAGGTGAAAATATTCACTAAAGCTCAACCCATACTTGTTAGTGATTCTCTCGAACTCTGCTTTCCCTTCATTTAATCCAGAAAACATTCTTTCCAACAGACCTGCAGGACCTCATTGATTTCACTGGGATGTGAATGCCGGCACCAGGAATCGTACTTACCAAAATGACAAGAAACTGGCATTTTCCTGAGACCTCGGACACTAACTTAGAAAGGTATTTTTGGTAGATTATTTAGCTTTTTTTCCTCTGGGAGGCTGTGACAGCACCCACAATACTTACTTTTATAATGTCCTGGGTGGAAATCAGAACGATGGCAGCAAAATACCGGGGAACAACTTGTACATCCTGAGGCACATACATAAGGGTGTATAAGAGTGAGAACAGGCTTCCATTAGCTTGGCACCAACATAATACATCAGACAGCTGTTCACGTTGAGCTAAATGGGCTGTAGTCAATTCCCAGTAAGGACAACTGAGTCTTATAAACCATAATAAAACAGGGACTGCTCAATTTTCAGGGAGCCGTTTCACAGGGTAACACTTGATAGGTATTTTCATTCTTCATGGCATAAAAGTGGCCCAACAATCCCTCTTCATCCCCAGAACCAAAAGGTGGTTTGTGGAGAGCAGCTTCCCGCTGCCCGTACCAAGCCAGTGTGGGCAGCACAGCCCCTCAGACACCCAGGAGACCCTCTGGACCAGCCACCCCACATCCATGCTGGCAGTGGGGAGCCAAGCCTCAGCAGAGCTGCTGTGTGGGATGCCTGCAGTCCGTGCTCTTCCCCTGCCTCGTGGCATCAGCAGGCTGGCAGAGGACAAATGTGGCCACCGTCCGTGCTTGGTTGCCCCTTCCCAAAGGACATAACAGCCCTCCCACCACCTGCCCGGAAGCACGTGCAATACATCAACAAGATGCAGCCATTCTCCCCCACCAAAAATGGGGTCCCTATCATGCTGGTGAGAAAACAGGTCCTTCAGCCTCCCTGATGGAGCCTCTGGGATCCATCATGGCCAAAACATTCCCTGTCCCACGTCTGCAGAAATGCCAATGGGCTGCACGTCACGGGATGGGGCTGGATTGTGAATGTAGCTGTAAAAGACTTGTGACAAATCAAGAGCTTATTTACATTTTGGAAGAGACAGCGAGGTCTCTCTCCTCAGCTGCTGATTTAACAGGTTTGCAGTACATTTTTTTTTTAAATCCACCAGAGCCTGGAAGCGGATGCTCCTACCGTTAAAGCAAAACTTTGCCTGACTTAGCACTGCCTGGCAAAGCTACATAACAACCCCTGAGCCGTACTGCAATAGGCAAGTACTAAAAATAAAAGGTAAATTCTATTAGGTGCTAGCTGCTGTCACAGCGACCCATACCTTAGAGTTTCAACTGCATCTCTGCCACACAGTCCTCCCAAAGCAGGTTTTATTGCCAAGCTTTTATATGTGCCACCATTCTATCGAATAAATCTCTGCCAGAGCGTGAGCGAGATTAGGAAGTGGAACTGACTCATTTCAAGTCTCCTAAGAGCAAGGAGTGATTAACACAACCTCAAGAAATGAAAAACCGAGCAGAGAGTGAATGTTCAAAAGAAAAAGCAAAATTTCACAATACAAGCTGGTTTTCTTCGCACTGGACAAGTCTCAAGGTGTCTGTGTTTAAAGGTGGAGTAGATTTACTGAATGCTGAAATGCACCAGCCACATTCTTAGTATCAGCATTTCAGCCTTCAAAAGGTGGGAATGTCCAAAGGAGTCAGGTTCCCCACGGGGCAACGCAGAGTTGCTTCCTCCAGTGCTGGTGGAAGGGGAGTGCCACCGGGCAGAGCTGGCTGGCCTGGCCTGGCAGAACAAGCTTGGGCAAACACAATTACTGTGAGATGCAGATCTCTTCTGCAGAACCCAATAATGGAAAAAGCACCCACATACTGAAGAGGTAAATGCAAAATGCAGCAAAAATGAGTGTAACGAGCGAAACGTGAACTTCCTCACTGATTGACTAATTTTGGAAAGAGGAACAGTCGAGCTCAGGAACAATATTCTGACACTTCCCTACCAGAAGGATGAAAGAGGGGGAGATAACGGTTGTAAGAATGCTAGCGGACCTACATCGCTGCAGGCAGTGAGGAGAGGAGGGCAGCCCTCTGAAGGCCTGTCCTGCAGAGCCGGCTAGAAGGCAACTGCAGGCTTAGGCCACACAAACAGACCCATTTCTACGTAGAAGTCAGGCAGCTGGAGAAACAAGGCTGAGCGTGAAGATCAGACACCCACAAGCCACTCAACCAGCAGAGGCATCTTGCCGCTTCACAGACCTCCGTTTGGCAGTGACTTCCCCACCACTGGCTGCCCTTGGGTCTCCCAGGAAGGCAGAGGGACAGGGGAAAAGCCCCTCGGAGCCTGCAGGCACAGGCAGGCTCTGCCACATCCCCACGCAGCTCTCCCATGCCCACGGGGATGGGCCTCCGCACCACAGCATCCTCCCAGCTCCAAGGTGCCACTGGCCTGGCCCCTCCAGGGTGATCTGCTGCTGCCTCCCCCTGAGCGACAGCTTCGTGAAGGGCACGTGCTTTTCATTCCAAACACACACAGGCTTTACGTATCAGAGGTAAAAGATTTTATTATCCCATGGATTTTTCCTAAGAAGGAGGAGTCCTACCAGACAAAATATACAAAGCATCTTATGGGTTTTTTTTCTAGACAACTGCATTCTTGTCCTATGAAACAGCGACCACGTTAGTTCACCTTAAAGATCCAAGGTTTGTCCTTACAGCTGCGGGGTTGCACAGTTAGCATATTCAATGACCAGTTAATTCATGCAGAACCAGAAGGAAGGGGGAAAAAAGGTCTGTATGCTCACCTGAGTGCAGGCTTAGGTTCCTAGAAATGAAGAGAAACGCAGGGCTTAAATTTACCAGTTTGCGGTACTTCCACTAAGCAAACCAGTTCTCTGACCCTTCCTGTCATCCACGCAGCAATGAGAAGTAAGGGCTAATAGCAAGTTATCATTGGAAAAACACAACGCTAGAAAGGCAAATACCCCTCTGGCAGTAGGAAATTTTTCTTACCAACCCGCAGGAAGTACACGTAATTCTTCATTTTACATCAAGCTTAAAGCAGAACGAAACCAAAGTGTCCTCCTCTACCTGTTAAAACCTAATGTTTATAGTTGACTCTGTTTATACCAAAAAAATAAATTCTCAGCCTCTAAGGACATAACTAATTCCTATTGCATTAGCTGACCATTTTGAGATCCTGCTTTGTTTTCACATAATTGACTCAGTATTATTACTTAAAAATTTTATTCTAAAATATATTCACTTTTTTTTTGTTCTCTTGAGTTAATGATTGTACTTGCATTTACTTTATCCTTCCTCTTCTAAAACAACAAGCTCATTTCAACAGATGGTGAACAAGTCCAGATTTGCTGGAAACCAATTAACAAGAACGTGCCAAGTTGAAACTCACCCCAATCTTTCAAGCCAAAAAACTGCCTGCATTTCAAGAACCTAATTAGTTTTAACTATATTTATGGAACAGAGGGAAGAATATTTAATTACTCTGCAATTCTTCTATCTGATGATCAATAGAAACGCAGTTTTGTTCACACAGTTTCTCTGCAGTATATTGATCGGCTGAATCTTGCCTTGTATCAATATCTGTACTACAATGGTGCCTGCAGATAATGTGATACACGGCTGGGCTAGAGCAATTACTATCAAAACAGCTTTCATCACAGGAGTTATACAAGAATACACACTCTGCTAAAGAAAAAAATTAAAAATTCTGCTTCTGCACTTGCCAGTAAATACCAGTTCTGCTGCTGACACCACTTCTTACGGAGGCATGGCACCCGATCTGCACACAGATGGGACCTCAACAACTAAGGCAGAAAGACCTGTGTGAACATAACTCATCTTTCCAGGCAAGCGGAGGTGGCCAGGACAGACACGGGGCTGGATTAAACCACCCGACTCCACCTGCAGCCACATCCTATCGATGGGACATCAGTGGAGCTTTGGCACCTTGCATCAAAGATTCACCTCTTTATTTAGTTGGGCAAAGTGACAGCAGATCTGCCCAGGAACCACAGCAGATGCAATTTTGCGTTAGGGAAAAGGCTACACAGCCTTGCACTTCACCCTCTGCTTTGTGGACAGGGAGCAGGGACATGCTGTGTCATTCCCAGCCCACCTCATTGCCCCTTGCCCTGGCCTCCTGCCCTCCCCAAACACCCATCAGGATACCCTGATGGATTCAGGAGGAGACGTGGTGAGGAGTGAGTCCAAGAGCCAGTCATAAAAACAACACATAGCGGTTGTTTCAGTGTTTGAAAATCCGGTCTTCAGGGGGACAGTGCTCAGCAGGCTGGGACCACCACAGCATGGTTTGGGCAGAAACCCTCCCTCTCCTGAGCTTTCTGAATCATCCTGTCTGTAGCTTCACAACTTTTCTTTTCCTAATTGCACCTCGTTATTTATTTCTGGTCGCTACATCATCATCAAAATGGTGACTCTTCTCTTGTACATCCACCTTCTGTGCCAGCACCCAGGCAGCCTCAAAGCACTAATACCAGCCTGAAATCGCTCAGCCAGGAAAAGAGCACCTACTTCCAACACTCCTGTTTCTTGGCCATTCCTTCTACCCCAAACCTGCTCACAAAAGAGATTCCCATCCTGTAGCTGCATCTACTCACAGGTTATCTTTGACCACTGTGTAAATTTAAGCCCAGCAAACATCTCAAATAGGTAGCAGGGGGAGAAGAGAAACCACCGTGAGGCCACAATGGACCCAAGAGGTTAGAGCTGCACAAGCAGGGGAGGGAGTAAAAAAAGTAAGACAGATTACCATGTCTAAGGAGAGGGCTGAGAGCATGTGTGTGCAAGCAAAGCCAAGGAAGGTTACATCTGGAGAGTGGCTTCATGACTTTTTGCAAATAACAGTTTCGACCACAAAAGTGTTTTCAAAGTGACGAATACGATGACAGTTTCCAGCCTCACGTCGACTGATACCTAGAAGCAATTGAAAGAGAGGGGAGGGGAAATTCAACAAATTATAATCTACAAGAGCTGCAGCAAGTCGGGGAAGGAAAGCAAATGAGATGCAACTGCTGAACACGGAAATGCAGGAACAACACAGCCCATATGAAACACAGCATCACCTGGTCTTTGGAAGAAAAGCCATATTCTCTAGGCCATGGTCCTCCAGTAAGAGCTGCCATGAGCTGGGGAAGCCGCACAGAAACAGCTGGTTTCAGCTGACAGCATCTCAGAGACCAGAAAACCTTATGAAACCAGCAGAAGTCACAGGCTGGTGCAGCCAAGGAGGGCTTAAAATCACCACCCCTCTGTTTGTATCCCGGTTTGCACTGATCCTGCTATGGCCTCAGACCTTCTGGGAAACAAGTAATGCTCCCCATGCCCTTACACTGCAGGACCTCAATTTTGGGCACCTCTGCCAGGCAGCTGCTCCCCTCTTACGGCAAACCCGATGGTGCCCTGCTGACAAGCAGGACCGCGGCAGGGCTCCAGGAGAGCAGCAGCCAGCAGCCCCGTGCACAACTGTCCAGCTTCTGCTGGGAAAGCAACCACAAACTACAGCCACGGCGACTTCTGCGCCCAAACGCTCTCAGCACCCTGCAGCTTCCCCCACAGATCCAAACCCAAACCGACGGCAGGTTCACGTTTCAGGTAAACCTATAAATACACCAGTATCTAAAACCAAACAAACACAAATACTGAAACTAAGGAGGTTTTTTCAGCAATATTATCATTTGTATATAAGATACATATTGCTGATTTTCATTACATCATTTTCAGGTAATCTAATGGTCCCTCTTCACAACTTTTTCCATATTATTAGAAACTTAATTAATTAAAGGCAATTTGCAGATCTAAGCTGCTCTGAATAGCTGCCACTGAAGCGGGTGTCTCCATTAGGGAAATTTTCCAAACAGTTCCCAACAGCACTGCTATTAGTTGATCCCCAGGAGCCCACATGTAAATGAATTGCTGGCTCCCACAACCTATTAGGCTGATAGACGCAGTGATAGAAACACAGCGGCAAGCACCCATTTGAGCAGCAGCAGCCCAGATTTGGGTTGAGATGAATTAGATGGGAAACACCTCAAAAAGATCTCCTGGGTGCTTACACCACTCCACAGGGAGACCTCCCCTCTCGCCAAGAAGCCAGCACTGCTTTTAACAGCAGAAATAATGACTGTGATGCGGGGGGGAAAGCGAATTAGGACAGCTGAACACAGCAAGGCTCTTACGTCTCCTCGCGTTCCTCCGCTTCAGCCTGTAGGTCTCCTTGCCGCTGCAGAGGCGGTAGATGAAGGAGCCGAGCTGCTCCATGTCACTGACGTGTTCAGTGGCGATCATCTCCTCCTGGATTATGTATGTCTGAGGCAGGTATGTCCCTTTCTGAAATGACAAAGTTTCCACCAAAATAAAGCACAAATGGTGCCATGATGTCCTCCTCGAACAGAACTGTCTCACACAGAGCGCCAAGGACAGCCAAACTGCGGAAATTTCACTGCTTGAAGGCGCAAACTCCACTTACCAAGGCTTCTCTGTCTTCGCAGGAAACTCCCTCATGCTACTAGCACAGGGCACACAAAAAGGATTAGATCCAAAAATTGAATGTTCATGTAGTGGATGAAGCCAGTGTAGGATCAACCCTGTTATAAACTAACTCCAGTTTTAAAGGAAGGCATGCAGAGCTGGAACTCTGAAACCATAATAAGCCCTTGTGGAGAGGGATCAAGGCTCAACCAAAGTGCCAGGAACTCCCCTGAAAATGTGCATTTTACATTTACTTCAAAAGGCAAAAACCAAAAACGCCAGCTCTGCGCAGATCTCAGTTTCTCCATTTCCTGAGCTTTCTGCATTTCCCACTCCCTCCTTGGTCCTTTCAGCACAGCCGCGATGATCTCTTGTCCTTAAAGCCCGCAGGAACGGGGACTAGAGATGAAGAGCAGGGTGATGAGTGGGGTGCCTGGTGGGGGGACATGGCAGAAAGCCAGCAGGGGTTGGAAAACATGGGGAAAGAGAAAATGGGGTACCTGGGAGCACCTCGGAGACTGAGGCCACCTCTTTCTCTGCAGGAAAGAGATCTGCTCAGCATTAAAGACTCTCTGCAACCTGATTCCTCGGTGGTCGGGTAATCTCGCCGCTGCCTGGGCACCGCTATGGCAATAAGCAGCTTGGGCTGGGGGTCACTCGTGAGCAGACTAGATGCTAACTAGGTCACGAAGCAAAGACTCACTTCTGGCGCCTTTTGCTTAAGAAGAGCCTGGGGTCAATATAAATATAATCAAGCAGAAAAGCAAGCAACAACAGCACAATTTGCCTCTTCAGCTTCCACCATGGGACTGGTTATCTCCATAGAGATGTACCTGGAAACATGCTGTCTTGTCTTAACGCCGTGCTGTTGGGCTGGCACAGCCTACTGGATCGATAAAGATCTCCTCTGACACTGGAGGACTAGACTATTAGTGGAAGTTTGTACTCCACTAACACAACAGTTCTGCAAGAAATTCCATTATTGATCCTCACTGGGAGAGTGCAGGAGAGGGCACGCGATATGTGCAGTTACTGGCAGGAGCCGTCATGTTAACACCAGAGGCTGAGGCTCACGATTTGCCACATCCTTGATCTGGCGTGAGGACTTAGACAGACACAGGCACAGAATCCAGTTTCTTCCTTGTTTTAGATTTAAATAGCTGCGTCAGCTGAAGTAGTCAGGAATCATCACTTCCCCATCGCAGGACTGTGCAACAAGGATGATACCTGCAATTGTCTGCCAAGAGTGTTAAGAAAACTAAAGCTTTGGGCTTTTTGTGTTTTGCAAAATGTGTGGATCATCTGTCATTTAACTGGGTCATCTCCAACTTCCTGCTGCTGCACGGGGGGAGCATCCCTCCGTCCTTTTCTCTCAGATGCTTAGGCAGCCTTGTTCACCAACCTGTCACACCTATGCAGAACAAAGCCTGCAAGAAGCAGAAAAGCTGCCATTTACAGGCAAAAAGTCAGACACAAGAGCTCTGGTAACGCATAGGTGGGGACTGCGGGGCCAAGGCCGGAGCGGGGTCTGGCACAGCCATGCCCGCAGACAGCAGGGACTGCAGAGCAGGCACAGGGCTCGTGGCAGCCACACAACAAAGGGGCATCCTGGCACCAGGCTGGCCAGGGAGGAAAGGCCAAAGGAGGTTCACTGGCTCCCTGTGCTGTCACAGCCTGCTGGAGCAAACCCTTAACCTTATTTCCTGGACTGAGGTTTGGTCCTAGAAACAGGACTGAAGCCACTGAACATCTTGAAAACTAAACTTGCAGCTGGAAATCAGTGTCATTCATTAGGGATTTGACTGATTCAGAGATGCAGAGAAGGCAAAAGTCTCACTGTCCAAGGACCAATGCAGCTCATCCAGCATCCAAACAGGAGCACTTCTGAGCAGGAGGGCACCTGAGCAGGTGATGAAGGTCCCTGCAGTAGGAAAAAATTCACCTCTACCTGACACAGGCCACCAGCAAGACCCCACATGTGGACATGAAGATCACAGGCTCACAGGATAATTCAGCTGGGGAGGGACCTCAGGGCTTTATCCAGTCTGGTCTTTCAAGGATTTCAAGGAGGCAGCGCAACCTTCCTGGGCAGCCTGTGCCACTGCTTCACTGTCCTCACGGTGAAAAACTTTTTCTGAGCTCAAGATCGAGCTAAACACTTCAAAACAATGTCTCTAAACTACATATTAAAACCACTACAGACAGATTGGCCACTTACCTATCCATCAGTAAGTTATTTAAACCCACACCTGCTTTGTACTCTCTTTAAAGACTCAAATGCATAAGACCATTTTAATTGTATTTTATCCCCCTTTTAAATTCAATTTCTGATAAAGACAAAGCATCATTTTCATTGACTGTGAGATTATATCTATTATTTTAGGATGTGACCAGCATTCTGAATCAGTTTTTTTCTGGGGCTCTGCTGTCAGCTCGTGCCATCCTGCCTTTTCCACTTCCCTCTGCCCCAGGGACCGGTCACCTGCCATGGTCAGAAGCTGTGGCTGGTCTGGAGCGAGTTGTAAGCAAATGTGTGTTGTACCCTAGCAGGGTTCCCAGTACATTTGCCAGGTGGCCACAGTGCATGAAATTGCGAGGACTGCTAGGAAACAAACCGAGACTTTGACAAGGACTGGAGCATCCCTCAAAGCCCAACCTTTTGCCTCTGAGCTTAACCCTTACAAAGTTCATCACACTGCATATAGCAGCAAGTGAGCAGAGGGAATAAAGAGTAAAACTTAGACTGGTTTTGTTTTGGTTTTTCTTTTCTTATAAATAGACCCTCATAGAAGGGAGTAAAGGACCCAGGCTCGGTGCTTTGCTTTACCTGCAAAAGCCCGAAATAGATATACAGTTTCTGCAGTCTTAAAAATCCTTGGGTTTTTTCATGCTGTTAAGATTAAATAGCATTCTATTTTAAGAAAACTGCTTTCAGTCACTGCAGTAGCAGCAAGGGGTTCCAAACTGAACAAAACTGCTGCTACTAAACCCAATTAAAGCTGGCTGTGAGCAAAACTGCATGAGCCCGAGTCCAATATTGCAGCCTGCAACGCAGCAGGGGGCACAGCACAGATTTCTCCCCAGAAGGCTGAAAGCTGAAGGCCTGGCACTCCCCAAGGGACACAGAGCTCTGCAAATGGGAAACCGCAGCGGTAACCACAGCAAGAGTGAAAGAAGGGAAATTTGTCTTTTTTTCCTTGATTCCTACGATCAGAGGGAAGGAATCTGCTGCTTCTCTGTGTCACCCTTGGCAGGTTGATCCATCATGCCAGCATTACCGTGCTGTCTGCAAAATGAGTATTTCAGCTAAACCCTCCGAAGCCTTCGCTCTGCGTGAAGGCTCAGCACTGTCAGGGCCAAGGCTTGCTTCCACAGACGCAGCAGTTTTGATTTCCCACGAGCTTCCAGCTGGCACCCCTGAGCCAACTCAAGAAAAGCGTGCAAAATAAGCAGGATTTGCAGCCGTACCTTCACATTAACCAGCAGCTCCCACAGGTTGCGAGGAGGCATCACGATAGTGGTGTTCAGCTCGATGACGTAGCATTTGTCCAGCGTTATGTCGTGGTAAGCTGTCAGACCCTGAGTTCCAAGCACAGAAATTAAGAAATTGAGTCCATCGCAATGAAACGTGGCTGTGAAAATGGGTGAAAAGAGGGAATTCAGGGAAGACAGGAAATTGCTTGAAGCAACAAACCTGTCCAAGGACCTCCCTACCAAGCAAGACAAGCAAGTTGGAAAACCTCAGAGAGGGCCTTTGGAAGGAGGACGGTTCAGTATTAAGATCATCGTAGGCATATGTGACAACCACGACAGCGCTAGACCATGACCACCGTGCTTGGTGCACGCCAGCTCAGCCCCACACCACGCTCCCAAAGGCCCCAAGAGCTCCTTACTCGTTGGAAATCATGGATGATATCCGCAGGGTCGCTCCCTCCAAACTGGGGCACTGGGACGTTGATTTGCTCGTAGTTCTCCTCAATGTAAATCTTGACGTCCTCGTGCAACTCCAGCTGCCCCTTGAACGGCGAATACAGCGAGTCTTCGTAAAGGACGCCGCAGTGAAACACGCTCTCCCGAGGCAGCTGTGGGGACAAGATCCAGATGGAGGTACAACACTCATGGACCTCACACCCCAGTAACAGCTAGAGCAAACATGGGAAGAAATGCACCCATACTGGCTAAAAACCACTCTTTTCAAACAGATGCGCAACGATATTTCAAGATTGGTCTCTTTACCAGAAAATGTTCTTGAGCAAGGCAGTGCAAAACACCCTTGTGAAATGACCACGTCTCCCTTTCAGGTCCAAAGGGAATAAAGGATTCTCTGTGGGATTTCACAAGGAATGATTCAGAAAGGCAAATTGACTGCCTATGGGCTCTTAAATCTCATAATTTCATATCTCGCCATAGACATGGCTTCCAGCAACTGTGTTTTCCTACATAAGGCACATAACCTTGGGGCGAGCAGAGCACTGTTTCTCAAGACACTTGTAGCTTGGATATGGCAAACGCACCAAAACAAAGCAGCTCTGCCTCACCGCAAAACAGGGCCTGCTGCTCTTCTCCAGGGCTCCAGAAGCACGAGCTATGGAAAAAAGAGCTAATGCAGAGCGAGCCACCAAGCTCGAGCACGAGGATCACAGGGACAAACTGCAGCCACTGAAGACTAAGACATAAAGGCCCCATTGCCTTGGTCCCCAAACCACCTCTGACCATCTTGGATTTGCTGTGTAACTGGATATGAGCCGTCATTTGGTATCGCAGGCAGGCAGTTGGGGTGACAACGGGTGGTCCCAAATGGACCAGTGGGCACTTCCCAGTGCCGTTTGGCATGCACTGAGGATACGTTACCAAGTTATGCCGTCCATACCCTGGTCGATAACCTCCCCTCAGTGCTGGGGGCTTCTTCTCGTCAGGCAGTGTCTACACAAGAGCCCTGCGACAGGCTGCCATCACACTAACACCGCGGTGTGGGAGGGACGGGCAGCCCTCCAGTTGTCACAGTATTTCCAGATAAGGTACAAATGACCATGGGTAATAAAGCTCTGACACCCCTTAAAACAAAGACTGCAAATTAATTTGACAGCAAGAAAATCTGTGGAGCAAGGGAGTGTATAAAAAGACTATATTGCTGAGTGGGTAAGTGCTGGCTGCAGAGACGAAGGCAGTCGGTGGTCCTGGGAGAACTCATTCTCCAAAAGCTGCTCTGCAGCAGAACGAGGGCTTCCGTGCAAATCGATGCTCTGGGGTTTCTTGGCTAAACGCTCAGCAAGCCACAGAGCTCAGCAGTTTCCTCCTCAAAAAGCAGCTCTGCCCTGTCCTGCTCCCCGTGGTCTGACCCCCCCCGAGGCCGTCAGCCCAGCACCTCTGCTCGGCCAGGCGCTGCAAAGACGAGGTGGAAGAAAAGGTGCTGAATTTAACGGAGGTCAAAGGCTCGCCTTCCATACCTTCTCCCACTGACTTTTCACTTCTCCGCTTGCTTTATTAACAGCGGCACCTACTTTTGTTACACATACAGAGCTTTGCCGTGCTAGGGCCTAAAAGACCAACTGCAAAAAGCTGTTCCCTTGCCCGTACCTCCCTGACCTCGCTCTCCAGGGCTTGCTCTCCCCTCACAAGCCACGTTTTCAGATTGCCTTACCCTTTGACAGCAGTGATGTTGGGTTTAAGAGGCAGAACTGGCAGGATACTTTTATGTAGCTAAAAAAAAAAAAAGGAAAACAAAGCCACAAGGGAGGAGATGAGGAGGGTTTCTGGAAAGCCTGGCAGTCGGGATGGAGGTGAGCATGAGCCTACTACTTAAGACATGCCTCGTCTGCTGTGCCCAGAGGACTGGCTCCTGAGTTATCGCAGTGCAAAGCAATAAACAACAGCACCACCTCTTTCAAAGGTTGAAGCAGCTTGTCGGGCTGCTCCTGCTGACGAGCCAGCAGTCCTTCCCGACTTGCTCCTACCTGGGTGATGAAGAAGTATCTGTACACATACATCGATGCAAAGACCAAGCCCAGGAGCAGTACGAGGAGACCCATGGTCAGGTAGCACACCCCACTGAGCGATGTCCTCCGGCCCTGTACCGCGGCAGCCGGCTCCTCCTGCGAGACGGAAACAAGAGCATCGCTCAGCTGCTGCTAAAAGGGATCAGAAAATCAACCATATTTTATGCCAAGGCCATGCAGGGGTTTGTGGTGTGCGACTGAAGAAGGCAGGCGCCGTCCTGCAAAGAGACTTCACATCTGAGAGCATTCTGGCAAGAGTAAAACACTTCCTGGGCATTTTGCTCTCCCACCATCCCAAATACATACATATATATATAAAAAAAAGTGTGTGTGTGAACATACACACATATGTATACTCTGCCTTCTACCAACTGCTCAGAACTGCAAAGTCAAGCTGTGTTTCAGTAGGGGATAAGGATCGACTGAAAAAAAGGAAATCAGGAACTAACAGTTCCTGGCTACTGAACGTAACAGCATTTATGTATTTATACTAAAAAAATTTAGTTGAAATGCTGCCATTCTCGCAGATTTTTTCAGGAGAAATCTCTGGAGGTGGAAATTACTGGTCCCAGAGTGGTACCTCCCGGTACCTGCTGGGGTCAACCCACTCAAACAGCTGTGTTGATCTCAACTTCATTTTCAAGCAGATTCCTGCACATCTTCCAGGAGTATGGTCAGAGCATCAAAAGAAAACATATCTGTCATTTTTAGAGTGCTGCCCAGTCTGTACAGGCAGTAGCCAGCTCACCTCGTTACAGCCCTCAAAAATGATGGCAGTGCAAAGGCAGGGTTTCCTCCTGGGGACCACTCATCCCAGCCTACCACGCTCTTGTTTTTACTACCAAAATAACCCTCCAAAATGTTAAGCAGGAGGATGTGAGGCCTTTCAGAAGCAGATGAAAGAAGCGGGTTGAGAGATGCCCCAGTTTCCACAGAGAAGAGCTGAAGGCTGCCCTCAGCTGAGAAGGCAGGCAGCGGAAAGAGGCGCCAGGGAGGGCTCCGCAGATTAACTCCCTCTCTGCGGTACCTGATCTGATGTGTTTGATTAGAAAGATACGGTCTCCACAGCTAGACAGAGACCGGTACGAACTGGAGGAACAGATTTAAAAGCGAAAAACAGCCTCTCATTTCTAAAACACATCATCTTTTAAAGGAAGAGATGTTTCCTCAGGGTAACATGGCCAAAACCCGCAGGGTGCAGGTGCTGAAAGATGCCCCTCGGTCCCTGCCACCCCCCAGTGGCGTGAGTCTGCTTTGCAGAGCGAAGCTGGCAGCAAACGCCTCTTTCCCCTTTCCCTGCCATGGAGTAGCCCTCATGAGAGCAGTTCAGTCCCAGGCTTGGAGGCATCGGGTGGCTCCTGCCCTGGGACTAGAGCACCCCAGCACCCCCAGGGAGCCCCCTAGACAGGGATCCCCCCACATCCCCGGCACCTGAGCTCCATCGAGGTGCAGAACGGGCACAGAGCCAGGATCCTGCAACCCCTCTGCCACTGCTCCAATCTGTTGACTGCTCCAGCTATCCACTTTTTCTTTTCTAGCCACATTCAGACTGATAACTGCAAAGACCAAATTGCTTTGGGAGAGCTACAATTCCAGCACGCCTCCAGCAGAAATTAATCTATATTTATTTCTCCTTGATCCCAGCTGCTGAAAGACCTGCAGCACCTCTATTCACCACCAGCTCCCTACAGCGAAGGATCAGTGTAATCAGTTTGTCGCTGTTCTACCAGCAAATGAAGGGAAGAACAAACTGAAAAATACCACATTTTAAGTTCACTTCCAATCTTTCCCTTCCTCTCCTTCTGCAGACAAGGGGCAGCAACTGCGACAAGTCAAAAAGAAAAGAAAAAAGGAAAAAAAAAATCACATTACTAGAGGAAGTTTAAAGGCTCTCTGACATGAGCTGCTAGGACAGGAAAGTCATGCTAAATGTCAAGCGTTTCACAATAACCGATTTCCCCAGATACTTGTCATCAGAGAAGGAGTGCAGACAGTGGGGGTGAAGAGAAACGAAAAGCTCTCCAGCTACTGACACTGGAGCACAGCAGAGGAAACGTTTAACGCTCCGCCAGTGAATTACATCCGAAAGGTGCCAGGCTCCCGTGATGGATAATGCACTGCTTGCTCGCGCGGTGAGCTGCAAGCACTAACTCCACAGAGAGCCTGGGGAGAGGGTTCAGGAGGACACAGCAGCTCAGAGAGAAAAAAAATGACTCCCACTAAAAAGAAAAACTGTGTTGGAAGAAGAGTAGGGAGGGGCAAATAAGCCCTTGCCGGTTTGCCATTTGCTAGAGCAGGTCTGTGCTCTTAGCACCGCCACAGACAGAGTGAGACATCCCACACCCCTCACCACCAAAGCAGGCGAGTTCGGCTCCCTACAAAGCATTCCTGGCTTCAGGAAATATGCCTGAATTTTGCATTTCATGAGAAGGTGGTGGAAGCGAAGCAGAGCTTTGCCCTGGGAGAAGTTATGGAACACCAGGAAAAATGAAAAAAACCCCTCCAAATTGTGAGGGAGGAAGGAAAAACTCAGTATCAACTGTTCTGATGGAGAGCTGCATTAAGGCAGCGAGGTTAAAAATGCTGCCAGGCAGCCCAAGGGAAACAACCACAGTCCTGCAAAATATTGCATAAAAATCACCTGCGCAAACCCTCACTGCAATATGCATCTCCTTCCCTGGTCCAGCAGATTAAAAGGCCACCAGCTTTTGTCACAATGAATGAATTACAATTTAAAAAGCAACTACACATTAGTCGGCACCCGAGCTTTGGGCCAGGGGCGTCCTCAGTGCTGCCAGCCCGGGGACTGAGCAGTGCACAACCTGCTTTAACAGCATTTCACCCAGGATAACTCATCTTCACCAGGTTGGAAAAATCCAGGCAGCTGCTGCCTCGCTCATGCCGCAACGTACCTCATTCCCCCAAGGGCTGTCACTCCCTGCAGGAGAAACACAGGTATTTTAAAAAACGGGAAATCCATCACAGCTGATTTCCATCTGTTCCTACCATAGGAACACCTGGCTCCCCAGCAAGGGAGCAGTTTTCCCCAAAGCCAAGGGAACCAGGCGGTCCCAGCAGCAAGCTGCAGGAAAGCCATCCCCACCAGAAGGACCCCCAGGACCAACCGGCACACCAAACCACGCACCGCGCTCATGCCGCATGGCAGATTTTGCGGATCTGGCAGGATTCCTGAGCTCCATGAATTTCAGTAGTGGGGAAAAGACTTAGACTTGGCAGTGGGGTTCTCCTGAAGAGCAGATCGTGCCTTCAAGATGTGCATTTCCAACAAGGACAAAAGTCAAAATATTAACATGCAAAAACACTGTTTGTTCACCAGATGTTTAGCAATAATCCATAAGAATTTATTAACCAGACGCTTTTCTTGCAACAAACCATCCCACTCATTTTCTGCCTCAAACAACTATAGGGGTTTTGGTAAAGAGAAATGGGAAAGGCTGGGGATGGTTTACCTCTGGGCAGATGCAGGGATAGGTATCTCCGTTCAGCAGGTGGGCTTTCCTTTTCTTTTCTCACCGTTTTAAACATGATATTCCCACAGATGGGGATGTTTTACATGAAAATCAGCATAAGGCCCTTCCTCCCCTCTCTGTGCAAAGGACAAACATTCATTTGCTTCTCCGCGAATGAATGGAAAAGTGGCAGGAGAAGAAGAGCAGCACGATGTCCATGGTCCAGGCGCTATGGATGTGCCCGCGAGGAGGATGCACAGACAGGTCCACAGCTCTGCAGAGTATCCCACTGTGACGTCAGGGCAGGAAAACCCTGCTGCTCCACGCGATGATCTTTTCTTTGTTTAATATTTCTTGGCACTGCCACATGCTCCAGTGCCAGTGCAGGCAGCAGAAGCCACCACTTTGCTGACCTGACAAAAAATCCCCAGCAGGCTCCCTTTCCAGTGGGAAAACTGGAAGAGGCTGCGGGGCAGAGCTCCTTCCCCTCCGCAACCCGAGGGGGAAAGCACAGCTCGCTCTTCCTCCGCATGGGCAATGGGAGAAAGCATCCATCCCTCAAGGAGAGCACCTGCGCACCTTGGCTGTCTGCCAGGCATTGTCCTGCCGATTCTTCATCCCACCGGGCGAGAGACAGCGGCAGCTCCAGCACGCAAGCCCCAGTAACCAGACGCGCTGACTCAGCTCCAGTTCGCAGGCGCGATTGCTTCGCAGATACTCAACCCAGCGCCCGGCAGCAGACAGGATATTGGAATATAAAAAGGAATTCCTTTCCTTGGATAAAACAGGCTCTTCACTACTCTCCAGTGCCCTGCCTTCTTGCAGAGCAGGAGCGGGAACAGAGCACAGGCGGCAGATACCCAGATGGGAGAGGATGAAGTTATGACACAGACCATTTAGCTTGAAATTAGCCTGAGAGGGGAAAAGAAGTCCTAATTCAGTCTTTGAGGATTTTCTTCAGAATTTCACGTCTCGCTGAGGATGTGATGAAAATGGCTGGTGTCCTGTTATCCCTATTTGTTACTGAATGGCTGAGGAACGCCTCTCCTGCAAGTGGGTGAGGGACAGAAGTCTGGCTGTGCTTTACAGGCGCAATGCCCAGTCCATAGCATGGAAAACAAGTCCAAAGGCCAGAGTAAGACAGGACAGGGAAACCATCAATGCCTGCCAGGCACCGCCGAGGGCACCTACTGCTGAGCAAACCCTCCTGCCTTCACAGCGCTGAGCCTTTGGACACATAACACTAGCAGGAGCTGCCGGCAAGAACCATACCCGGTGTCCGGCAAGAACCATACCTGGTGCGGTGTTGCCTTTGATGTTTCTCATTAATATAGTACAGGGTTACGAAAAATAGATATTTGATTCTACCGCTCCTTCATCACCGGTGTCTTGCAGAAGATGACAGAAATGAGGAAATTAAATGTATCGTGTCAGGCCTTGATCCCTCACCAGTCTCACACCACCTCAGCAGAAATGGGCTCAGCTCACACCCTTTTCCTGCTTCTTCAGCTTTGGAAACAGCTCTGAGTTCTCCGCAAACCACTTTTCCTGCATTTCTGAAACACCCAGGTTTGAAATCTTTCATTTTAGGTGAAAGCAGGGCGGGACAAAGAGGGGACACAGCTCAGCAAGTGTCTAAATACACACACCCAGAGGTGAAGAAGCTTGAGGCGACTAAAAATAGTTAATGTGATTTTTGATGACTGACAAGCGAGGAGAGAAATGCGATGCAGAGTAAAAAGCCAAAGGGATGCTGTTTGGTGAGGAGTACTTTCTGAAAGGCAGCAAAATATGTCACCCTTCTCTGGGAGGTTGCTTGTTTCAAGGGAGAGCAGCCGGAGCTCGTGATGTAAAGATGTACTGACATAACTACAGATGCTGCCACAGACAGCCGTGGCTTCCTCAAAGCATGCAGGCTCGAAACCTAAGAAACCCACATCAGAAAATCTAACTGATCTCGCCGTTTACTCATTTCTGGTAACCAAAGGCCAATATGGACTACAGGAAAAGAAAAAAATCAGTTCAAAGGCTCTATCTCCAGCACATCAAGCCCCATATTCACAGTCAAAATCAGTTACTGCTTTACAAAATGCGAGAACTTGCAATAGCGGCACTGCCGTTGACTTCAGATGGAAAAACCCCACAGCCGGCTGCTGCAAAATCGTAGTGCCACCGCAGTGGGTGTAAGCTGGTATGTTCTGACCTCTCCTCTGATGTTCCGGGCTTGGCTTTGAGTGTCACCTCTCGGCAAAGTGACCCCACGTCTGCTCCGATGCAGCCTGCTCTTCCCGCAGGCTAAGCAAAGCCCTCTCATCCATCTACCCCACGGACAGCATCCCTACTGCCTGCGGGTGCGGGGCACTGCCAGCACTTACCGGCGCTGCTCTGTACGATAAAAAGCACTGGATAGTTTGTGGGATAAATTGTAGGGCAAGGAGATCCAGAGCTGCTCCCCAGAGACCACCTCTCCCCTGTTTAGGCATTCAGAGCCAGGGGAGCTCGGTGGTGAAGAGCCCCCAGGGACAGCCAGAGCCAGCTGGAGTGGCCAGTCAGGGTGTGAGACCGGAGCACTTGCCAAGCTAGAGCTCTGGAGAAGGAAAGTGAGAGACTACGCGCAGGGAAAAGGCAGATGAAGGCAGACAAGAAGGGGGAGAGGAACACAGAGAGAGAGAAACCATCACAGCAAAGGCAGTTCATCCCTGCATCCTCCAAAGCATCTCCCACGCTCCAAAAAAGGCTCCTCTGCCAGATGAACAAAAAAACTGAGTCCTATCCTCAAGAGCAGTTTTGCTTGGAGGGAGGAGAGGGAGTGCGATGAGGAGAAATACCGGGTGACGCCAAGGGGGAAGCAGTGCCTGGGCCATCGCCCTGGCAGAGGCACGGGGTCAGTGCTCGGCACCAGCGATGAGAGGCACCCGAAGGAGCCCGTTACCTGGAAGGAGAGTCCTGCCAGCCCGAAGAGCATTTCTAATGCTTTAGGTCAGAAAAGAAAATAATGTGTGCATGCATGGAGAGAGAGGGATATATATACACATACATATATATATATATATGGCACACGGTTTCCAAGGCAACCGAACTCCCTGCACGCAGTACTTGAGCAGCGCTTGTGCAGGGCACGCAGCAGCATTTCCACAGAGAACACAGCTCACAGCTTTTGGACTCAAAGATGCCCGGAAGGCAAAAAACCAACAAAAAAGCGCCTGTAAATAAGAGACTATCACAGCCGAAGGCAAAAAGGTTGCAATAAATGAAATCTAATCACATCTTTAAACGATACCACGGCACGTGACTAGCAACAAAGCCACCTGCCTCAGGAGCTACTTCGCAGTGCTGAAAATTAGAATATCAAAACCAACCACTGGCTAATTAAAAGCCCCAGCTTTGTTGACAGACGGCAAGGACAGCAGGATGTCAAAAACACAGCCTAGCACGTGGGAGCTCCTAAGCACTCAGCGATCATATTTTCCTTCTCCCTTATCAGCAAGAGAGATATAAACCCCCCTCTTTTCTCCTTTTTCCATCCTTTTCTGGAACTAAGGGGCCGTTTCTCCTCCTCTTTGCACAGCGGCAAGGAATTCATTTCCATATATTTTTTTATTTTATGTTTTGGCAGAGGCACAACAACTTCCAGCTGGAGTTTTTCCAGCCTCCCTCTCCTCTTTCCCAGGAGTAAAACCATGCAGAGCATTAGCAGAGCCAACAAAGCCCCTTGTAAAAATAAGGCTATTCTTACCAGGCACATAGCTATAGCCCCGAGCGTCACGCTGAACAGACCGGCAGGCAAAGAGAAAATAAACAGCTGTGATAAAGAGGCAAAAAATGTTCCAACCTGGCTGTTTAACAGCCCGACTGCCAAAATATGGAGTCTAATAAACACATTTCCAGAAATCAAGAGGAGCTGCAGACACTGACTGAGACGATGGGGAAATCAGTCCCTGCACCTGGGCAGACCCCACCTGGGAGAGCAGGACCAAGCACAGCCAAGGGAAGGCCAGGGGTTTTTTTTTTTGGCAACCCTGAAGTGGGAGGCAGCATTAAAAGAATGGAAATTTTCCCCAGGAAAAGAATGAAGGTTCAGCTTTGGCACTGGGTCTCAAAACCTACCCAGTGCAATTAAAGAAAAAAGGCAGCTCAAGCAAGAGTGAAGCAGAGCGGCTGCTCTGGGAATAGGGGAAACTCTTAAATCGAGGGGTTGGCAAAGTTAAAGAGAGAGACCAGATTCAAAGGCAAAGACATATGCAGGTGGGCAGACACCTGACTCCTTGAAAGACCTTTGACCAAAGCCAAAAAATATTCAAGAACATCAAGAAACTGAGACAAGGAAATGCCAACAGCTTTCAGCCTGTTCTTAGTGTAGCTGAGTCTTCTTTCTCCTTCCAGGTGAAGTGAAGAGAAGCTGCTACCAGCAGCCCACAGAAACCAGCCTGCTTGCTTTAACCTTCACGTTCAACTCCGGAAGAAGCAAGTAAAGCCTGACTGCCCACCAAAGTGATGAGCCGTCCCGTGGCAGGACAGGGGGACCATGCACTCAGGAAGGAGCCGGACAGAATTCCCTTCCGACAGCCACACACTCACCTTTTTGCAGACTAACACCGTACAACTGCTGCAATATAAACCAAACACACCTACCAACCTGTGCGAGACGCCCAGGGAGTCCCGAGCACGAGCCAAGAGAGCAAGAGACTGATTTTGTAAAAGGTGGGAAGGATCAGGTGCTGCCTCAACACATTTGAAAGCAGAGAACATGACAGGGGTAAGACCTCCACACACATCAAAAGGTTTCACTTGATTTCACCTGAAGCTATTCACCACCACTGACGGCTTTGGATCCTGATGAAGCACCAGAGAAACAGTTTGACAGAGGACTCAACTGAACAGCAGCTGCTGGGCTCTGGCACTGCCTCCCCCAGAGAGCCCCATGTCCGGAGAGTTTTGGGGTCCAAACACATGTACAATCTAAAACTACAGCACCCACCTCTGAGCTTCCACAGTCAGGCAGGCGGAGATGGTCAAGAGCAAATTGGCCGTTTTGGATGTCTCCGAGGGCCAGCCAAGCACTGCTGATCTGGCTGTGGACAATTAAGCCATCGCTATCCCACCTCACTCATCCACTAGAGGCTACTGATTCCCAAAAGGCTGGCAGAAAGGAGGACATGGCCCTGCCCAAGACGTTTACAAGCTGGAACAGCCAAGGTACTGCCTTCTGCAGGCTCTGCAGACAAGAAGGGGCATCAGAGGCGTAAAACATCAGAGGCGTACTGTTCACTCTGAGCAGAGGAGTCAAGAGTCCAGCATTTCCTGGGGTTCAAGCTGAAGCATCTTCACAAAGAATCAGACTTCAGGTTACAACATTTCCCTCTTCCCTGAAAAATCGGGACTTACACAGTGTCACACCATAAAATGAAGTCATTACTCCCTTTCAGAACAGACAATGATTATCTCTTCTCCCAGCAGCAGCGTAGGAAAGCCCTGACAGTCAGGCCTACACTCAAAAATTCACCACAAAGAAATGGCGAGTAGTTTAACAACAGCAAGAGACAGGAGGCAAATTTACCCTTCTCAGCTTTATTGTTCAAACTGACTGCAACAGTTGGGCACGGCAAAAAGGAAGACAACTCTGAAAAGCAAGTGCAGAGAGATGAATTAAAAAAAAAACCCCAAACTCCTCACACTGTCCTCCTTCAAACGGTAACACTGGCATTAAAAAACATAACAAAACACACTTCGGTTCCCACACATCACCTGGGAAGAAAATACCCATCCAGAAGTGAAAATGCCTTTTCCATCTTCTGTAAACCCATTAATAAGCAAAGATTTAGTAGCGCAAAAGCCGGGCTTCTTACAGCAGGGCAAGGAGAGCTCCTGTCCTACGGACAGGACCTACAGCCCTGCAATATTAATGCAGCAAAGCTTCTGCCTCGTAGTTGCGTTTGCTTCATTGGCACCCTTTAAAACTGCTGCTTTTTAAAGATATTTCTTGGTTTTCTGTTTTACCAAAGAAATTGCTCCCCCTAAAGCGGGTAAAGGCAACAGGTTCTTCCCACGTAAAGAGCACCTCCGTGCAAAGCTGTGTTGGCTTCAGCTCCCTCCAGCTTGGGAGAATGCACACCTCTAGACAGACATTTCAAGTTTCTCCGTCTCCAGCTCTTCCGTCTACTTCTCTTTGGTGAAAGGGAGCTCTATGTTTCCAAATTCAGTCGCGTTTATAACATTTCCGCTAGAAATAGTCTCTCTCCTAATCCCCCTGCCAATTTTAGCCAGATCCTTTGTCACGCTCAGCTGGAATATCAAATATTCATGTCCAGAGTCCAGTAAGATACTCAAGTCTAATATTTCAATAGATTGGATCCTGTAAGGGTCTGGAGACATTTTTTCCAATTCAGCTATTTTCCTCCACTTCCAAGGCATCCCCACACCATGTAGAACCAAGAACCAGCGACAACACTTCTTTTTAAGCTGACGACTCCATACAGGACACAAGAAGTCATCGCTGCAGACCACATGGATATGGGAAGGTTGGGCAAAGGCCAAGAACAGCATTCTGTTATAGGAGGCAGCTTCTTCAAATTAATATCTACCACGTTCAGATCCCTAAATCAAGACTTCAGCGCGATGAAAACACCCACAGCTCAGGAGCATCGAGCCTGGACTCAAGCCCGCAAACATGTCAATGGGCGTAATCAGTCCCCATGGCTGCCAGCTAGTTTTTCTCCCTCTCTCTGGGTTTGCAGCTTGCTTTGTGAAAAAGCCCGTTTTAAAGACTTTTCCTCGCGTCCCCTTCCCCAGCCATCTGTCTTCCACCTCGCAGCAACCTGCAAGGAAGGCGCTCACAAAACCCATCGCTGCCTTGGCGTGGAGTTCTCCACCAAGCTGGCGTGACCCCGCGCTACAGGGCTGGTGGAGATGCCAGCAAGAGCCACTGCTCCTCCACCCGCCCCACGTGCCGGCGCCCAGCTCCGGAGCATCACCGCTCCCGAGGCACCGGTACCTCCGGCAGGGCCAGGAGCGGCGTTGCTCCCTGTCCTGCTCCGACCTCCCCTGAGGCACACGTCCCCTTGGGCTCGCTCAGGCAGACGCAAAGCGATCGCAGCTCACCTTCCCCGCCTTAGTGCAAGAAAAATCCAAGGAGCAGGGGCACAGCAACAGCCCCAGCAGCCAGACACTGTCTGTCTGCTACGAGCTCCGCATCCGCAGTGGACCTGCTCCTCGCTGTGGGGTTTCGCAGTGGCAGTCACCGGGAAGGGAGCTTCCCGGGCACCAGAGGTGCAGCCACCCCCTCAGGGAATACAGTCCTCAGGGGTTTCAGGGCTTTTTCCTGCTATTTCTGTACAAATGAGGCAACCGTGCTTGGTACAGGAGCTGCCGCTGGCTGCCCCGGGCTGGCAGGAAGGAGGCTGGGCAGCTCGGCCACCAGCCGCCCAGGGAGCAGTAGTCCTGCAGCCAGGGGGCTGCGGCAGCCCTCCAGAGGGTCGTGAAGAGGTGCAGCCTGCAGAGACCACGCGGAGACACAGACAGAAGGGTTGGACGGACGCAGCGCCGGACAGCAAACAACTCCTTGTGGGAAGCATTTCCAGACGACCAGGAAGGGTGCGATCGAAAGCCCACCAAAAAGAAGAGTCTTGTCGAGTCGCGGGGAACGCGGATGAGGTGAAAGACATGAAACCAAAGCCCGGTATTACTGCAACCAACAGCAAAACACCAGTCGCACCCACAGGACACCACTGCGTCCCCCCCGCAAAGCCCCTCACAGCCCCTGGGCCTCTGCCCCACCGCCAAGGTGTTTCCAGCAGGCTTGCCAGCAGGGATGGGGAGAGCTCTCCCAGCCCTCCTGCTGCGCCCACAACGCCCCTCTCTCCCACCGGCCAGACCTGGCAGCCACGGCCCGAGCAGACACTCTCCTCCCTCGATGTGCAACAACGGGGTTGGCTTTCTGCTCCCCTCCCCACAGGTTTCTGTGGCTGTGTCCCCTGATGCACACAGACATCTTCCCATCCTCTGCAAACCCCCCTGGTCCCCACGGACACCCCGCCTGCACTGCAGCGTTTGCTGTAAAGCTCAATTCACCCCGGGCTGGCGGGGAGGAATGTTCGGGAGAGCCTTGGCCGGGGCAGCCGAGCAGCCGGTCTCTGCTACGGACAGAGCGAGGGGGATGAGGCACCTCCTCCCTCCAATACTTGTCATTTACCCCTTGTGAAGCAGAAGATTTTAATGAAACCCCTTCTCCTCGGGCTCTTACGCTGTCTCTGCAGAACAACTAGCTGCAAGTATTAGAGTGGTTTGCAAGGAATCAATGAAAAAAAAAAAAACCCAAACCAAATTTTGACTGGAGAGGTCCAGCCATCAATTTTACTTCTTTCCTGTGGATTTCAACGTCCATCACAAACCCAAAGGCATATTTCCCAGAGCAGTTAAAGTCACAGCATGTGCATTTATTTCCATTTCAGACTGTAAATCCAGAGTTCAATTAAAACTCACTGAATACTATTTTGCATCTGAGAAAATATCTTCCAATGAACATAACAAATTATTTCACTGGCTGCGTAGCCTCAAACTGCCTTCTGCTTGAGGCTGATGCATCCTCTCCCAGCTCCTACTAACGACAAGAAGACTGTTTCTTTTACAAGCCTTTAAAATGTCGCAATTGCCTCAAAATTACATGGATTTTTCTGACAGAGTTCGAATTGCATATTCTTTGCCGAGTCAACCTGGGAAGAAACAAGGCTCAGCACATGCGAGCTCGCTGTCAGGACTCCTCACCTACTACTATTCAGGACACATTAGCATCACAGACATCTTCCTGCCTGCCGCATCTTTGCATTCACAGAGCACCTGCCAAAATTCACAGGCTGCGGAAGCCGCCGCTGAATCATTTCCCAGCTCTGGCTCCTATCGCTGGGATTGAAGTTGCGAGATCAAAGAGGAAAGGAATGCAGAGCATCTTGTTTGCATGTCACCGATGCCATTTTGCTGCGAGGCAGCGAGGGAAAGACACACGCAGACAGGAATTATTGGCAGCAGGAGAAAGAGCATGGCACAACAGCCGGGCTACGGAAAGACCAAGCCCGCAGGTTGGGTGTTTTACAAAGCAGCACACCCCCTCGGTTCAGGTAAGCACAAACTACGCTGAAGAAGCCAGTGTCACAGATACCCTGGAAAACAGCATTAGGAAAAAGCCACCTTCTTGTCAGTGGATGAGCTTCTCCCTGGACACCCTCAGGCTGCACTGACTCACCACAGCTTGCTCCTGCCCTTCTGTCACGGCTCTTACGCCAATTTTCTTACATGCCTGTCTGCTGGAATTAAGAGATTGTTGGAGAGTCTTTGTTCTAAATTCATGCTTTAAAGTTCATTTGTAGCTCAACGTGGGCTTAAAAGAACAATATCGCACCCCCCAGGAGCCAGAGAAAGGCCCAAGGCAACATGAAGAACTCAAAACTTATTATTTGCTACCTAAGCCAATTTCATCCATCTGGCAAGACCTGAATCAGAATAATTTTGATTGCTGGGATCTGGCAGCACTAATGATGGAAATAAGCTTCTGCTACTTTCATTTTTTATTATTTTTTTTTTAATCTCCTTTTCTCACCGTGCTTGTGAGAAGGAGCTGGATCCTGCCTGACCAACCAACTTCCCAGGTGCAGAAAGCTGGTTTGATGGCAGCGTGAGCTGGACCAATCCAACCCAGTTCAACTTTCAGGGTTGGACATCAAAGGTGGGAAGAAACCTACCACCTTCTTTTGCTCGTAATTAGGAAAGATGAAGTCTGGAAATCACCGAGAGATGACAGTTGGCCCCATTCCCCCATTACAGGCTTCTGTACGGCTCCTAGGCGTCAGATTAATAGATGCAATCACGACAGACGGAGCACATTCAGACACTGATGGCGCAGCTGAGAGCTGCAAGCACGTCTGCGTGTGATGTGAGAGATCATTACGATATAAGCGATTCCCTGAACTCCCTGCAGGACCGAGCAATCTCCTGAAGTCCCTGCTGCAGAGCAGCTCCCCGGGGCAGGTAATTCCCACTTGCTGGGTAAGGCACGTGAGGAGGGATGCTTGGCACTGCTGCAGAAGGAAGAAAAACCACAGCTCCCCCCGAGTTTTTTAAGTCAGGGAGATAATAGCGTTTGATAAATGATCAAGCTGCATGCACAGTCTGAGGCATTTATGAGCAATACAGAAATGCCACTTACGTCTCCGGCTCTGATACAGAAGCAGTGTATCAGGGTGGACTTGATGCCGTGGGTCAGACCCACCTCTCTGGACAATATCCTCCCACTCCGCAGCGGGATGTTTACCCTAGCGGGTCCATCCTTGCCCAAGAGCTTTCAAGCTGGGGGTTCTCCAGCACAAGAGACTACTGAAACGCTCAGCTCCCGGCCACACACAACAGTGCCCACTTCACCTTCCCCTCCTCGAGAGGGCCACCAGCCACACCACCACTGGTACGTGCCCACCAGCGCCTGCCCTGCCTCATGAGGTGCGGATGGGACTTGACACAGCTCTATCCCAGGGCCCCAGCCATGCTCCGCATCCACTAGGGATGCCCCAACACCTTCATCCACCTTGCGCCCGGCTGGGTCCCAGCCTCCGCAGGCATGAGACTGGTGAGACACTGGAACAGGTTGCCCAGAGAGGTGCTGGAAGCCCCATGCCTGGAATTATTTGAGGCCAGTGTGGATGGGGCTCTGAGCAGCTTGGTCTGGTGGGAGGTGTCCCTGCCCAGGGAAGGGGGTGGAACTGGATGATCTGTAAGATCCCTTCCAACCCTGACAATTCTATGACTCTATGAGCGCTCCTTCCCCTCCAATACCCACCACCCGAAAAACAATTTGACTTCAATGTGTCAATTCCCATCTTGGAAACTGCAAAGCACCCAGAGAGCTGTGCGTGCTCTTATCCCCTCGCTTCCCATCTTGCTCCAGCACCAGCTGTTTCGTTCCTCTCGCCTCCTCTCCATGCCAACTCCGAGCCTTCAGAGATGTTCGAATTTGAAATACACCCTGAATCACTCCCAGATTACATTCCCCGGGGCAAAACCACCCAAAGGGATGAATCCCGATGCCACTTGTCTGCGCTGTGCCCACTTTACTTTGTGTCATTACAGGGAGCAGGATCCATGGGCACCAATTACCCTGCCCCATCCCCTTCCCTACTTCTCCAAACTTCGGACGCCTACACACCCTCCGGGACATGCGCTAACAGCCATAAAACCGGCCACTTTTACCTTTCCGGGGGCGCCTCTCCCAAGGGGGAGCCAGCTCCCAGCAGACACCCGCTCCCACCACCTCCAACTTCNGGGAGAGGGAGGGAGCAGCCGGACAGGGAGCCCCAGGAGAGCCCGGCCCGTTGCAGTGCCTAAATTTGTCGGTACTGGAGGTGGCACCGCTGAAAGCGGGTCACGGCAAATGGGGAGAAAACCCCGCAAAACAAAATCAAAAAAAACTAAACGACCCACAACCGAGCACGAAGATGCACCAGCCTGGAGCAGACGAACACAGCCGGCAGAGGATGCGCTGGGAATAACCCAGCTGCCCTTCCTTTCGGTGCCTGAGACCG